>VUYV01000142.1:1239755-1282447 GCA_008711295.1 Anarhynchus alexandrinus
GGTGTTTGAACCACAGTTGAATGCCCAGCTGGCAGGTTCAGGGGTGGCTTCTGTGGTGGCTGTTCCCAAAGATGCTGCTCGGGGAAAGACCGACTATGGGGTTTAGATGTGAGCGTCACCCTGCAGCTGGTGGGGGCGTGCGGTGTCCTCACCAGCGCTGCTGTGAAGTGACCACAACATCCTCCCTTCGCATCGGAGCATACCCAAAGCCTGGTGAAATGCGCCCGGCAGCTCTCCTGCTAATTTCACCTTGAGTTTTGCTGTGCTTAACACCATTATGTTGCCCCGTCCCCTTCCACTGCCCATGCGTTAATGCTGGTGGACACCGCTAAGCTCATCCCTCTAAATATCCCGGGGACAGGCTCTGGTCGTTAGCACCACATGGATGTTTTCCAAGGTTTGATGAACGGTGCGTTGAGGCTGCTCTCCTCCCTGCTCCTCCATAGATGCAGTGTTCCCAGCAAGAGTGCAGGCAGCTGTAGAGATGGGAAAGTGCAAATCAGGGCAAAGCAGAAGGAGAAAAAGGAATTCAAGGAGATATGCATCTCCCAGAAGCCTGCGTTAAAAGAAGACAGTAAGCTGGGATGAATGATGCATAAGATATAAAGCCTGGGGACAGCAGGGAGGGGAAAGAAAAAGTTGCGTAAATGGGGAAAATATATGAGAGAGACAAGGGGAAGAGCCATAAAAGCAGGGATGTCATTTATCAGGACATGTTTCATGTTTGCAAGAAAAAAAAAATAAAAAAAATAAATCCACAAGACTGAACTAAAAACCTTGCAGCAAAAATTCAAGTGAGCCTCAGGGAACATCTTGGGCGGGTGGGTGGTGTGAGGGTTGGGTAAGCTAGGTCGAACGGTGGTATTTGCAGTTGTTTCGCATATACCGGAGTGAGCAACAGCTCTGATGAGCCCTGCTTGGGGCTCCCCGGCACCCCACGCCTGCCAGGTCCCCCCAGCCGGGCCAGCGATGTACGGACCCCATTTCAATGGTATTCGGGCTGTGAGGGTGGGAAGGGAGAGGGAAAACTGAGAGCCCTCAGGCTCTTGAAAATTGCTAAATTGAAAATGCTTCATCTCATCTCTGGTTAATGATCTAAATATATACGTGTGTACAGCGCAGAAGGAGGGGTGTGGGGAAGGGCTCCCGAAGTCACCCCTCCCTAAAGACTGCGCACGAGGGGGATGCCGATGGGCGCCTCTGGGCACGGATGCAGGAGGTGCACAGGAGGTTTGAAAGGCAGAGCAGTGAGCCGGTGCCTCGGGGAGCGAGAGGTGCACGTCCCAAAATGAGATAGAAGAGGGGAGCAGAGGCTGGGGGTGACCGTGTGCTGGTCCCCCACAAGAACAAACAGTGCAGCCGGTGTGGTTTATGGCTGGTTTTGCTCTGGAGGGGGTGTCTGGCCTCAAAAAAGGCTGAGCTGGAGGGAAGGTGGGATAAGAGCTTGGGCTGTGGCTGTGTTAGTGGGGTCTTGGTGGCAGGGGAGCAGCTGATGGCCGAGGAGAAGGGGAGGCAGTGGCCATCCTTCCATAGGGTACAGAGCTGGTCTTCTTGGAGGGGTGTCTGGAGATGCGGCTGTGAGTCTGATGTGCACTGCAAGTAGAAGTAGCTCCAGGGTATTCATCGCATCCCTTACGGCGGTGCAGGAGTACTCTGTCATCATAAACCTCTGCGTTGCCGTGGCTCCAGGTTATCAGACGTTTCCCACACTTTACATACTGATATCACCAGTCTCCAAAGGGTCACGGCTGCTCCTGCGGTGTTGTCTGCACTCACGCCGGCGCTGGAGGGTGCGTGTTTCCCCCGTCTGACTCCTGCTGCCTGCGAGATACCGGGGAGCGCGTGGCTGGATCGTTCTGCCCCGGTTCGCACGGGGAGTCGTGTTCCCGGTGTGCTACAGCCGAGGGAACGGATCCAAAAAAGCATTGCTATGAAATTTTAAAAACCTTGGACTGGATTAATTCAGCTGACCTTAGCACTCTCCAGTAGTCTAATGGCCATTGATTTATTCTGCTGATGTTAAACCTTTAGCACTAACACCAGGCTTTTGGGAGAAAGGTCTTTGCTTCCAATGACAATGTGCGAGCTGGGCAGTGAGAAAACACCTGCGGTAATTGTCTGCTTTCTTCCCCCATCCTGACCACCTTCTTCAGCTTTTCCAAACCCCTCTGATGCTGGAGCCCCTTTGTCAGTGGATGGTGCACAACGGACCCACTGATCTGCGAGACGTGCCGTGGGGCACAGGCTGTTGGGTCCAGGGGTCCTGCTCCCCCCAGGACCTTTGCCCCCAGGTCTGAGTTTTGGTGGTGCGCTGACCACAGGCTGTGTTGGCTGACTGCTCCTCTCTCTGTTTGTGCATCCCAGTTTGTGCATCCCAGTTTGTGCATCCCAGTTTGTGCATCCCAGTTTGTGCATCCCAGTTTGTGCATCCCAGTTTGTGCATCCCAGTTTGTGCATCCCAGTTTGTGCATCCCAGTTTGTGCATCCCAGTTTGTGCATCCCAGTTTGTGCATCCCAGTTTGTGCATCCCAGTTTGTGCATCCCAGTTTGTGCATCCCAGTTTGTGCATCCCAGTTTGTGCATCCCAGTTTGTGCATCCCAGTTTGTGCATCCCAGTTTGTGCATCCCAGTTTGTGCATCCCAGTTTGTGCATCCCAGTTTGTGCATCCCAGTTTGTGCATCCCAGTTTGTGCATCCCAGTTTGTGCATCCCAGTTTGTGCATCCCAGTTTGTGCATCCCAGTTTGTGCATCCCAGTGTGGTGCCAGGAAAGCATCCCTGGCCCAGGTTGTCTGGTCTCTGCGTGGCTCCGCTCCACAACCTGTCTTCTCTTGGCTGTAAAAATTAACGATACGAGTTAAGTGGAGTTAAAAAGACTGCATTAATTATTGAGCGGTTCCTCAGCAGCCTTTTTCTCTAGGAAAGCACAGCGGCACAGCCTGTCTTTACCTTTATTTTGCAAACACTGGCTGAGTGCGTTTGTCCTGGTTTCAGCTGAGATAGAGTTAATTTTCTTTCTAGTGGTTGCTGTGTTTTCAGATTTGGTATGAAAGGAATGTCAATAATACATATTGTTTTGGTTGTTGCTGAGTGATGTTTACACTAGTCAAGGACTTTCGTCAGCTTCCCATAGAAGCTAAGAGGGAGCATGGACAGAGCAGTGGGATGGCCAATGGGATATTCCACACCATAAACATCATGCTCAGTGTATAAATGGGGGTTGGTTGGGGTAAGGGGGGGGAGGGGTAATCTGTAATCTCTGCTTGGGTCGGGCTGGGCAACCAATTCACCGGGCGGTGAGAGTGACTTATGTCTTGTACAATATGTATATTATGTCTTGTATATACTTTTACCATTATTTATGGCTATTTTCATTTTCCATTATTGTTCTATGAAATTGTCTTTATCTTAACCCATGAGGGTTTTTTTTTCCCTTTTCCCTCCTTTTCTCCCCCTTCTCCCCACCGTTCTTAGGGTGGGGGTGTGTGAAGGAGAGGCTGCGTGGTCCCAGTTGCTGGCTGGGGTTCAACCACGACAGCACTGAGCAGTCCAGGAGCACCGGGTGGACATGGTTTGCTCGTGCAGTCTTTGCAAAAACGGGTGAGTTCTGGTGCTTTTGCTGGGTGTGAGTTTGAGGTACCAGCTCCGCCGTTCCAGAGCAGCAGGTACAACACGTTCTGCAGAAATTAAGGACGATACAATTAAGCTCACCTCCAAAACCCAAGTCCCAAAGGCAGGCAGGCTGCTCTCGTGGCTTGGCCAGAGCTTCCCCTTCAGTACGAGCTCTGCTCCTTGATTAAAAATGCAAAGCCCCCAGTGACAACGCTCATCACTCCTCTGACATAGATTTCGCCGCAAAGCCCAACGTGGCAGAGGGTTTTGGAAGCCGTGTGATAGCTGGAGAAGTAGCACTCCAGTTAAAGTCACAGGAAAATATCACCAACAAAAAAAAATTACAGCTACAGAACGAGAATGGCGAGAAACAGGAGTGGTTTGTTTATAATTGTAATGCTGGAGGAATTGTAATGCCTTCGTCCCTGCACTTCATTCTTCCCACTGCAATTTGGCAAATGCCAGCAGCTTTGGAAAGTTCACATCTTTCTGTATCTTTGCTTGAAACAAAACCATTTTCTGCCTGCTCTCCCTTTGTCCTCTGCTTCACTTCCCTGTGAAAAACCCATTAAACCCAGAAAGGTCAGATTTTCAAAAGCGCGTGGTGCACGTACTGCACATTGAACATCTGGCTCTGAGCATCCCATCAGGGGCTGGTGGATGTTGTTTGAAATACTGAGGCTTATTTCGGTGCCTGGCTGGGAGACAAGTTCTCAGGAGTCCTGCCCATACGTGCCCGCTGCCATCTTCACTGTACCAAGAGGCAAAATGCCTGTAGCCCTTCATGGCACAGCCCCGTGTCCTCGCGTGCAGATTGCGGGCAGCTCCTGAGAAACCCAGCTCTTCCAGAGATGACCTCTCCTCTGGGAAACTAACGCAGCTGAGCCCATAATCCGCACAAGTCTGTGTTTTGACATGTGGACAACAGCAGCGACTGAGCCAATGACCAAAGATCTACCTAGAGGTCCCAAGGGCCATAAACTAACTTTGGGCAGTCATAGAATCGTCTAGGTTGGAAGGGACCTTTAAGATCATCAAGTCCAACCATCAACGTAACACTGCCAAACCCACCACTAACCTGTGTCCCTCAGCACCACGTCTGCCCAGCTTTTAAATACCTCCAGGGATGGTGATTCCACCACTTCCCTGGGCAGCCTGTTCCGATGTTTGATAACCCTTTCAGTAAAGAAATTTTCCTAATATCCATTCTAAACCTCCCCTGGTGCAACTTGAAGCAGTTTCCTCCTGTCCTATCACTTGTGACTTGGGAGAAGAGACCACCCCACACACACTAAACCCTCCTTTCAGGTAGTTGTAGANCCTCCTGCTACAGCCTCCTTTCAGGTAGTCGCAGAGAGCGAGAAGATCTCCCCTCAGCCTCCTTTTCTCCAGGCTGAACACCCTCAGTTCCCTCAGCGGCTCCTCACAAGGCTTGTGCTTGTAAGATTTCATAAGTCCTCTGCCTTGCCGTTAGACCAGCCAACGTGGAAGGGCTGAAATGATAACCTCACCTTTACCTGTCCCTCAGCATCATACCCATAAGCTTAGAACAGCTTTGCTGATGACCTCACACTGGCAAGTTCCCTGAAATCCAACCAACAAAACCAAGGAAGAGAGGAAAAAGTCTGACGTAGTCTAAAAAAAATAATTAAAAAAAGTCTTGCTAGTACACGGTAGTGAAGGGAGGAACTATCTTCCCAACAAAGAAGCTGTTGTGAACGTCTTATACTGGATAGCTGGGTCTCCACAGCACCATGTGAGGATGCATTTCTGAACTCAGACAAAGGTTTAGGGACTGCTTGATGTTAACTTCATCTCCTACCAAACATAATCCTCCGATACATATCCAAAATAACCCTTATGCAAAAGCAAGAGAACTTCCTGCTTTGAAAGAGGTTCATGGTGCTTGACCTCAACTAGGAGGACAACTTGTTTTGCTGTGAACTCGGCAGTCTTTCCCCTGCACTGCCAAAGCTGCGATTAAAACACAGCTTGCCTTTTCCAGGTGTAACCAAGTGGGATCGTTGTGCCTGCTCTTCATGACGTCCAGGGGAACCACCTGAACCCCAGGAAGAAGCAAGGCCACCTCCTTCCCCAGCCCAACAGCATCCCACTGATCCTCACAGGTAGGTGAGACCTGGAAGGCTATTGTGAGAAATGCAGTTTAAAACAGGACCAAACCCTTCCAGTCCCACATAGAAGGGTGTAAAGAAGCTGGGAAGAACAAAACCCAGCCATAAATATCTTCCCATCTCCTCGCAGGTGCTCTTTGCATGGTAGTTCATTATCCTCCACCAACGCCAGTGACAGCGGTGGAGATAGAGGGGATGACAGCTAAGTCATTAATCCCCTCAGGAAATGAAGTCCAACATCTGCATCCATTTCGGAGTTCTTGTGGCAGTTACAAAGCCCACGAGCATAACCCTGACACACCGACCGCTGTGATTGCTGCTGCTTGGAAACAGGAGGAGAAGAACAAATCCCGCAGGAGAACAAGAAATTGCTCTGCATGATCCTTAAAATACCACGAGGTGCTCTTGTCCCATCATTTGAAGTGCCACACCATTACCAGTAAAGAGATTAGTGGGAATGGCAGTAATTCTTCAGAGAGACCTTCGCTGTGAAGAGAAAATTGTGCCTTTTTCCACCTGGGACTCCCACAGCTCTTGGCCAATACTTCATTTACTCTCCTTTTTAGCACCTTGCTCTATAGACTCATCGTACCCATAACCACCGCAAACTTTGTGCTGCAGGCATGACAAGTCCCAGCCCTTTAGTTTTTCATCTCTGCTGCGAGCCTTTCTCCTTTTCCAACCCGTTGGGACCTTGTGTTGAGCGTGCTGCAGCCCGGGGTCTGCTGAGGCCACGTGCTTCGGGTGGAATGAGAAGCTGGTGAAGGTAAGGTGCTATGGTGACCTTTCCTCTGTGCGCGTGTGGGTGCCACCACTGCTTGGGTTGGCACTGCAAAGCCTGCAGCTGGTGTGCAGCATCTGCTCAGGCCACAGGGATGTGCTTTAATGACCCAGGCTGGGCTGCTGCTTCAGGAGGCTTAAGGGGAGAGCTTCCCTCAAGCCCCAACCATGCCAGTTAATCAGTAAAATTTGGATGCAAGGTGGGGAAGATCACCGCGGTCCTTGGACCGAGCAGGAGCCCAGCAGGCTTGGAGAGCATCAAAGTGCAGAAAATGGAGGTGAGATGCATGTAGATGTTTTCAAGGCAGCTTTTGAAATACGGACTCCCCAGGCAGCTCCCCTTGCTGTCACTGGGACCTCGGTGGAAACCCTGAATTTGGGGGAGGTTGGAGAGGCAGGCATGCATTGCTCCTGGCTGGGCGAGTCAGCCCGCAGCTGGCTTCTTCTAGCCCAGGCTCATGTCTCCAGCAGAGGCCCAGAGACGATGCCTCCTCGCCTGCGATCCTCCACTCTCAGCATTCCCCCCCTCAGCTCTCCCCAAAATCAGCTGTGCAGGTGGAATTGCTTTCTGCTACGTGCTCTGAAGCTCACAGAAACACTTGAGTGTTATGGAGGCTCTCCTCAATGGATGCTCCTTGGTTTTCCTCTTACAGAAGCCTTTCAGTTCTACGGGACTGAAAGTCATTGTTGGATTACGGTATTTACTTGTGCTTTATGTGTTTTCACTTATTACTTCAATTATTTTGCCGTCCTCTGCAATTTACTTTCATATTTTATTCTGTAATGCTCTTGCTGTGCCTAAGGATCTTTTCAGCTCCAATAATAATTGTGGGAGTAATAATATAAAACATGCTGGTGCTACCTGCATGCATCCGGTTACTTTCTTTGCATTTCTAATAACAGCGCTAGATGGGATCAAATGGGGTGTTTTGACATTTTTCTTTTACCTCTCAAAGGAGAATTGCCAGGGTATATCTGCTGTTCCCAAACACGTGGCAACCCAAGTAATTCAGCGTGTCACCAATGGCTACTGTCAGCCTGTTTACAAGTCGTCGAGGGTCCTCACAGGGTTTTTTACAGTGGTAATGTTAAATCCAAAACCTTTGGTGTAAGGGATGAATGTTCAAAGATCCCAAATTGTAACGTTCATTCACTTAAGGCGCTGTTCTTGATGTCGTGTCAGCATTATTGAGCTTTTGATTATGATAGCCATAATGGAAGTATTTATTTGCATTAAGGAAAAGCCTAGAGGTGGTATGGTTGTCTGAACCATCTCTGGCCATGGCAGTTTACAATTTTAATATAGAAGAATAGCAAAGACTTGGAGAAAACCAGTCCTTACCTGTCCTGTGTTTGCAGGTGGCAAACTGAGACTGAAGGGTCTTTAGACTTGTCCAGCTTCACACCAGAAGTTGTGGCTGAGCCACGAACATCACTGCCAGAGTAACAGTTTAGGGCTGCAGCCACGTCATCCCTGCCTCTGACGGGAATTATGTACTTGAGATGTTATATTCTCACCTGAAGGCAAAAAAATACTGAGTTTTGTAGAGGAGAGGGGAGGGAGGCTGGTGGGTTTTCTGATGAGCTCAGTGCCTGCAGGACAGAGCTTTACCCAGCCCCCCTTGGGAAGTCTTGGCTCTGTAACCACAGGTTTGGTGTTGCTCAGATGAAGGTCGTAATTTCTCATGTATGTGCAAAGAGCTTGGTGTATCAAGACCTCACCCAGGTACACCACAGATTTCCCAACAGAACAACATCCGCAAAAGTGTGAAGATAAAACCTTCAAGTGGCGAGATGGTTTGGTTGGTGTCTGGTTGAGGAAATGTCAGGAGAAGGCATACTTCTCATTTTTCCCTAGGTCTGGCTCCTCAGTATCCCAAAGACGGAAAGGAGGAGGCAACGGGGCCTTATGGCTGCAAAGAAAGTTGGTTTGAGACCAGCTGGATAAGGACGGGATAAACCATCCTGCAGTTCCTTCCTCCAGCTTCAAACATCTCAGCCACACAAGGATTTACGAAGCAGCACGTTTGTGGTGTGTGCAAGTGCCTTAGTCCTCTAGAACTTCTATGTTCATCTTGTATTTTTGGTGTGAGAAAAATAAATCTTTGGCAGGGACCAGGATAAGGTGGAGAAATGCACTGAGCCAGCTCCAAGTAAGAGCCAGCCCAAATCCTGAAGACCCTGAGCTGTCACATCTGACTTCTTCTCTGCTTATTTTTGCCCTCTGTGCCCCTCCTTATGTTGCACTGCTGCTGTCTCTGGGTGATGGAGACTCCTGAAGGAAACGCACTTAATGAGCTTCGAAACACAGTGTCCGAGGGCGGTTTCACCTCCCGGCAGCAGTCCCGGCTGCACGCACCCAGAGCAATGCTGGAGCCTCTCCAGTAGATTTTTGGAAAGGGTCTTAACCCACCAGGGTGTCACATTCAAGAGGGAATGTGTGGAAACACGGCTGTTACAGCCAGGAGCATCCCATCAGGGTCTTGGTGTGGAGTTCCCAGGGATGCTGGTGCCGGGCTGAGCTGGCTGCAGGTGGCTTTGGAAGAGATGAGCAATGGGGGACTGTCAGTGATGGACGTCGGTGGATGAAACACCCCGTGGGTGCCCGGTGCATTTGCTAGCTGGTGGCCCAGTGGATCGTTTGGAGGAGAAAATCTCTGGACGAAGGGAAATGCGAATTTCAGTGAAATGTAGAGCCTGAGCTCCCAGAGCTGCCCGTGTGCTGGGCTGGATGACTAAGAAGAGATCAAATGGATCAGAATAAGCTTCACTGACAGCAGGAATACTAATGAAAAAAAAAAAAAAAAGCACTGGAGGGGTTTATCTGTCCCTCCTTGCTGGGAATTAGGCAGCATTATCGGACAGCCTCTCCTACGAGGCTGATTTGCCGATGGAGAAATGACAGACGGGTCTCCGAAGGAAGAACCTGTCCCAGATCACACCCTGGGCACCCATTTTGTGACTCACGGACACGAAGTGGCTGTCTCCAGCCATCCCTCCCTTTTGTGCCCGCTCATTCTCTGCTGTTATCAGTGTGCTGGGCGGCTCTGATTTGCTCCGTCCCATAGCGTACATCCCTGTCCCTGATAACCGTGGTACCCACACATCCTCTGGGCAGGACCTGGGTCCTCCCTGCCGTCACTTTATTCTCCTTTTTTATGTTATATGAGCCCATGTCTGCAGCCTCCTACCTTTAGGTCCTTTTTGGATCTCCGTTTGTTGTTCCTGGACTCTATTTGCAAGCTGTAAGTGCAGCCACCGTCCAGACTGCGCCGGGCTTTCGGGAGTGGCTCGGAGCCACTTGGAGTGGTTTCCAAAATGACACTGGAGCCAAACTCTCAGCGACGTTCACTTGTAGAAATGGGATTTGGGCAAAGTTTTCAGGCTGTCCCAAATCCCATTTCTGAAATGGTTGAGGCTCCTGGGACAGAGGTGGAATCGATCTGCACGAGTGCAGCCAGAGGCTTTTAAAGATGCTGGTCACGCTCAGGGACTTCTTCACAGTGAATAACATGCAGCCCCCGAGCTCAGGACTGCATTTTAGGTGTTTAAATATCCTTCAAGTCAGGCCCCCCCCGTAGCTCAGACCTCCATTGGCAGCCCATGGAAATTAAAGTCCTGCATAAAATGGACTTTAGGCTTCCTAAACCACTTCTGAAAATGTCACTTAATGTCTCTACTTGCATCTTTATTTCTGTTTACCTGGACCCTCCACGGCAATTTGCCTTTCCTAACTCTCCTGGCATCTTCAGATTCTGGTCCCTTTTCATTTTAGGTGCTCATTATTTTCCTCACAGCATTAAGTGCTTCAGCGGGCTGCGCAGCCTGGTCGCTCGCTCTTCTTTTGTCCCTCCATCCCATCAAATAGTCGTGCTCACTTTGGCTCATTACACTTTACATCCTGGATTCTAACTGACAGCGTGCTGCCAAGCCCGAGCATCCCTGGAGCTGCTTGCTGCTAACTCCAGAAACCAGAGAAGATTTCCAGAGTCGGGCAAGAAACGCTGTGGGTTGTTTTTTGGTTTTCCCTGCTCCCCTGAGGCTTTTTCCAGGGGAGGTTTTTCAGCCAGATGTGGGTGTCGAGGAGGTTTGCAGAGGTTTGGGCAGAGCCCACGGAGCGATGGGGCACAGCTCCCCACCGACCTCCGCTCCCGGGGGGATGCTGTCGGCTGAACGGCAGCCCCAGCTGAGGAGCCCTCGCCGTCTCTGTTACGGCTCAGTCGCTTCAATCTGGATTTTGACACCGCGTGTCTCTCCAGCCCTAACATAATGGGAAAGGAAATTATACGTATTTGAAAAAATCACATCACTTTGACAGAAGTCAAGAGCAATTTTACTGACGCCGGGTTCGTTACTCTGTCTCGTATCGCTGAACGAGCAGGTGGGACTGTTAATTTTAACTTGACTTTGTCCCTTTAAATAATAGAAATGTGTGATGTCATGTCTAATGCTCTATCAGCGCCTGTAATGCCATCAGTCATATGAGAAATATTATGACATAGGTATTTTTTTCATGCTGAATAGCTCCTATCATTTTGGAAAAGATCCCATCTTAAATGGATTGAGCTCCCGTAAAAAACCCCAACCCTATGGATTAGCCTTTTTTTTTCCCCAGTTTTAGTGAAGTGAGGGTTGAGTTGGCTTTGAAACGATGTTTGAAGTGGGAGACTATTGCAAACCCGAAACCTCCCTCACTTGAGCGTGCACCAGAGGGCACTGCACGATGGGCTGGGAAACGCGGACAAACCCAACCGCCGCTCAGCCAGGATTTGGGGTTTTTTTGCACGTATACAGCATTTGTGCTCTCACCTGGGGATGTGCCTCTCCTTTTGGGGAGAGGTGGCACAGGGCTTCATCCCCCCGGGGCTGATGCTGCCATCACAGCAGGTTTAGCTCAGCCACCGGCCCCGGCGTGACCGCAGGCTCCGTCCCACCGCGAGGGCACAAACTGCAGCCCCCAACCCGTGACAGCTCCTGCCCCGACCCAACTCATCGTAGGGATGACGGCATGGTGTCGGTGGCTCCTCGCTGGCAGGAGGCATCTCGCCACCCTGGATCACACCCCGGCTCCCTCACAGCGTGCTGAGGTCAGGCAGGGTCTCATGCTGTCCTGGGCTGGGTTAACCAAATCCCTCAGGTCTTGTGAGGTCCCCTCCCTGTGCCTTTATGTCCCATCTCCCCTCCAGCTGCCTGCTCTGGCAACAGCCTTTCAGGAGGGGCACTTCTGCTCCAAAACCAAGATGTGGTGCCATGTCACAGGAGACCTGATAGGAAGGGTGTTGTGGAGGGACAGTCCGTGGGAGACATCCTCCATGAGGGCACCTCTGGGTGCTCAGCTTTATCTGCACAAAAAGCATGAAAGGGGAACAGAGGGCAGGGGTGGGGAAACATCCCAAAATCAGCTGGAAAACCAGGCAGCACTGATGGGCAGAGGTGAAGAAGGGTGTCTCTCTTATGAGGAAGGGCTGAGGGACCTGGGGCTGTTCAGCCTGGAGAAGAGAAGGCTGAGAGGGGATCTCAGCAATGCTGATCAATATCTAAAGGACGGGTGGCAAGAGGATGGAGCCAGGCTCTTTCCAGTGGTGCCCAGTGACAGGACAAGAGGGAACGGGCACAAACTTGACCATAGGAAGTTCCATCTCAACCTGAGGAGGGCCTTCTCTCCTGTGAGGGTGGCAGAGCACTGGCAGAGGCTGCCCAGAGAGGCTGTGGAGTCTCCTTCTCTGGAGCCGTTCCAAACCCGCCTGGACGCATTCCTGTCCAACCCGCTCTAGGTGACTAGATGATCTTCAAAGGTCCCTTCTCACCCTGCCAGTCTGTGATTCTGTGTCCCCAGCAGCCTTCCCTGAGCACCGTCCCACCAGCTCGGGCTCATTGCTGGCATTTGCACATCGTTTGATGTCATTCTCCGCGCCCGCTGCCCGCGGTCTGGTTTCATGAGATGCTGTGCATCGCTCGGGCTGCTCATCACTGCAACAACCCTGGGTTTGGGATTGGTTTCCCTTTCATTTCTGCCAACGTTTTCTCTTTTTTTAACTGCTGAGCTCATGTATGATACGGCACCACTTCAATCCTTTCCCCTTAAACTGGAGAAACTGGTGCCCTCCGCCTTTACTGGTTGTGACCCCAGGCGGAGATGGGGGTAGAACAAAGGTGTTTCTGTGGTGGGTGATGCTGAGGACGTGGCTGGGAGGACTTGCCTGGCTGGTGCCAGCCAGAGGACAAGGCTGGAGAGCCAGAGCAGCCTTTCTTGACCCTTAATTATGCCACGGAAGTAGTGTAGGTAGCGCAGAGTCCCGCAGTGCTGCCGGCACGCAGTAGCGGTCACCGTGTCACCGTGATAGCGGGAACGGATTAATACGGAGTGCGACTATAAAAATAATAATGCGATCACGACCGCCAATGAGTACACATATGGGAAACTGGAACGGGACTACTGCCCAGAAATTTCCGCTGTCGGTTCAACCTGGGAAATGTGTTTCCTGTAGATCAAGGGGACACAGTGCACCTCAGCGTTTCTGCGGCGCGGGGCTGCGCTGGTGCGATGGCCCACTGGCAGGTAACCCGGTGGACGTGCGTGCCGCCTCTTTTTTCCTTCGAACTCAAGGATTCCTGCCATCCAAACAAACCCCGTAGGACCAGGTTTGCATTTTTAGCGTGCCACAGTCCCGCGCCGGGCAAACTGGCTGCTTCTGGAGCTGCCAGGAGCTATAAAGGGGTAATGGAGCTGGCAACCCGCTCCTACTCCTGCACCTGTTTTATATTATTTGTGGGCAAAATCCTGAGGCCTTTAGTCACTCACCGAACAACCATGGGAGGAAAAATGCTTCTGGGGGAGGAGGTGTTTGTGAGGGTTGTCTTGCAGACGTCCCCTCGGATAATCCTTCGGGGAGGGGAGCGTAACGGGATGCCCCTTCCCTGCTCGTGGAAAAGGCCGGGGGGTTATTCCCAAGCGCCCTCCTAGCTGGGGGATTTCCTGCCTGGAAAGATGTGCTCATGAACTGGAGATGCTCGTGCACGCGCCTGTAAATCCGTCCAGAAAAAAGCCCCCAGGCCCTCCCCCGGCTCCTGCGCGATGGCCCTGCGGACGCGGTTCAGGCGAGCCCGGCTCGGGAGTTTTGGCTCAGCCTGTGCCGTGGGAGCAGGCTGGAGAGGACCAGTTACGGCTGACCACGTCTCCAGGAATGAGCCCATGGTGGGGGTCTCCCACCTCCTGCTTTGTCACCACCATGGCGTCCCTGTGCCCTCTCACTCCCATCGCCTCCAGCGTCCCTTTTCTCCTGAGCATCCTTCAGATCTTTCTTCAGGGTCCCACTCCCAGCTAAGCGCGGCCCCTCTGGTGGTCTGGGACCAGGCTGGAGGGGCTGCATGGTGAAGGTGCCTTCTCCGAGCTCCTCTGCCCAGCCAACCCGCCTGGCTCCACAGCAAGGGCTGTCCCTGCTTGGATGGTCTCTTCTGACCAGTTTCTCTGCCAGAACCACGAGTCAACCTGTGTTCAAAGGTGTTTCTTTTGCAGAACAGGCCCTCTTATGCCTGTCTTATCTCTGAAGACATCCTGGGTGGCTTCAGCATGGCCAAAAGTCAGTGGACGAGCAAAGGGTGGCACTGGGGCACTGTGTCGCCTGCCTGTTCTCCCCAGGTCATTTAAGTTTATTCCCATTCTATCACCCCATCTGCTCACATTCTGGACCCACCAGCACCCTTCGATTCCTTCTTCACCCCAAAAAGGAGGGCTGGGGGGGTCCATGGGCTGCTCTCCTCCAGCACAGGGGCTGGCCAGCAAGGGGCAACCAGCAGAGAGGTTTCCCAGGAGCCCGATGAGGAGGTAAAAGGCTGCACGAAAGGTTAATCTTTGCTCTCCAGGACGGGATTGAATCGATGTAATCCCACATACGCTAATGGGAAGCTCTGTATGACGATATTGGTTGTTGTCATGTCCTAGCCCTTCAATTATTTGATTCATTCACTTTTAGTATAAATACAGGATTAACCTGAAATGAGGGTTTAGGAGGGAGAATCTCTTACTCTAATTTTAATCTGAAATGCGTGCAAGCAAATCACTCTGGTGATTGAGGTGAGGTGATTTAGGAAAGGATACAGGCATGGGGTGGCAGCAGCCTGGGGATGGACGGGGCCTGGGGCAACCGTGGCGGTCACCGATGTCTGCTTAGGACAAACCCAACACCCTTCTCTTTCCTCTCCCCTCCAACACCCCTAATAAGCTCTTCTTCCCAACCTTGTGGGTTTAGCTGTTTGTTTGTTTGTTTTTTCCCCAAGCAGACACTCAGGGCATCTCCTCTCCTCCGGGGGTTGCATTAACATATGTATCACGGCAGATAAAAATGGATGCCGCATCTGCCTGCACACCAGGGAGCGTGATGAGGGAGCATCATCCCGTCCCTGTCGCTGCCCCGCACTTTCTCAGCCTCTGCACCTCCCAGCAGGTTCTGGAGCAGGATGGACCCAGCCCTGCTGGAACAGCCCCGGGCAGAGCGGTGGGGAAGGAGCAGCACCAATGCCCAGAGGTCACGGCGTGTCACAGCCCATCGAGCAGCCTCTGGGCTTTCCGTGGCGTGCAGGTCAGGCAGGGCCCTGGTGTGTTGCCTTTGCATTTGATGGTTTCTTTGCATGTGGTAGAGGTAATATCAGTTGTAACTGGTACTTTTGGCAAGCCGTCTTCTCTCCAGGGTTCAGAGCTGCAGGGCTCACAGAACCGAAAAGCAGCCTGAGACACCAGCCGAGGCCACACTGGCAGCGAGCACCCGGCGCTGCTCTTGCAGGGGATGAGGCAGGGGGGTGACAAGACTCCTTCTCAACTTGGTTCACCCACCGTGCTGCGGGGTGAGGGTAAGTGATGCTGGAGGTGACTTCACATCCCCTCCGCTGTGCGCTGCAGACCACCTTGAGCAGTGGGGTTTGTCCACCCCTCCCGTGCATGAGTGCTGGACGTGGACGGGAGCTCAGCACCGTGCACCTGACGTGATGGCCATCCTGGTGGGACAGCATCTCCCACCCATCATGCAACGGTGAGGATAACTCGCCGCACTTGTTTCCATCCTGGGATCCCAAAACGAGGCCAGATTTTGCATAGGTTGAGGTTGCTGAGCTAAGAGGATGACGCAGAGCCATCGCCATGGAGACGGAAAGCCAAGGTAAGGAGCCACGCTGCTCCTGGCAGCATCCCGGGAGCAGGGACCTCACCCCGAGTCCTGCAGCTGGGGGAGAGCGGGGACAGATGTTTTTCCCCCAGCTGCAAACACGCAGTTTGGCATCACTGGCAGGATCATTCGCTGGTGCTTGTATTTTAAGCAAATGCCTCGGCTCTTTACGGGATGTAAATATTCACGCACAGGTTGAAACCTTCCCTCCTCCTCCTCCTCCTGCGCGCACTCATTTGCCAGCTGCACGTGAACGAGCACACACAGGTTGCGTAGTGTGCGGCCGGATGCAGGTTACACAATTTGGTAGCATTAAATCATGCTTAGCATTTTAGGTAATAATAGCTACACTTCAAAGAATTGCTTAATGACTCTTTCGCTGAGCCCTCCGAGTGGCTCACACAAGAGCAGCGCAGGAGCTCATAAAACCCCAATTAGCGGCTGCGAGCGCGCTGCGGCTCTTGAAACGCCGAGCGGGGTTTTGCGGGTTAGGCAGCAGCCTGCGGGCACAGCATCCTCTGCTGTGGCGCCCAGCCCACCAAAATCCACCCAAAATCCCAGCATGGAGGTGCTGGAAAGGGATTGGAAGAACCCCTGGTTGTCAGGACATGTTTTTCTTCTCTTAGGAAGAGGAGAGCCAAACTTCCTTATCCTCTCAGGGAACACTTTCACAAAGCCAGGGTAGGATGCTGACACCGGGTCCCCGTGCTGGTGGGACACCCCTGTTCCTGAGCAGGTGCTGCTGCCATGTGGAAACATCTGAGCACCCGTTTACTGCTCCTCTCCTCTCCCAGCGTGTTACCAGACCTTTTTCTTGGCTCTTGGTGGGCTGGAAAGCACGCAGCTGCCATGAAAATAAGAAAACTGCGATTTCCAATGTCCTTTTCACACGTGACTTAGCTTAGATGGAGATGACAACGACCAGGCTCCTGAGGGCTGAGCTTGATGTCCATAATGCTGAAGGTTCACATTGTCCATGCCAGGGCTGGGTCCATCTGGCACCCCCAGGGCCACCCAGCAGGACTGGTGACCCCGGGACAGGGTTCCTGGGGCTGGGCATGAACTGGTCAAGAGGTGGGTTTGGCCGTGCTGGATGCAGAGCTGGCAAAACACCACACAGTAAAACCACATGAACAGGGAGGTGGTTGATGGGGTCTTGTAACAAAACCAGCGTCTTTGCTTGCTCCATCATACATGTGGGTGGAGGATGTGGTGTGTCCTCCTGAAAGAGCCAAGGAGAACAAAATGACCACAGCGGTATGAAACATGCGTTGGAAATAAGTCATTGTGGGCTCTTTGCAAAGGCTCTCTTTGGCTTTCCCCTCCTGTAGGCAAAGGCCGGCTTTGAGCGATGGAGGGATGGTGAGCACGTTATAGCCACAGCGCGGGTTGGCAGGTGGGAATTGCCGTGATGGATGAGCCCTGCAAACCCATCCAGTCCTGCAGGTGTTGCGCGGAGAGGTCATGCTCAGGAGCAGAACAGATTGCATGGACCAAGCCTTGGTGGGTTTTATTGTAATTGTTTTCCTGATTCAAGGCAACTTCAAATTTTCCAACTGTGTCTCAGTCAAAAGTCAGTCGAAAGGGAAGAAAGCAGTCAAATTACTCTGTGAACAGCAGAATCAACAAGACCTGTTTTCCTATGGAATTATGACTTTAAACCCTTTATCCAGTACTCCCAGCTCCTTCCCTTATGCCCCACCAGTTTGGCAGGGCAGGTGGCACCGTGTGCTGCTGCTGGTTTGGAGCTATGTGTTTGCTGATGGGCTGGACTGTAGACGTGTTGTCTTGGGCAGTAAGTACGTGGCAGAGTTGAATTTTCCTCTTCCTCTTATCGACATTGTTTTTGTATTTCTCTCTTATCCAGCTAGTTGTCATGAAACCTGCTGGAATCTTTGGGATCTCTGCTCCAGTATGAAATTGAGTTTGAGTTGGCCAATATATGCAAAATTTTAGTGAAGAAGGATGGAGAGTTAAATAAATGGATGCACAGTTAAATAAGTGGATGCACTGGCTCTGTGACTTTGGGCTTTCCTTAGACTAAAGGTAGGAACAGCCATAAAATGAGAAGCAGTTATTAAAACTGTCAGCAAACAGTTTCCTAATTTTTCTTCTACATTTTGAAAACTTAAACCAGCCCATCAATAAGGTGTCTTCTGTTTCCACTGTTAGCTAGAGGCTGATTTATGTCCTGGAGCGGGATGATTTAGGTCTCCTTCACATTTTTCTTTCAAACTGCCAGTGGAAATAGGGATCCCCATCATTTGCCTGCGAGCAGTCCTTCCCTGGGTCCTGCTAAGCCCTTGCTGTCAGCGTGTCTTGCACTAAATATCACCCACTAACTGTGGAAACAAAAAAATCCCTTTTTTCCTTTGCAATTTTGAACAGCCATTAGCCGGAGCAGAGAGACTCTTATTTTACGTGCCTTCACCCTACCCCCTTGCACTTGACCTGCTAAAGATCAGTGTTCCCCTGATCTCTGTCTTGCGAGCCCAGGTGAAGCTTTTTGCCAGATTTGCACCTCTCAGAGGGCTCTCTCCTTGGAGGACAACATGGCACCTCTCAGGGTCAGGCTGAAGCTGGGCATGACCCTGCCGACTGTAGTTAAATTGCTTCCAGGGATGCAGAAGCCATTGAGACAGATGGACATGTGCACATCCACGTGTCGTGAATCTAGTTTCATTTGCAAATCTGGGTAAAGAGAAAAAATTGCGATTAAATTAGTTAAGTACCCCATGGAGGGTTCTCCATGGCCTGAGCTTGGACGGCGATGCCCCAAAAGGGATTTGGAAAGTCAGCAAAAGGAGAGATTGGGGGCAGACATGCAAAAGTGGATTAAGCATCAGCTCCTCCATGTTAAACTAGTTTTTGTTTGTTTGTTTGTTTCCAAATTCCTTTTGAAGTTCTAAATAATCCCCTGATACTTGGTGAAAGCAAACAAGGTTTTCAAAGCTTTGCGTTTGAATTCAGGAGAGCGAAACTCTGCCTATAGGTTTCCGGCATGTTTTATTCTCTTTGCTTTTTATCTTTATTAAAGGACTGTAATTTGTGTGATTAATTGCAAATGCATATGGCTATTTTCTTGGCCTAACACAGTATTGCACTTTGAGAATCTGTTGTCTGCCCAGAGCAGATACACCGAATCTTCCTTCCATGTCAGCAGAAAGAGGGTTATCGTATAGACTCCTCCTTGGATTATGAATTAATTAAATTAGATTTAGGGTCTCCAGCCAGTATGTCTGACCTGTAGCAATACGTTATATCAGTGAAACTCTCTAGTCTGTGTGGTGGGAAACTCTGAAGGAGAGAAACAGTCGTGGGGTCTTCCAGCCTTGAAATCTGTGCAAGTGAGAAGATGGTTGGCCCTCCAGAAAAAAGTGATGCAGAGAGACAAGATGCATCCGAATGCATCAAAAACATGCGGTAATGACAAAAGTTGACACTATTTGGTTTGAGAGCGGAATAGGCAGCTCACCTGTGTGCTCGGCCATCCCCGGCTTTCCAGGCAGCCTCACCGTTTGGGTCGGAGAAGGAATTTAGCAGCAACGTGACACAGTTTTTGGA
Source organism: Anarhynchus alexandrinus (assembly GCA_008711295.1). Classification (NCBI taxonomy): domain Eukaryota; kingdom Metazoa; phylum Chordata; class Aves; order Charadriiformes; family Charadriidae; genus Anarhynchus; species Anarhynchus alexandrinus. Next base: position 1,259,001 of record VUYV01000142.1, read on the forward strand.
CAAGATCCTGCACAGCTCTGCGCCTGGCTGATGGGTTCTCTGCCACCCCGCTGCTTGGATTGCGCGTGATGGCCCTGCCTCTGCGCCTCTCCCACCCCTGCCTAGCTCCAGTCAGACCCGAGGATTTGGGGAAGGATGGTGTAGGTAAGGGAGATGCCTCATGCAAGGGCAAGCAGCGTCCTTGCTTGCTGCAGAGTCTGGGTGCTCCAGGCAAGGCGACTGGACCCTGGTCTGATCCAGCCTAGCAGCTCCTCTCACCTGAAATGCCTTCGCCTTGGTGCTTTATACACGCTGCTATAACACCCAGCTCTAGCTTTTCATCTTATCCTCAGAAACCTGCCGTTCTCCCCAGCGCCAGGAGAAGCTATCCTCTAACGTCCTCATAGGTAATAAAATCAAAGTGACGCCGCTTCCATTAAGCCAGCAGCAACCCACCAGCAGTAAAACCAGCTGCCACGATGCCGACCGAGCTCCGCTGGGTCCGGCGCCGCCGGCACCGCGGTAATGCAAATACCTGCAAACACTGATTTCTGCTTGAGATTAAACCTCTCCCTAGCTGCATGCTTTCCAGGAGACGTTGCCCTACAGAGACGGGACCAGATGAGGTCAAGTGCAAGATTTAGGTTGTTGGAGAAAAGAAGACATGACAAAACCTTCAATGAACCCAACTTCATGCTTAACGGCGTCCAACGAACCCAACACTGAAATTGCGGCAAATGAGGGGTTTTGAGCTCATTGCAGAAGGAGATCTCCTGTGTCACGGCTCATCCCAGTATAAAGAAAAGGGAAGAGATGAAAAATTCAGTGTCAAACGCCAAAAAATCCCAGAACGCAGAGTGGCATCACACTGAGGTTTATTTGCCCCTCACTGTAGACTTCCAAGTTGATCAAAACGGATAGAACAAATGCAAGGTTTGTTTCAGAAACACGGGTGTGTGGCCGAAAATACAAACAAGCATCTTCCAAAAGCTGAAGAGCTCAGCGCTGCCGCTTGAGCCTGGCCAAGCCAGCCAGCGCGCAAGCCCGTGCCCGACAGCCAAGGCGTCTGATCTGGAAATCAGATATAGCACACACCATCCCGATGAAAAATATCACACGTGGTCTATACTTCAGGCTACTTTCCAGTATCTCAAGGAAGGGATCTTTTAATTGAAAGCCTTAATGTTTCTTGTTATATTTAAAATTAGAGCGGAACGGCAATAAAATTGGTCATGGGATCGAGACAAGTTTTAAGGGAGAGAAGGAAATTTATTCTTCATTTTTTACATCGGAGCATCCTTTAGAAGCCCGTGCACATTTGAATACGTCAATGCAAGGATTAATAATTAAAGGAACAACAACCACATGTCTCCAAGATACACACAAGAAAGCAACAGCTCAGGCCGGAGGCTGGAGTCTCTGGGGACGCGCTGTTTTTGCTGGCATTTCACCTCCGCCTGGTATACCTCATTATTTAGGAAAGCGCTTTCCCACCAGCCTCTGCCAAGGAATGTCTCACCTAGCAATTTGCAGCTGACGGTTAACCTCAGCGTTAGCCTGGGAAATTGTATCTATGTTTGTTATCAGATTGATTTTGAAGGAGGACATGGAGGTGTTCACATAGATAATAAGCGATTCGGATAGTTGTGATTTGGGGTTAAACCCTCCAGCCACCAGCAGAAGGAGGCCAGCAGAGACCCCTGCAGAGCGATGATGATGCTCCAGCAAACCCGATAGCCCCGGGTCAATGCGACTCACAGCTGCGGTTGCCCAAGACTCGCAAGAAAAACAGGCTCCGAAACTGCTTCCTCTCCTCTCCCCGGAGCCAGATGGATGTCAACAGGCTATGGCGACAAGACGGAGCCGTTTCGCTCCCCAGCGTGGCCCCCGGCCAAGCAGACGCCTCAGCACGCCGCTCTGCAGAGCTGTCCGACAGCCCCGCGGCCAGGAGCATCTCACCGGGCATTGAAGGCAGTTCAAAACGTCGGCTTGGAGAAGGGAGTCTCCAACTTGAATGCGGTTTCCCTCACCGGGCCCAAATGGCGCTTCCCCTCCCTCCCCATCCTTCCTTCCTCCATGTTGGTAGTCTTCTCATTCATTAAAAACCTGCTAATTATCTCAGCAGCTTGGAACTGGGTTGCAGCATGGAATCAAAACCAGCTTTTCGTTTTGGCATCCACCACCTCGTGTAATTAATAAGACAAGAGAAAGCCAGAACATGCGGGTCAGCCCTGAGTGTGAGGAAGGGATTGATCGGACACGGCCAACACCGGAGCTCACGGCTGGGATGCTCTGAAGCCGGCCTCAGAGAGGGTGGGCTGCATTTTGGGGCCAAACAAGGGAAAAGTAGGACAAGATAAGGCTTTCTGTCCTGGTCGTTCCCCTTGTTTTTCCACATTTTAACTCAAAGTCTGGACCAGATAGTGCTCCGTGAAAGCTCTGCACTCAATCTTCAGCACCTCTTTGCTGGAAAAGGAATGGGAAAGCAGTCAGGCAAGGCTTGACGGCGTGCTTTGGCCATCCCTGCCATGCTGAGCAGACCGGAATGCTCTGAGAGCCTGGACTGTCGCAAATGGGTGTTTTGATGGATATCTGGAAAACGGCTGGAGGAACCTGAAACCGAAGGAGGGATCAGCGCCGCTTGCACGCCCGCCAGTGCCACGTCCTCTCCCCACTGCCTTGGCACGAGCAAGCGGCCACCAAATCCAAATGGAAACGCTGCCCTGCTCGCTGGCCGCAGGCAGGAGGAGGCCGAGGACCCCATCTTGCAGAGCCCAGCTGGGGTGACGCAACCCTTCCCCGCAGCCCCCCTCCACCCAGCGCTTGGGCTGGCGGCGGGAGGGCGATGCCTTTGGGCACCGTCGCAGAGCGGTGGCAGCACCAGGACGGAGGGGACGCGACCTTCCTCCCGACTCGCCGGCGCACTGGTAGAGCACAAACTTTCCTCCCTCCATCGGCAGGAGCGCTCGGGCTCTCCTCGGCCACCCCGCTGCCAAGAGCGTCCCCGCTCGCCACCCGCCGTGACTGCTCTCCGGAGCACTGATTTACAATTTGTTGCTGCTGCCACCGAGTAACCGCTCTTGCTGCTTACTACGGACCTGCTTGGCTGCCAGGATGTCCCCGACGGGCAGCGAGACGCTGCTGGAGCTGGCAGGCCAGGGTGGGAGAGCATCGCTCCTGGGGGAGCAGCAACACCAAATTGGGGTTCTAGCCCTTTAAATCCAATCCGGTACTGCAAAAAAAAGGGCGAGCGAGCAGGAGAGAGCCTTCAGACTCTTTTAATTAAAGCTTGTGTACCATATTCTGTCTTCCCAAGTCACGGCAGTCACTCTCGCTTCTTCAGGACATCTCGGGGCTCGCCGGCACCGCGGCATGGATGGGGGGAGCCGCTCACCTGGGACCGGCGGCAGTAGGTACGCGCGGAGGGACGGGGCTGCTTGCATGGCTTCTCCCCCTCTCCTCGCCGTCAGCTGGAAGCATCCCCCTTTTCTTTTTTTTTTTTTTTTTTTNGAGGCATCCTCCCGCAGCGCACCTGGGGGCGAGGGGCTCCCCGTCCTGCCACCCCGCTCTCTTCCCTCCCCTCTCCCTCCCTTTTCGAGAACGAAGCGCATGAGCTGGAGTTGCGGGGTTTTTGTTGCGGTTTTGTTTTGTTTTTTTTTTTTTTTTTTTTTCTCCCTCCNTTTTTTTTTTTCTCCCTCGCTCCTTAAATCAAAGAGCTGCCATTCAGCAGAAGATAAGTTGGGATGCCTGTTTCATAAATCACCGGAGAAGTTGGTCCCTGTCGCGCTCTCGCCGCTGATCGCCCCCGCCGGCTCCGCTCGCGGCTCCTCTCCCCTCTGCCTCCCCTTGTAAGTGCACCAGGTTAAGAGAGTTTTGCCATATCCTTTCATGCGCATTGCACTCTCAATGCAGAGCATTTCTTAAGAGCCTCACGGACCGAATCCTGGGGTTATTAGGAAAGACAGCGTCGCATTCACACTGGAGTCTCATCTCTTCAGCTGTATAACCCGTAGCTGGGCTTATAAATTGCCCTTCAGCGGGAACATTGTGCGCAGAGAACATTTAACTGCTAACTATCCCATTCACCCATCGATTTTTCTCTCCCCCTCTGCTCCTAACTGAGTGATCTCTTCATTTGGATTTCTACGCAACACGGCTATTTCTTTAAATTATGTATTGCCGTTCCCCCGTCGCCGGTGGGGCTGGTGCGTGGTTCGGGTGCCCTGACCTCACCGAGAGCCTCTTTTCCTCTTCGCAGCCGGGTCCCAGGTGAGCGCGGGTCCCGAGGAGCCTTCCTCCTGCACGGATCCCCGGAGGGGACAGAGGCTCTGCCAGGAAAACATTTATCCTGGTGCCTATCTGAGGTTAATAACACTTTTGACAAATAGCAGACCTCCTCAAGGATTGAAATAGGGCTGAAAAAGGAGCCACTAATCTCCTTGAGAAGTGCTAGGTGGTGGCCACTGCTCTCGGTAAATCAGGAGACAAGCTGTTTACGTATGCCATGTGGAGACGTTAGCACAGCAAAAAAAAAACAAACCCACCTCATCCTTCTCCTAATCCTTCGGCAAAATCTCTGCCTCGGCGTCATTTCGCAGGGCAGCGGGCTTGTGTGGGGAATAGTGTGAACTCAGCACGGCCCGAAGCAGACGGGGCTGCAGGGCTGCCGACGGGGTCGGGGAGACGGGCTTTTTTCTCACCCACTGCATTTGCCATAAGGCAAAGAGCGATGGGACGGGGGACGTGCAAGTGAGCAAGGGAAGCGGAGCCGAGCACCGGCGTGCGAGCAGCTGAGCGGGAGCCCCTGGAGGTATCAGGTGGTTTGTGGGCAGCAAGATGTTTCGACTCGAGCAGTCACAGGAATTGAACTTGGAGAGGAAGGAGGCACGGTGCCTGCAAGAAAAAGCAAAGATTCCAGGGCAGAGCAGAATCTGCAGCGCAGGCTGCGCGGTTAACTCACAGGGCTGCGGGGCTGCGGGGGAAAAGGAACGTCGCATGCCCTGGGGTTTTCCTTTTATCGGTTTTCCCGGCCGGGGTTGCTTTCATCCATGGCTCCCATCTCTTTGGTCATGATTTAACCATTTGTGACTTTTGGTGACATTAGGAAGGAGCGTGGCCCCTGCGACCGAGATGCGGGATAATAGCTCCCTTGTTTCCAGCTCGCAGCGGGAGAGCGAACGACCTGGCAAGGAAACCTGGAAGGTCCCGAAAGTAAAAAAACCTGTTCCTGCGGTCCGAGCAGGGCTGCAGACAAACTCTTCTCGGGTGAAGCCCCTGAAACCCGTTTGCTCCACCCTGCGGAGCTGGAAAACCCAGAGTGAGGTTTGAAAACCACCGACAAATGCGAGCGGGGCGAGGAAAGATGAACAAAATCGGCATCTCGGTTCAGCAAAGTGACTCAAGCCTTGCAAGCATGAGGAGGGTGGGGAGTAATTATTTATAGTGCCATCAGCAGAAATAATAGAATGAAATGAAGGGCTGAAAAGTTTTGCTGACTATGAGGGAACGCGTCCTGGCACGGAGTGATATTTCCCGGGCCCAGCCCTTTGCATCTCCAGCGCTACCGAGCGTGCAGCCTGGAGACCCAGCAAAGCCTCGCCGGGGCTGAACCCGCCGAGCACGGACGGGCAGCGCCGAGGAGCTGAACCCATCCGGAGGATGGAATTTAAATGCCGGCTATGGCTTCCCCCCCCTCCAAGCCACCTCTAATGCCCAAGCTGGGATTTATCTCCTGGTTGGATACCCGAACTTTGAGGGGAGCAGCGCCCTGCAGCAGGGGAGGGCTGGGTGGCCAGGTTTGGCTCTTCCATTCTAATTCTATGAACATGGAGATTAAAAAAAAAAAAGAAAGGGGGGTGGGGGGAGAAGCAATTTTCGAGATCAGCAGTTAGTGTAATTCAGTGCTTTGTCCTCCGTAATTAAGCTCTGCGTTGTGCGTTTCAATAACGCTCTCGAACCACGATGACAAAAGGAATTAGAGGGATTGGCAGGCGGAGAATCGCTCACCTGGCATTACGCAAATTAAAGGTGACCTGAATAAGGTTTTCTTTTCTAAATTGAGAAAAGTGAGTTTGGACTCCTCTTCGTGACTTTGTGGTGATGAAAAGGCCTCTTTTTTCTTTTTTTTTTTTTTTCTTCTTTTCTCCACTTATGATTGATGAGCAGTACCGAGGTTGTCTCTCCCCATCTGGGCAGATGCGCTGGAGGGCTGACACCGCCACTCAGGTTGTTGCGGGTGGAAAGGGTGAATTTGAACCCCAGCCCTCAGCAAGTCTGGCACACAGTCACCAACATCCCGCAGAAATTATCCATGCAACAGGTTTTCTGTAATCCCAGAACTGTTTCCTTCCCCCCAGGCTACTTGATAACGCCACGAGAGACCAGTCCCCACGTGGGCACAAAGATCAGAGCTTCAGAAAAGTCCCCGAAGGCGATTTGCTCCATCTTGCCCTGCTTGTCAGTCTCCAATCATCCGCGGTTTTCCTAGTACGAACAAGACCTGAATTTCTGAAGAACAAGCAGAAAAATAATTCTTTTTTTTTATTGTAGGTAATAACCTTTCCCACTTCCTTTACTCCGTAGACTGGAAAGAGCACAAACACAAAAGGCATAGCTCTCATTTTTGCTTTTTCTTCACCAGCCACCTTTAAACAAAAGAAAAATAGCAGGGTATCTGGAGCAGGAAGGGACCAAAATGGATCTGACTGAGATAAAACCTAAATTTACTCTTTCTAACTGTTAGGGTCTAATATATTCTGTTCAGAGCAAGGGACGTATGTCAACCCCATTCTACATCTCTGGCAGGGTATTACGGTTTGAATCAGAATGATAAATTAAAAACAGTCATAAAATTCTACAGAGGTCTTAAATCGTAAAAATGTATCACATGAATGAAATGGCACGGTTATTAAGGGAAATGTTGGAGATATAAACATTAGCGTGGCACGTCAGCCGAGAAGGACGTGAGCAGTCACGTCCAGGGCGCTCGGTATGATCCAGATGTGGACTACGCTGATGGTCTGATCGTCTTTGCTGATCATCTGGCCGGTTTAGCTGGGTTCAGGTAGCCTTTCAGAGCAGGCTAATCCACCATCTGCTGTGGCATTTTCTTCTTTGGTTTTTTATCTCTCTTTCTTTTTTTTCCCCCTCCTTCAGGATACCTTTTTCCCCTTTGAACATAAGCTACTTTCAGTGTATTATTTAAAACCTACATTTTAATGGAAGGAGGTAAGAGGCTGCACAGACAATGTAAACCTTGTTTTCCATGGCCACCCAGAGACTGCCAAAAAATCAATTGTCTGCTAGAGGCTGATCTTTAAATAAAGTTAAGCCAAATTGTATCAGGAGCCCTGGGGATCCTTGAAAGCAGGTTTTCAAGAAAGTCATGTACGGATGTTGCCGAGTTTGATACAGGTTTCACCCTTTAAATCCTTTTGTGCTGCGACCCGGTCTGCTCAGGAACTGAATTACTCCGCGTTCCTTCTGGCTCTAGCCAAAGCATTGACCCCCGTTTGAGAGCTGCCCAAGCGCTTTGGGAGCCTGAGGCACTGTTTCAAAGAGGATTAATAAGCCCTTAGGAGCTGCAGATGCTTTACTGGAAGCTGGTGGGATGCCCCCGGGTGATTTTGCAAAGGTTTCTCTTGGAGGCTCCACTGCAAGAGTAAAGACGGGAACGCTGTGGCACACGCAGACCTGTAAATCAAACGGGAATCTATTAAAAATGTGTTTTTCTTTTTACTCCCTCATAAATACACTGTGGCAAAACAGCCTGTAAAGCTGGGAAAGGATGAACTTGAGAAGAGTAAAGGTCTCCCAGGGTTTAAGAACCAGAGAGCTGCTGTGCTACAGGACAGGCATTCTCGTGGAGGAGATGCTGAGCCTGGCTGCCCCATGGGTGTTCACCGTTCATAACGACGTGCGGCACCGCTGACACCACGGGACCATCTCGCATCTGCAGCCATGCCCGGGAGGAGAATGCAGGAGCGTGTCGGCACAGGGAGAGATCGGTTGCCGGCTGGTGGCTCCTGGGAAGCGCAGAAGTTCTCCTGCGACCAACAGGCGGGTGATGGAGATGATGTTGTTACAACACGTGAGTGTTACACTTATCAACATGCTGTAATGTGTGAGTTGCAACGGTGCCAAGAAGGTTCTATTAATGCCCCTTGGCATTACACGTGCAGTCCATGTAAAACTGTTATTTTTATAAGTTCCTTTCAATGAGGTCGCATGCAAACACCCGTATTCTGGAACAAAATCTGCAGATCCGAGATCTGTTGTAATGCTAATAACACCAGTAGGATTAATCCTAACCAATACTGGCCTCGGAGGAAAATCCAGAGAAAAACCTGATGGGGCAGGACCCCGCGCAGCTGGGGGGACACAGGCTCCATCCTCAGCACAGCACCCTGGGCCGTGGTGGGGCAGCTGGGGTGAGAGACACAGCCAGGAGACCCGCTGCTCCCACCCGATGGAGCCCAGCCCCATGGCCATTTGCTTTCGGAGTTTCTGGTGACCATACAGAGTGGGCAAGAATCATAGAATCATAGAATGGTTTAGGTTGGAAAGGACCTTGAAGATCATCCAGTTCCAACCCCCCTGCCATAGGCAGGGACACCTCCCACCAGATCAGGTTGCCCAAGGCCATGTCCAACCTGGCCTTGAACACCTCCAGGGATGGGGCCTCAACAAAAAGAAGATTCAGGCAGTTTAGATACTCCTCACCCATGAAAAGCAAACCTCATGGAAAGTAGGTTGATTCTTTTCTCCATCAGACTGGACCACGGGCTGAAGGTGCAGTTTTGTCCTGTGACCTGCTGATTGAAGAAACAAAATTGTACAGTGCTGTCATCGGGAAGTTTGATAAATATTTTATTCCCTCCTGAAATGTCATTTATGAGAGATACGAGCTTTCCCCGGGGTACAAGAAGAAGATAGATCTGTGGAAAATACTGTCACTGCTCTTTACAACCCAGCTGAACTGTGCGACTTCAACGAGAGGTTTTATGATGAAGTGATATGGGCTTATATCTTTGTGGCATAAAAGACAAGAGGGGCTCCACCTCGGGTCTCATTTAATGCTTGAGAAAACAATTACAGCTCTAGACAGGCTGAGAGCAGCCAGAGGCATCAAGGAACCTTGAACAGTCCTGTTGATCCCCTTGGTAACATGGACTGTACTTTTGCCCCATGTCAGCTATTAAAAACCCAGCAGATGTTGTTCTGGGTCAGAGATGGACCTCCCAAACTGCCCGAGGGTGATCCAGGGTCAGCTGCAAATTGTCCAAGCCACTGGTGTGGACAAGCCTTGACAATCATATGATGAGTGTCCAGATGAGAATGTCCCAGGTAGGATGGCATGAGAGCAGCCGCTATGTGTCCACGCGTGTCCATGAACAAGACGGCACAGGTGTGCCTGTGGCCCTGGGAGCAGACGTGGGGCTGCAGACCTTGGTCTCCATGTGCTTCAGTCTGCTGTCACGTTGGCATAGGACCCATGCTCATCTTCCTGAGTGCTGGTACGCCTCTGGCTTGGCCTGGCTGACACGAGGAACACTTGGATCTCCAAAAGCCACATTTGATTTCTTTTGATTGATGGTTTGGCTTTTTAGGAGAGGGAAGCAGATAGTGTAGTGCTTCATGGGCACTGCTGTCAGCAGGTACAGGAATGGAAGGAGATGGGAAGACTGGGGAGGTTGCTCTGGGCTTTTCCAGAAATAGTTGGTTTTGAATTGAAATCAAACCCCATATTTCAGAGAACAGATCTTTCCAGTGGGCCTTTTGTAAAGGAACACAATGTTGTCTATGGCCCTGTCTTTGTCTTATGGACTATCCCCAGTAGGTATCCCATTCACGTGGTCTCAGATGCTGCTAAAGAAAAAACTTGAAAAAAATAGGGTTTGTTTATAAAAATAATGGCAGGGTGTGTGAGAGGAAGCTGTGAAGGAAGTATAGAGCTGGAGGCACATGCTGGTATTCCCCTGATCCTGAGATATGTCCCCCTGCAAGGGTGGAAAACAGAGTGCTGTGGTGTAAACCACGTGTTTTTACAGCACAGCAGGCTCTTGGTCTAACAGTAGAACACCAGGACTTCTTCTGGGACCTGGAGAAACCAGTCTGCCACGATGGCTTCCCTCTTGCCCTGCCTACCACCTCCTCCAGCCACTACCACTACAGGAAGCCATGGTGTGCAGAAGCTGTGGCTGTGTCAGGAGCAACCAGGGCTTGGTGAGGACAGCTGGTGGGACAAGGGCTTTCTCCAGGTCCTCAAGACCCTCAACTATTTCTGGGCCCTGCCAGGGGCGCCTGGTTGGATCGGGAATATGACTCAATAAGGACCATACTATCAAAGTGCGTGACAAGGCAGAATAGCCATCCTTGCTGTGCAGTATCTTGAAGACAAGCCCATGAAAGTGCCTGAAAAAAAATGTATTTATTATATTTTGTGTGCCTAAGTCAGATTCACCATAGGGGACTTTAAAGAACAGATTAGCTGAGTTTAATAGTGTGAATTATGAAAAGAACCTGCTCTGTGCAAAGCATAGGGTCACATTTGATGATTCACTAGGCTTTTTCTTGACCATTAGTTGAACACTTTATGTCAAAAATGTGATCCACATAAAATTGCTGCAGTCTGATGGAGAGTGTCTTCCAGCTCTCAGTGTCCGGCAGCTGCAGGAGGAAACATTTTCTTCTCTCTCAGCAGAAAAAAAAGCCAATCAGATTCAGGGCGATGGCATGGGGGCTCCATGCCTTGCCACAGCCTCTATAAATAGTGAGGACAAATTCCCCTCTCACCTAATACCCTGGAGGAGGGCAAGTGCAGTGTATCTCTTTGACAACTTCCCAACTTCTCTCAATAGCTCATGGAAACTTCCTGAGCTGAAGGCTCTGTCTGTCTCTGTTTCAATGCATTCTTTTATTCCTCCTTGAACCTATTTCTGCTTTTGAGCACCATGATGTCTTCCAGGAAAAATTCTACAACATAATTGTGCACTGTTTGCAAAAATACTTCCTTCGGCTTTTTTTTTTTTTTAAAAAAAAAATCTTGTCTTGGTAATTTCATTGGTTACCTCTTAGGTCTGGTGCTGTGAGAAACAGCAAGCATTTGTTCTCTATTCTCTTTCTGCGGGATGCTGAGGGTATGATAAAACTCTAATTTAATATGTGTCTCCTACATCCCTTTCAACCACCTCTTCGCCGGACTGAAGAGCGCTAATGCGTTAGTCTATTTTCATGCAGAAGCCGCGCTCTGTCCAAGCTCACTTCCTTCCTCTCGCCCTTCCTCGTTCTGTTATCTCCTTTCTCGAATGCACTGAGCAGAAATTTATTCATCATGAAGGCGCACAATGGACTCAGACAGCGGCATAGTTTCAATCTCGGTCCTCTGTTTCTTTGCCAGAAATGTCTCACGGTACGTTTAGCCGTGGCTCTGCTGAACTTGGGGTGGATGTTTTCAAAGAGTTGTCCGTGTTCCTCCCAGTAACTCGTTCCTGAGTGGTAATGGTCAGCCCAGAGCTCACCGTTTGGCAGGCAAACCTCAGGCTATTTTTCTCACGTGCATTATTTTGCACTGATTGGCACCGAAATTCAGCTCTTACTTTATTCTCCAGACATTGGGGTTTGTGAGATTTTTTTTTGCAACTCTTGCAACCGATTCTGGTTTCGATTAGCCTGATTAATTTGGTATCATTAATAAATGTTGTCGTCTCACTCCTCACACACCTCCAGTCCCCGGATAATCTCTTAATAAATGAGTGGATCTATTTTACAGCTCTCTCTGGGATTGCAATAGGAAGTTGCTTTCATTATGAAAACAGATTGTTTATCTTTGTTTCCTGCCTTCTTTTCCCATCTCCTTCATAATGAAAAACAACGCAAACAATTCACTTAACCTTTCTGCTATGACCTGTCTCTCCTGAGTATGCTTTTTATTCGGTGATCATCTATCAGCCACATCACCTCCCTGGCAAACTTCCTTCCCCTGGTGTTTCTGAAGAGGTTTTATCGTTACCTCTTACGTCTCTAGCAAGTTGCTGTTCGAAACCCTTTTTGGCCTGCCGTATTGTTCTTCTCCATGCGATTTGTCATGTCCAGGGGTCTATTTCCTCCTTGAGCACGACTTGTGCTTTTTGAGAAATGCCTTTTAACTCTTCTACTCTGCGATGGAGCCGCATAAACTCTTTTCCTTTTAACTCTGGTCGGTTTGGCAGTGTGTGATTATTCCGGGCTTGCAAGAGAGAGTTTTAAAGCAGTTATTTTACTCTTTTAACTTCTCCTATTTTGTTTCTTTTCAAGCAGCTTCTTAATTTTTAATATACTTTATATAGTGTGTGTATATATATATACACACACTATATATATAGTATAGTGTGTGTATATATAGCGTGTACACAAATTTAAGGCCATATGAGCAATGCTTAAATCTTGAATAGGTTGTGGGCACCTCAGAGCCAAACTGAGAGTTGTTTTTTCTGCTTCTAGAGTCAATAATTTTAGCTCCAATAATTTTTTCATTATGCCCAAACAATCTTGTAGAGGTCATGCCTCAAATGAGATAGGCTAGATGGAGCCTGCCCAGCACGTGTCCTGGCATCACGGAGCCCCACCACTCAGCCTCTTTCCAACAGAACCTGAGTGGCAGCTGGATTGAAGCCCCCGTCCAGATGGGTATCCTCATGCTTTGACTTCCGGCAGAGGCAAAAATATTGAGGGCAACCGCTCTGAACTGTGCTCTACGCTCCCGCCTGCTTTGGATGGTGCTGATAAATCAGCAACAAGTGTAGCTGGTTTCCACTTCTCAAAATGCAGCTGATGATTGCCTGTAGAGCCCCTGCAGCCACTGGCCAGCAGAAGACGGGGCCACTTGGGGGGGAACCTGGACTCCAGCCCTTTGCACCACCCCCATGTAGCATTTTGACGCAGGGCAAGCACTATTATTTTCATAGAATCACAGAATGGTTTGGGTTGGAAGGGACCTTGAAGGCCATCTCGTACCACGCCCCTGCCCTGGGCAGGGACACCTCCCACCAGCCCAGGTTGCTCCAAGCCCCGTCCAACCTGGCCTTGAACACCTCCAGGGATGGGGCAGCCACAGCTTCTCTGGGCAACCTGCGCCAGTGCCTCACCACCCTCACAGCCAAGAATTTCTTCCTCATATCTCATCTAAATCTAATTTTTCCTACTTGTCTAAGCCGCATCTCCAGAAAGCAGTAAAACCAGAAGTAGAATCCACCATATTGAATGAGGTCATAATATTAACATCAACGCTTCTACGGACAATTTAAAAACCCTTTCATGTTGAAGACACTGCTGCATCACTGTGGCAATGGTCATATTAGAGGCGGCAGGACTACTCAAGCGGGCCTAAATTAAGTAATAATTGAAATGTTTGAAGGAAAATGAGTATGGTTGTCGGGGTCAGCCTTAAATATGTTTTGCTAACGTCTTGCAGAAAAATTTTGATGGAAATTGTAGTGCTGTGCGAGTGGTGACTGGGTTTTATTTCAAAGGGAGTAGAACAGGAGAGCGAGGGGGAGAACACACAAGAGCACAGTTAATAAGATGTATAATCAAATGAAAACTTTTGCACAGTGATATTGTATGAGGCAAGACTTCAGAGCTTAAAAACAGAACACGTTTTGTTTACCAAAAGCCCAAGAATGTTTGAAAGCACATTTGACTATAATATACATCCTATGCTTTATGGAGTATTTATTTAACATATGTAGGTTGGGGAAATGAAGCGCCTTTTGATAAGTAATGTCTCAAAGTGCTGCTGAAAAACAACATAACATAGAAAAAGTTGTTTTACAGAACTCAAGAGCTGCTAGCAAAGTCCTGATTTAGGAAAAAAAAGAAAAGTAACTTCAAGTGAAGTAACTTAAATCAATGGCACATGAGCAAAGGCTGGGGTTAAGCAAGTGCATTGGTATTTTTGTAAATCCTCATATTTGCTTTCTTGAGCCAGGGCAAAGCTGTCTGCATGGATCTAGCAGACCAGGACAGTTCTCTCTGCTTTCCAGCTGATTTAAAGAGGAACACCGATTGCTTCACGCTGTGAGGCGCACCAGCTTACTCTCACCATGGCATAGAACAACTTTCAGAGGAGCACCATTTAAGATGCTGGGACAAGTGACCAGGTTTTTGGTATTCAACATCTGAATCCTGGTCCCACCATGTTTCTGAGTAGCCTTAACGCTGTCAGAGCCCTTAGGGCACTAATTGCCCTAAGCAGCCTCACCTGTGTCAGTGAGGGCACTGCCTGCACGAGGGCCACCTGGCTCCTGGCCCTGTTTCTCCCACCATGGAGGAGATCCATCTCTGCCACTCCCTGAAAAACCTGTTCGTGACCAGACATTTCATCTCTGAATCTCTCCTCCCGAGTAGGTACCAGCGTAAGCAGTAGTGGTGTGGGTTGGGGTTGAGTTTGGCTTTGTAGCCTGCGCAACTGGGAGCTGATGCTATCGAGGTCGGGAGTAGGATGGGAAAGTGTGTTTGGAGAGGCCTTCTTAGCTGGATGGATGAGTGTGTCTGTGTGGTCAAATAACTACTGAGCACCATCCAATTAAGCCTGGGTGTTTCTCATATGCCAGGGTCTTGATTTGTGCAATCCTTGGTTGATAGAGACTGTAGCTCCGATTTTGAAATAACTATTTGCTGTTTGACAGTTATTTCACTGGCTTTCCAGCAGAGCCATCCTTATAAACACCTACTGAAGCTTAGCTTCAGTGCCAGACTTTGACCTAAACTCTATTTCTCTTTGGTTTCCTCACTGTTGCCTGCACTCCTGGTTGAGTATTTGAAGCCGGGAGCCGCTTTCTCCGCACGAGGTGATTCCACCTTCGCAGCAGAAGCATCTCTGGCGAATTAACTGCAGCACACAGCAATTATGTTAAGGAAGTTGGGTGAAAGGGAGCAGTAATAATTTGCAAGTCCTGCCAACAAAATCCCTTTCATTTTTGTTGTTGTGTTTTTTCCCCTCTCCATACCTTGGCAAGACTCTTTCCTGTTTTTCTTTCATTGCATGGCAAATGCACAATAAGAACAGGAGGTCATTTACTCCAAATCCTCGATTTATAATTTTTCTGACGTTGCCAGTTGCTTTTTCTAAAGGCTGTGAACAATGCGCATAGTCCTTGTTGGGTAACAGTCATAATTAGAAGCTTTCTAAATTTCCAAGAGATTTGAGTACTCGGTGCACTCCTCCTCTAACGTCCTGTGGCTCTGTATTTATGCTAAAAACTGAGTTGCATTCAATTGACCCCAGATCTGGTGCCCTGCAGGTTTGGAGAATAGTATATGAAGGCAAAAATGGAACAGTTGGAATGGAAGATCCCATGCAAGAATCCCACCATGTCTGGATTTATAGAAAAACAATATTTTTGTCAAAGTCCTTCCAGAAGATCTTGCAGGATCAGCCCAGGCACGGAGAAAGGAATAAGAAATGATTGTTGCAGATCCATGTGGTCTGATAAGCGTGGCCCGGTGGACAAGAAAAATATGAAGTGCTGCCTATGAAAGTAAAAATGAGTGAACTTTCAGCCGGGTGGGGACGAAAGAGTCAGCTACAGGGAGGAAAAAAGAAAATTCCAGTCATATTATGATGAAGCTCACAGCTCTTTTCCTCTGCCAAAATGGTACCTTCTGGTTTGGGTCTGAAAGCAGAGTTTTGGATCAAGTGAAGCATTTTTTTAATTTGGTGAATTCAGAATTAGAGGAATGGTTTACTTAATTTTTATTTTTTTTTTGGCAGATCATTTTAATTTGCATGGGAAGTTCTCCAGGGGGTGGAGCGGAGAGCTGAGTATCCCTCATCTCTGGGCTGGGAGCAAACAAGCCAGCAAGGTCTTCTGGAAATGCCTGAATTGGCCACAAACCCAACCCAGCTTCAGGCTGCAGTGTGGGTCCTGCCTACGACCCCCTTCCCCCAGGTCTCCTGGGGCATAGTAGATGTCTTGTGGTTCTTGACCACATAAAGATTGTGACTTGCAGTCTCCAGGGCCAGGGAAGTGTGCCAGTCTTTGATCCAGCAGTGAGTCAGAAGGTGGGATGTGTTGGCTGAAGGCATCTCTCTACTCAGTTTGAAGGAAGGTCTTGAGCCAGGGACTTTTGCCTCCTAGTGGAGTTGCCTCCAAGCTTGTATCATGTCCTTGGGTGGATTTCCCTTAAGTTCTCCTGCTGCTGCTTCGCACTGTATAAATAATTGGGTATTCACTGGACATGAAGAAATAACAACATACTGTCTGGGTTTTTTTCTGGTAGGACAAGATGCATGAGCTCTACTCTCTGTCCTAGTGAGTTTTTAAGTATTTCTTATAACTGGAGCTGGACCAGCTCCTGATTTCTGATAGCCTGATGTTTAGGCCATGCACTTTGCTGTTCCGTAGCCGGCCAGCTGTGCTCTCAGGCATGGGCCACCTGCCTCTCACTTGAGTGTCTGAGACGAGTGGAGCTCAAAGCTGAACAGAGACCGTCACAGCCACCTCCTCCCTGCAGCAACCAGTGGTGTCTGGTGAACTTAGCCTTTCTTCTCAAATGTTCTTGGCCTTTATTAAGTGCTGGAAAATGAAGCGTTTTTGCATTAGTCACCATCTTTTGTCAGGCTTGCTTTTTCTTCATTGGCTTAAAGCCACACACGAATTTGGGATTGGATCAAGCTGAACTTCAGGTTCTGCTTGAGAAGATCAAGAGAATGAGAAGATCATTTGTGTGACCTTATATTGTCATTGACACTTTGATGGGCTGGAGACGGCAAGGGCTGGGGGGCTCTGCCTTTACTGTTTCCTGATACGACATATGAGCTGCAGGCTGGGCGTTTCAGGAACACACGTGTACACACGTGTTTGCCTCAGCCATAGCCTCACCATTACCAAGGCTATCGCCCACCCTGAGTCCCACCTGAAAATATCATCAGAGAGCATTTAAGGTAGTTATTACTGAGTGGAGAGGTACGCCCATGGTGGTGCACTTCCATCCCCACCAGGAACAAAGCAGCCCAAGTTAGAAATAACCTTCTCACTACTCCAGGTGCCAAGTGCATTTCTTCAGCCTGTTCCCCAACTTAGAGGGCAACATATGCATTAAGAAAAAGATCCTTACATCAAAGCGCCTGTAAGCTGTGTTAGTCATCTTGGATGTTAGTGAACACCTTATGAATGGAAGTGCTTTGTGTATGAAGGGGACGATGATGCACCATGTCCCTCCCCTCCTGTCTGCACTCTTCCAGCCCACTCTCATATCTGTGATCCTCTCCCCTCTCCTCTGCCTCCACTGGAAAGAAAAATGAGATGCGAGAGGAAAAAAGAGTTGAGGAAAATCTGGAAATCCAGATGTCTCAGCATCAGAGACGCAGTCCAAGCTGTGTCCTTTACGGCTTGTAATGAGGAGCGTTGGAGCGACTGAAAGCCCTGACCCCCAGCCAGTCATTGTACCTGCTCTCAACTGCTTCTCTGAGAGGTGAAGTCTGGAGCAGCTGCTGATTTTCATTTCAAGTCTTGGGGTTTGAGCTATTAATAAGCCTGGAAAATAACCACATGTTCTCTGAATTATGTAACAGATGTTAAATTCCCCAAGATGAAGAGGTGTCAGCCTGATGGAAGAAGTGATGTGAGGACCTTTCTTTTTCCTTTGAGCTGGGTTTCTCCTCTTATTAGCAAAATTGGTTATCTGCCAGTGGAGTTAAAAAGAAAATTAGCCTCACCCCACCAGTTCTGACCCAACCCCACTGTTTTTCCCCCCTCTTTGCTTTGCGCCCATGTTTATGCATTTCTTGCCGTTCTCCAGCATCAGATTTTCGAAGACAAGTGCCATCCAAAATGAAGTCCCATTGAAAGAATGTGTTGTGATGAAGAGCTGTTGAGTGAGTCACTGCGCTCGTGCTGGCAAAGCGGGCTGCGGCGCGGGCCAGATCCTTACGCTTGGCACGAGAGAGCGAGAAGCAAAAGAGGAAAGTAAACTTAGGGCCAGGAGCATCTCGGTGCTTGGCCAGCCAAGGGGGTTGGGCTGCAAACGCTTTCCCACTTAACCGTTTCAGTGCGGCAGCTGCCACCAAGGTGGAGATGTGTTCACGGCCTCGTTGGGGTGGTGGGAGATGGGCTGAAGGTGAATACTGAGGAGGTGCCCTGGTCTCAGGGGATTAAAAAAGGATTTTCATTCTGTTTTCTTTTTGACAACCATTTTTTTTTTTTTTGCAAGGTTGTCTTCTTCTTGACCCTTCTCTGTCCCAGAGTGAGCAGTCGTGGCTCCATGTGGGGACAGGTCCTCAGCAGCTCAGGACGGTTCTCCTCCTCCGATCCCTGTCTTATGCCTCTTGGTACTTTGCAGAAAGACGGAGGGAAGCTGTCATCAGCTGTGTGTAACGGAGCTGAGCAGTCCCTTGGGAGAGACGTTTATAAATGTGGATTGAAGACACTGGGCCCCAAGGGTACCACATTTTCTGTGGGTGTAGATACACAGCGAGACTAATAAATCAGCCTCGGTGCTGACAGAGATGCCTGCGCTCCTCACCGTGACCCTGCTGGCTGCTCTCTGCCAGGGGTGACTTTGCTCAGACATTTATTTCTGAGATCGGCTTTAGCATCTCCCGCTGCACACCCGCTGGCATGACAACGGCGAGCGCTTGTTCCAACCCAACGTGCCCCTTCCTCCCGGGGATGCTTCTGGGGAAACACAGCTCGAATCGGGGCAGGCTCACGGGGGAAAGTCCCGCTGGAGGTGTGAGCTGTGTTCTACCACCGCCATTAATGCGACAGTGGAGAGTGGCCCTCCTGGATTCCTCCCTCTTTTTTTCATGTCTCGTACCAAGGAGTGGAAGAAATTGTGGAAAGTGAGTTCCTGCTATGTGTGAAATTGAGCAGGACCGTGAATGAAACGGGGATCTCCCGAGTACTGGGGTCTAATCTGGACAGCAGACTACCTGGCACCTGTCCATGTCCCCCGCGCCAAGAATCCTGCCAGAATTGATTGTCAGCCACTTTGAGGAGGTAAAAAAGAAGATGTGGCAACCAGGGAACCAGATTTTTGAGTAGTTTCACCATTTCCCCACAGCTCCCCTTAGCTTGTCCTTCAGGAGCAGTTGACAGTCTTGCACTCTGTGTTATTCACTGCTCACTACTGATTAATGGGCTTCTAATGCCATTACTTATTTCATTATCCAATCAATCTGGAAGATCAGCCATTATCTAGAAAAAAAAAAAGACAATTTCTTTCTGGCATTAAGTGGTTGGTTAGCAGGGTAAAGTGCAAGGTTCACATTTAAGAATAAGAGCTAGACGTTATTAGTAAGAATATTTGCAGTGAAAACCATCTGTAAATTCACATTATCCAAAGAGTAGAGTCCGGCTATCAGAGGAGGTGTTGCAAAACGCAGAGATAAGTGAGGGAGTCCAAAAAAACATAAGGACCGTATCAAGAGCCCAAGTGGAGCCTGAGAGTTGGTAATAACAGTGGTAGCAGTAATAATAATAATAATAGTACCCCTTGGAGATCTGGTCCTGGGTCAGGCCTCAAGTGTGCGAGGTGCTGTGCAATTGCAGACAAGATGGCAAACAAGTTATTGCTTCAAAGCTCTTAAAAACCCACGTAGACGGAGAGCGAGGCCAGCCGGCTTGCGACAGATGGGCAGGGGAGAAGAGCGAGGTAACGGCAGCTGGCACGAGGAGGGTCCGTCTCAGGGCACCAGCAGGCTCACGGCTGTGATGGAGGTGGTTTCAGGGAGGATAACAAGGTGCATATGTGGATCATTTGGGGGGGACCGGGCCATCGGAGGGGAAGGAATAAAGTGCTCTTTCGAAGTGTAATGAGAAGCTGATAGCGGCTGACGCTGCTGGATGGTTGAAGGCATGGGTTGATGTCCCAGCGGGAATTGGAGATGGTGGGTCAACCAGCTTGTACCTACAAGCCATGAAGGGTCCTGGCAGTGCAGACGCTGGTTTGTCTTGGATGCAGAAGAGAAGGGGGAACTGTGGAGAGGCATGCCCAAGGTGGTGGGGAAGGAGCTTTGCAGATGTCTTTTGAATGGCAGTGCTTCAGCAGGTGGCGTGTGGTGATGGACAGGAGCTTAGTGACTCGATGCTGAAGGTGTTGGTCAGACTTAGAAGTCTTGTGTGTCTCAACTAGGGAAGAGATGCTCTCTGAAAGGGATACCCTGCCTGGGGTCTCGGAGTACCCATCGCAGGTGGGTCCCTGCAGAGGTACCTGCGAGACTCTTGGCAAGTGGGTGGAAGAGCCCAAGCTGCCCCAGCTCCTCCTCTTGCACCCACATCCTTGTAATACAGGAGCACCGGCTGCACCCAGCTCACTCCTGGACCAGAAGTAATGTCTCCATGGGAGGGAGGTGGACACGCTCTCGCCTGCGTGCAGGGACCCCGTGCTGATGCGCTCCAGGCTGGATGCCGGTGGGAGCGGACACGGAGCACGGCTCGCTGCATCGCGCGTTCGTGCTCAGAGGCGCCGTGCCGGCATCTGCCCAGCGCTTCTGAGGAGACGCCTGCAGACGCTGCAGGTCTGCTCTCTCGCGACTACCGGGCTGCAGCTGAGCCAGCCCTGGATGTTTCGTTTGATCTGTGCCAACTCCGCGTTGCAAAACATATGAGCAAATCGCTGTTGCCCCCTGGAAGGAGCAGGGCTGTGTCCCAGAGCACTCTATTCCCATGGCATTTAACATTCTCTGCAAAACCAGCTTTTATTTAGAACTGAACATCTGTTCCAGATGTGGTTATTCGCTGCCTGCGTTGCTGCGCTCCTGCCATTGTTGTCCTGCTACGCAGCGAAAGGCTGGCATGAATTATTGAAAGATCGAGTTTAAATAAATGATAAAGTGGTACTGTGCGTGCAGTTAAGTTTCTGCCCGTTCCTTACAGAGTCACGGCGCCGGCTTTGATGTCCCCATGATGAGCCCTCACATCGCCCAGAACCTGCCGTCTCATCTGCCTGATGGGGCTGATCGAAGAGCATGGAGAGGGGCAGCCCAAGCATGAAGGTGGCCGAGGGGACGAGTCTCCTGGGGAGAAGGAGGAACGGCAGCAGAGGAGCAGGCAACCAGAGTTTCCCTCCTGGCAAGTGTCTTTCTCAGCCCCAAGCGTTCCTCGCGAGGGGCGAGCTGGCGTGAGGGGGTGTCGCTTGTTGAGGGCTATCGCTGCACCGGGAGGATGGGGTGGGAGGGATGCGGAGAGGTCCCCAGGGTGGGCGGTGGGGACGGCGCTGGGGACCGGCAGCGGGCGCGTGCGTTGGGAATCTGATAGTGTAGAGCATCCTTAGTTAAAATCCCAGGGTAAAACCTCATCCCAGGGAAACATCTTGTGGGGCTCTGCTGAAAGCAGATGTACCCACACCATCTACGTGCACACGATGAGAGGGCAAGGGGCGCTCTGGGTTTGAGCCCACCGTGGGTTTAAACCCGCCAAACAGCCCTTTTCTGTTGGCTCTCAGCTGGGAAGTCCAAATGGATTTTTGGAAGCCTGGTAGTCTTAGAAATTGATTTTTTTTTTTTAATCATTTTTTTTTTCTTCACCATTTTGAAAAATGGCTTGACTCACAGTTGCATGAGGCTGTGGGGATTCACAGCAGACCATCTGTTTCAGCTGTTAGCAGTCATTAATTTTTTTCATATTTTTTGCTACTTTTGAGATACTTTGGGGAAAAAAATATGTTCTTGATGGCATTGGAGGACTTCAAAGTCGCTTATATTTATTTTTTTTTTCTCAGAGAAACAATATACAGCGGATGCAGTTGTTGTAAAAGAATTAAATTTTTATTGGGTTTTCTAAATGGGGAATTCATCTCCTGTGGACAAGCAGGAGGACGCAGTGCATTGTTTATCTCCTTTCCACCATGCATTTGGCTAATACCTGCCTTGCGACTGTGCTGCGACACATCTACTCAGGAGTTTTTTCTGGGTTAACTCTAATGCAGAAAGGCTTTCATTAAAAAAAAAAAAATACAGTGAGATTTTCTTTTAAGCCAATACACTTCTGGAGCTAAGTACTTACTGATTAAATCAGCCTTATTGTCTCCAGTTATTCTACCCAGAAACTGGAAAATTACTCAACTCCTTGACAGGTGTTCACAGCTGATGGCTCAGATTCGTGGATCGAGTGCCGGGGCATATGGCATGATAAATAATAGAACAAACTAATCCTATTGACACCATCCACCCTCCAGCCCGCGCACATTTATCCTCGTGCCTTGCTCTCGCCGTGCGGCAGCCCGTTCCCCGAGCCAGCTCCTCTCAGAGGTGCTGCTCCCGGGCCACTGACCGACGAGTTTGGCTCATCGGCGATGGAGCAAAGCGTCACAGTGTTGGTTTTGCAGAGACCTCAGCTCGGCTTGACGGGCAGATGTCCACCACGGGTTTGCTCCCCGTCTGCTTCATTAGTTTGGTTCAGCTGGTCCTTGTGTTGGCACATCACGTGCGAGGTTGGCACACCAGCCTCGCTGGTGGTTCCCCTCTTGCTCATGTAGGGTTTTAGATGCAGGAGAAACCGTCCTTGAGTTTACGGGGTGCTGGGAAATGGTGGAGGCTGGTAGCACAAGGGAGAGTGCAGCATCTTGCATGGAAACGTGTGGTGGGGAGATGGTGGCAGCTCCTCCAGAGGATGCCAAGTCCTAGCTTTGTGCAGACACAAAGCTGTGACCTGGTAATGGGCAGAGCAGAGAGCTCTGCACTGGGCTGATAGTTGTGCTGGTTTGGGTCATGCATCCTTGAAAGGAAGAGCTGTGGACAGGACCTAAAACACGAGCCACGACCCTCCAAACCTATGTCTTATAGTGGTGGGAGACCGCAGAACAGACACTGAGTATCTCGGACCTGTCCGTGACACCGGGGTGAGGTGACAGCCAGAGAGCCGTGGAGTAGTTCCAGCCGTCCATTAGGACTGTGGCTTTCAGCAAAATTACAAATGTATCCTGGAAAAAAATGCTCCTTGGAGCTGGCCAAAGAGCCGTTACCGCTTCTGGGCGCGGGGGCCGGTTCTGCGCTTGGCGCTGGCGCGGGACCGTGCCGCGGCCGAACCCAGAGCGTGCCACTGCGGAGCGAGCTGGCACCGGGGGGACACCATGGGGACGGTGGCTCCTGCTGCCTGCTTCAGGGTGGCACACGCTGGTAAAACCCAAATATCTCTCTCGTGCAAAACAAAGGCTCCATAGGACGACCCCGGAGAGCTCAGCATCGGGTCTGTAGTGCTCCCACGTGCGTTTTTTGGGTATGGCCTGGGGTCCACCTCTTGTCCGTTGCGTGCAGAGGAGCAGACGTGTCCCTTCCCTCCATCTCTTGCTCTCGTTTCTGAGCAAGGCGCGCGCCCCGAGTAACCCGGGGCTGCCCGCGCACCGCGGCGCCTGCCGCCGGCTCGCCAGCGGAAGGTGGAGGAATGCACATCTGGAGGCGGGGAGGCGTTTGGTGCCTGCGTGGTTTTCATTTGGAGGCCTTTCCGTTGTTGATTGACTTAATTAAAACTTAAAAAAAAAAAAAAAAA
>VUYV01000142.1:1287839-1312700 GCA_008711295.1 Anarhynchus alexandrinus
GGGGGTGAGATGCAGGCGGGGATGCTCATCCCCTCCGGCCGTCCCCACGCTGACTCGCGGGAGCAGTTGGTACCCCGTGTGTGTGTGTGTGTGTGTGTGTCCGTGTCCCTCTCTCGTCCCCCCACCCCGTGTGTGTGTGTGGTTCGTTCACGGGTGGGGTTTTTCTTTTGGCCGTGTGCGGTTGTGGGCGCGCACACGCGTGTTGGGGGAGAGGGGGCACGCAAGTTGCCATGGAGCGGCGTAAACATCACTTTTTGGCTGCCCAGGGAGCCCTTTTTCGCTTAATTTTGGGGCCTTTTCCTCGTTGGTGCCGCGGATGATGTAATAAGCGCTGGGTATCTATGCGGTGTCCTGCTCTTGTGGAGTTAGATAAGAATGAAGATCCCGGAGCAGAGGGAGCGTCCGCCATCTGTTTGAATAGACGGGTCTTAATGAATCTGTCAAAATCCACAAATGTCCGCGACGGCGGAGAATTTGGCCCCGAACACCTCCTGATGCCGCTGTCGGCAACCGAGAGACTCCCAAAGAGAGTCCTGCCTGTCGCCCAGGTGCCTGCTAATAGCTCTAATGTATTCAGCCCAGCCTCGTTTTATTTCAGAGCTAATTTCCATCACCAGCTTTAATACGTGATTTGCAGTGATTGCCTCCTGATTTCCCCACTCGAACAGCCGAAGGAACGCGGTGGGGAAGGTTGAGCCGCCGTGCTTTGCCGGTGTCCTGAGCGGGAGCCGCTTCTCCCGTTACTCACCGGCGGCACCTCAGACCTTTTTCCACCCACCAAGTTTTTATTGTTTTCCACGTAGCACCTGCATCCCCCTTCAGTACCCGCCGCGCCGCGTCGCGCTCGTTCGCCGGGCGCCTTGCGAGCTCGTCTCGGCGGCTCTCCCGGGGTTTTTTTTTTTTTTTTTTTTTTCGGAGCGTGTCGGAAAGTCGTCGGGATACGGACGGGCGCCGTCGGGAAACGCTAGCGGGACACGATCGGGCGTGGGAGCGGCTCGCCGAGGTCTGGCCGGGCTGCGGTCGCCCGTAACTCCGCCGGAGGAGGGGTGCGTGATCCCGTCTCGCTCGATGCGCTCGCTGGACTGCCAGAGGATCTCCTCATTGCCTGGGAAATCGAATTTCCCCGTTGTTCAGCTGTAAAACAGCTGCCCGAGGCCGTGATTGGCAAAGGACTGGATCACCCAGGTTGCTTACATCACGTAGGCAGCTGCCACCGAAATGACACACTTGATTGAAGGCCAAAAGAACCATATACGTAACTGCCTGTGATTAAGCTCCATATGATGCCTCAGAGCAAGTAAAAACCCCTCCTTCAGCTCATCTTGTTTGTAACGAGACAACAAGCAGGGATATCATTTGGGTCATGTTGTGGCTTTTGGGGGATTTTTTGGATTTTTTGATTTGGGTTTTTGGTTTGGGTTTTTCTTTTTTATTTTTTATTTAATTTTTTTTTTTAATTTTGGCTTCTGGCTGTAAACTTCCATGACCTGCACCAACCCGCCGTCGCACCCTCGCGCGATGCCCCATGAGAGCCTGGTGCTGTAGGTGTGCTGGTAGCCGGGAATACAAATTTTACCAGGTAAGAGCTTCCCAATGCCATTTATTTATTTATTTATTTATTTATTTTGCCCAAGGAATATTCCAGCTGGCGTCTTTTGGGGAGGGAGAGGGTCTTTGCACGCGTCCTTTCCCTACTGGCACGCGTGTCGGGCGGCGCGGCTTTATTTCTGGGAAGGGTTTGATAGGGGAAGCTTCGTCTTTTCAGTTTTTGGAGTCTTTGTGGATGCTGAACTGTTTCCTCGGAGTGTGCACTGTACCTGTAGATAAATCCTCTCTGCACTGCACCTGTAGATAAATACCCTTCCCCTGGCTCCGGCAAGGCAGTTTGCGTATCTCCGGGCTGAATCCCGATCCGGAGGGGAGGGATGGGGAGGGTGGGGGGTCCGGGCCAAATCCTGCACCGGGTGAAACTTCCAGGTAGAGTAAGGACCGCAGAGGGGGGGGTCTCCTTGGGGAGAGCTCTGTCCTGTCCGTGAATACGATGTATTATGTTGGCTCCTGGTCCCGTGCTCTTTGGCGGCGTGTAGACCCCTCCTGGTCCTCACACCGCCTTCCCTGAACTTTTCGGTGGGGCAGGATGAGGCCGGGGCCCGATCCTGCAGACTGAGGGATTTCATCAGCGAACAATGACACTTCACCGGCACCTCCCCGCCGCCGAAGCCCAGGGCAAAACTTGTCGTGCAAAAAGAAAAAAAAAAAGAAAAAAAACCCCAAACCCACAAACATTTAAAGAGAAATCCTTTGCTCAACTGCTAATTTGAACAAATGCTCCTTCCTTTGGCATCTCAGCGGCGCGGGGAGACGGGGTCGTACCTCCTCTCGCCGTACTCGCGCTCTCCCTGACTTCATTACCGGGCGGGTGTTGTCCAATCATAACCTGCTCGAGGATTATGCTGATGCAGCTTATTCCTACCGTATCGTGATATAGGGGTATATATAAATACAGGTGGCTATATAAACAACATTTTTGTGGCCAATTGTCCGGGTTTTCCTTCGGCAGACTAAACCCCAGCCCAGGCTGGGTAGGTTTAAATGGCTGGTCCCACGCAGCTCGCCCAGCCGCCAGGAAACCTTCCTCTGTAAGTTACAATGCAATGCAAGTCCTCTCATTTTATTTTGCTTTAAATGGCCTCATTTCTAAGCAAAATCATTGCTTGACCAGGGGTGAGGTGATAGCACTATGCATGTTTTATCCTCCGGAGTTATCGTGAACTGAACAAAATACCCACTGAGAAACTACTGGTATTAGAAATACCAGTAAACATCATTTTGGTCGATTTGTGCACATATAACTTTATTGATTCAGCATGAAATATGGCAGGCAATCTATTAGGAGATGTAAAATGAAACAGGCAGAGCCTTTTCAGAATACGTGGAGAATGTGGAATGGGATTGAGAGCGTTCATTTTAGCCAGGTGGGTTGCTAAGGTAAACTGCAATGATTTTTTATGAGTCCTGTAAACAATACCAAGTCAGTTTTATTCAGTTTTATACAGTCCACAGCCGAAGATGCATTAGTTAGCTCAGCTGTTAACTGGGGGAAATGATGCATAGGGAGAAGCCTTGCCAGACTGGGTAGTCTTTAATTGTGTTTTTAACCTGTGAATGTGGTTAGCGTTGAAAGTGTAAGCAAGAAACCGAAGTAAATACGAGGTATTATGCAATGCTTGGGCTATCGTGAAAAGAGAGCAATAGAAACAAACTGCTTCATAGGTCTGCTTTTAATTAAATGCAGTCTACTTCGATAAAAGCACTAAAACCTGAAAATGTTTCTCAGAATAAAGAGATTAAGCAGTTGGTAATTAAAGCCACAGCGTGGCTTTAGTCTGTTGAACCTGCAGCCCATGGGCAGGACGTGGAAAATGTATAGAAATCCAGTGGGTGGTTCTAAAACTGCCCCCTCATTCCTTGAACTTCGTACCTGCTTGCGGAGGCTTACTGGGCAGAATTGTGTGTACATTTTTACAGCATGATAAAAGAAAACCTGGAACATCTGCACTGCATGCTGTCATTAGGTCTGTTCCGAGCTGAAGCTTCCAAGCAGCCTATACCTCCCTTTTCCGTACGTTACCGAGCCGTTTCACCCGGATGGAGGTTTGGGATCCACGCCGTTCCTTGCCGGTAGCCATACCCCGCTGTCTCGGCACCCCAACAGCTCCGCTGGGCACCTGGCGGGGCGCAGGCGCGTGGCAGCGGGGTGCCGAGGCACAGCGGGGTCTGCCGTCTCGGTCTCTCAACCCCCAGCGGCGAACCCGTGCCCGGCGGCGCTGGGGACGGCCTGGTGGAGGTGCTGGTTTTGGGGGGGTTCTCCGAGCCGCCCCTTTTCCTTACCCTCCTGTATTTCCATCGCCGTCGCGCGTGTTTATTGTAGTTCTGCCTCGTGGTGTCGGCAGAATGGGTTTGGATGTTTATAAATGTGGCACGGGTCAAAACCTGGCCGCTTTGCCTTTCGGATAGGGCATGAGCGGGTACTGGGTGCGCTTATGGTCACGTAGTGTCCCGGAGGACGCTTGCGTGGGATGACACAGGTGGCGGCGCGGCGGGCACGTGCGCGCGGAGAGAGCGTCTGCCTGCAGAGAGTTTCCTTGGGATCTTTGCATCCTTGCTGCCGGCACGTTAAACAATAACGTGAGCGAGCCCCAGCAGCCGGGAGCTCGTTCCGTCGAGGGAACGGATGCCACCGATACCCTGCACAAATTCCAGTTTGGCTTAATTCCTTCCTAACCTAAATTCTCTTTGCGTTTGTACTCGCTGCCTGCCGGGGGCCCGATTCCGCAAAGAGGTCAGTAGGGCAGAGCCTCGCTGACGTTAATGAATTGCAGCGAGCCCGTGCCTGCGCCGGGATTGATCCCCTTTAATGAGGTTTCCTTCATTCCCCTCTATTTGCAGGACCGTAGCTGTTTGCGTAGAGACGATGATCGTTTTGAAGGGTTACCCAATCCTGCAAAGCCGTAGGCAAACAGCTGAGCAAATAGCCCCTTGGCTTGGCTGAGCGCCGCTGCTGCTGGCAACCTGTCCCGGGGAAGGTAGCCGGAGTTTCGCCGTCGCCTCCCGTGATGGCTGCGGCCACCCTGCCCCACGGGCATGGGTTTGAAGGCCCAGCCACGTTTGGGAGGCGAATTGGCAAGCTTCTCAAAGGGTTTGAGGATGGTATCTCGAGGCTACCGAGGATGTCACGGCGACGTGCTCTTTGAGATACATTTATGTATTCAGCCTTGATCTTAGATGCGCCGCTCTGACCCCTTTTAAAAACTGCAGTTTGACAAAAATGCCCTCTCCACACTAATTTTTTCTGCGTGTTGGTGACCTCCGCCAGGGCAGTGATTTCCCCATGGAGAGCTGTCAGCACATCAACTATTATGCAAATGAGAGTCCAAATAATTGATCATCCCTGCCAGGTATTAAGGTTGGGAACGGCCAGCCCAAGAGTAAATCCCAGAAAAAAAACCAAGAAAATGAAGTCTCCATAACTGTTTTCAATTATTCAGTCTCACTGGTTCTCCTTATGTTTCAAGAAGAAACATGCAAATCTCTCCGGGTCTAGCTTGTTTACAGAGCGCTCGTGGGTTTAAAATACAGCCAGCATCACATTTCTGTTGTACATTTCCTTCAAATAAATACTGAAATAAAAATAAGGATGCTGTAATTTGTGCCACCCCAAGAGCTAAATACTGCGCTCCAGAAGGAAATGATCATTTTGGTTTCTTGGAACAGCTTTACTATAATCTTCCAAAGACCGGTAGCTCGCGAAGGAAGAAGCGCAGACTTTCTCAGCACAGCTCAGCTCTCTCTGATAGGATCTGGCTTACTCTGAATTAAGGTCTCGGACGACGGGGCGCTCCAGCACGTCCTCAGACCCCGCTGAGTTCAGGGAGTGCTTCGGTGCTTTGCAGCATCGGAGCTTCAGGGCTCACCCACCGCTGGGAGGAGGTCCATTCCTGCCCACCGCTGTGCACGTATAGAGGTCATCGCAGGTTTGGGGTCTACCTATATCCTCTTCCCATAAGCAGCTAAATAGTATCATGGTTGGTGTTAAGCAGCTGCTCTGGGGGGACAATGCACCGTTGGGTGGCCGCCCTGGCCACCTTCGTCAGTGGTGCTACAAGTCCTGCGCGCCCAAAGGCAGCTGATAGTTCTTCCAGTTTGCTGCATGGACTGGTGCCATGAGCATAACGGTCCCTTTCTCACCATAGCCTGTTCCTGGCTTAATTGTAGTTAATAATAACCAGCGTGGCGGTTCTGGAAACTTCTTGTTGGGGTAGGTCTTCATTTGGGTCAGTTGACCCTCTCCCAGCAAGCGAACTGGGATCATCTTTTTAAATCTGGATCCACTCTTAAAGCTGGGCCACGGTATGTGTATGAAGAGGCTTTCCCAGGGGAACTAATAGCCCTGAGTGGCTGCAGTGGGGAAAGGCTTGGAGTGTATCTTGGTTTGAATCTTACACGATGATCCACCTCAATTTAGATGAAAATTATTCCAGTGTTATGGTTACCCTCGCCTCTTTAATTGCTTTCTGGCTCATTTATATATGTTGATGGCTCTAGTCCTCATAGCTCCTAGGGAACTTTCTGTAGGAGCCATCAGCTATTGCTTTTAAAAAATAACCCTCGCCAGATGTCCAAAAGCCTCCTTTAAAGAAGAGGCCTGGCATAAGTCATATTTATTGGGAGTAATTAATTGTCCTGTTAAAAAACCTAAATGTTTTGGCATTTCATTAATAATATATAATCACCCAACAGGCTATTTGTAGTGTGTTACTTTGTTAAATCTGCTGTAAAAATTGTCATTATTTATATATTTCATGTTTATAATTACTCATCTGTGACGCACTCGGTCTGTTATGAATAATCCATTGTATATTGTTTTCTTAAATAGGATGCTTGCTCAGTGTGCTGGGGGTGCCAGGAATCGCTGCTAATAATGTCTTCGTGTCTGATTTATGCCTGTGAAGTGAAGGCAACTGGACATGAGTAAATGAACAGAAGCATGCTCAGAAAGCTGTCCTCAAGACGCTCTCGATAAGCAAACGCTCAGCAGTTGTGAGTGGGGGAGAAGATGGTTAAACAGAGCAGGGAAACGTGTTAGGAACGCATTACGGGGGGCTAAAGATGCACAAGTGACATTTCCTCGCTGTTTTGACGTCCTCTTCATCTCAGCTAAAAGCTCTGCGATGTGTTTTTTTTCTTACTGCCAACAAGGACCTCGTTACCCTATGCCATCAGTTAGTTCTGTATTGTCTTCTTGGGTTCTTCCACTCGGGGAAAAAAAAAATGAGCTAAGTATTCCAAAAAAAAGAGAAATCTGATAAATCTTTTTGTATTTGAAGAGCAGGGACAGTTGAGGGGGTTGATGTGGATGTGGATGTGTGATGTGGATGATGAGCAGATGTGGATGATGGTACAAAGCCTCTCTTGCACCACTGACCTGTGATGTGCACTCAACTAAACGCGCTCAGTGTTGACTTTGGCCGTACCCCCATCTCCCAAGTGCTGGAGAAGCTGATTGCTGGGGGGGGACACACAGGAGGAACACCCTCTGCAGGCTGGCAGGGAGTCCCTGGGGGGAGGCACGGAGTGGTCATTGCTCCCCTCGGCAGTGTTAACTGGACAGTTTTGGCAGGGAAAAAAGAAATTAAAGTGAGGTGGAAGGCGCCTGGGGCAGTGATGAGGGAGCTGGTGTGTCTATCAGCTGGACGGGTTCTCATCTCATGGAATCATAGAATCGTCTAGGTTGGCCATGAGGATGATCCGAGGGCTGGAGCACCTCTCCTATGAGGAGAGGCTGAAAGAGTTGGGGCTGTTCAGCCTGGAGAAGAGAAGGCTCCGGGGAGACCTTATTGCGGCCTTCCAGTCCCTAAAGGGGCTCCAGGAGAGCTGGGGAAGGACTTTTTACTGGGGCATGTAGTGATAGGACGAGGGGGAATGGCTTCAAACTGGAAGAGGGCAGGTTTAGATTGAACATTAGGAAGAAGTTTTTCACTGTGAGGGTGGTGAGGCACTGGCCCAGGTTGCCCCGAGAGGTTGTTGAGGCCCCATCCCTGGAGGTGTTCAAGGCCAGGCTGGAGGTGGCCTTGGGCAACCTGGTCTGGTGGGAGGTTGGACTAGATGATCTTCAAGGTCCTTTCCAACCTAAACCATTTTATGATTCTATGATCAAGTCCAACCATTAACCTAACACTGCCAAACCCACCACTAACTGTGTCCCTCAGCACTACATCTGCCCAGCATTTAAATACCTCCAGGGATGGCAACTCCACCACTGCCCTGGGCAGCCTGTTCCGATGTTTGATAACCCTTTCAGTGAAGAACTTTTTCCTAATATCCAATCTAAACCTCCCCTGGCATAACTTGAGGCCATTTCCTCTTGCCCTATCACTTGTGACTTGGGAGAAGACCCTCCCTCACTAAACCCTCCTTTCAGGTAGTTGTAGAGAGCTCAGCACTGATGCTGCTCAGCCTCTCGGGGTGTCTTCACAGACTCCTGGTTTTTAAGGCCCAGGAGGAGTGTCAGAGCATCTAATCTGGAAAACAATATATCACAAGCCATTAGATTTCAGCCCGTTAACTCCAACACCGAGCTCAGTAGCTCGCGCTTGGCTAAAGCGGGTGTTCCAGCTGGTCGTGTCTGGGAGACAGCAGTGTGTCACTCCTTCTGGTAGTTTGTTCCAATGGTTAATCACCTTTGCCGTTAAAAACTCTTGCTTAATTTCCAATTTGTGTGTTTATAGCCTTCATCTTCCCGCCACGGAAGCCCTTCGCCTTGAGATTTTAGAGCTTTTTAGGAGCCTGCATTGTTTTTCTCTCATAAACTCTTACCATGGTCTTTTCTGGGAAGCCCCTGGATGATGCGTGCCATGGGTCCTGTCGCCTTGTAGAGGAGCTGAACCCATAGGAGGGAACGGGAGCCTGGTGCACACATGCTGCAGCCTCCCCAGGGATAAAAGCTCCGTTTCCAAACTGATTTTTTCATGTTTCCAGGTGAACTCATGTTTCCACGTCCCAGGCTGGACATGGCCTTGGGCAACCTGGTCTGGTGGGAGGTTGGACTAGATGATCTTCAAGGTCCTTTCCAACCTAAACCATTCTATGATTCTATGAATTATCTGGGGGCGGGGGGGGACAGAGGAAGGTTTTGAGATTTTTGTTGTGTTGTTGGCTTTTCTTTTACTTTTTGATATCAGCTCATAAGCTTTCAAAACCGACTGTGTTTTATATGAAGATGGAAATTTTTGACTAACGCTGGCTAAGCCCAACCCCTGCAGCCAGAGGCTGGGGCAGCAGTGGCAGAAAGCGGGAGAGGGCAGTGACAAACCTTGGGATTGCTGGCTGCGAAAGGCGAGGGTGAGTTTGGGGGCTAAGAGGAGCTTGGGTGAATGGATGAAATGCTGGCCAGTCGGTTAGGCTGGTTCTTTAATTACACAGGTTTAAGCCTGTTTGGGGATGGAGAGGGTCTTTATCCCCTTCGTGTGTGCTGTGCTTGTCCTAGAGATACGGAGCTATCAGTCACCGCAGTCCCCTCCTCCCGGCAGTTTAAGCTGAGCATCAGTCTAGGCCATAGTTAAAAAACAACAAGCGACAACTACGGTTTAAAACTGTCCCACTGTTTTCTCACATGTACAGCTTTTAGCAAGAAATGTGTATATTTTATACTCGACCTGGGCATCCGCAGCTCTTCCTTTCTGCCACGCGGAATTCAAAGGCAGCCGGGAAGCTTCAGTTGTTTAGCGACGTGATGTCTTTTAAAAAGTGACCTTCCTCTTCTTTTTAATTTCAAATTTTCTGGAGAAGGCGGGGAACAAACCAGCACAAAACCATCTGAAGCTCCTATTGCTTTGTAGTCCTCGAACCTGGAAGTTTGTCGCTCATGAAGTGCCTCTGTGGCACTACGTCCATTAGGCTTGTCACTCACACCTTGTTTTCTGCATTTCAGAGGACTTTCTTCCCAGTTACATCCTCAAATGCTGAAAATGGTCTACAGTTTGCCAAGTCCTTTTACCCATTGATCACCACGGGGAGAGCTGGGGAAGGACTTTTTACTGGGGCATGGAGTGATAGGACGAGGGGGAATGGCTTCAAACTGGAAGAGGGCAGGTTTAGATTGAACATTAGGAAGAAGTTTTTCACTGTGAGGGTGGTGAGGCACTGGCCCAGGTTGCCCCGAGAGGTTGTTGAGGCCCCATCCCTGGAGGTGTTCAAGGCCAGGCTGGAGGTGGCCTTGGGCAGCCTGGTCTGGTGGGAGGTGTCCCTGCCTATGGCAGGGGGGGTTGGACTAGATGGTCTTCAAGGTCCCTTTCAACCTAAACCATTCTATGATACTTTATTGCTGATATCCCAACCCAGTATCTATCAGCAAGGAGAACTCCATTTTCTTGGTCGTTGCCTGAATTAGGGGAATATTTTCTTAGGCTTATGCCAATAAATAATCGCATGGAGCACAAATGCCGTGTACAGTGTGACAAGGACAAGGGCACATGTGGGTATGGGCGGTCAGGGGTAAAAGTGGTCCCGGGGGCCAATTTTGGTCTGTACCTGTGTCACCACCAGCAAATGCATAGTGAGTCTCACATGTCTCTGTGTGCACTGTGGATTAAGATCTCATGTTTGCAGTCCATACATCCTTGTAAAAGGTATGAAATTAATCTGGATGGATTAATTTGCTGAAGATATCGTGTGTGTGAATGCTGGGTCCAGCTTCTGCTAAGCAGCCCGGCTCCCAGAAAATGGGAGCACTGCTGTTTTCCAGAAGTAAAAGAAAAACCTTTTTCAGAGGAAGCTTTAGGGCTCACTTGGACTCACAGCCCAGTGACTTTGCATTACAGTCTGAGGAAATTTGGCTTCCAAAAATGGTCGGGTGTGTTTACTGCTCTCTGCAGGCTGCAGCGGCGGGCTGGGAGCAAGGAGGCTCTCGTCTTTCTCTTCCTGCAATAGATCTGTTTATATAGAGCCCAAATGTGCCTTTCCATGTGTTTGGGGGGATTTGG
Organism: Anarhynchus alexandrinus; assembly: GCA_008711295.1. Lineage (NCBI taxonomy): Eukaryota > Metazoa > Chordata > Aves > Charadriiformes > Charadriidae > Anarhynchus > Anarhynchus alexandrinus. The sequence continues at coordinate 1,298,381 of VUYV01000142.1, forward strand.
CTTTATTGATATCAATAGCCAGAAAATACAAACTTCCTCAAAGACTTTCCTCCCTGGGAGGATCTATTTTAGGGCTCCCTATACACCAGACCTTATTTTTCTCAATCCCAAGGCGCCCTTCCAAGACCCACTGATATTGATTTTGTAGCTACAAAAAAAGCCATCTGCCTGAGCACGCTTTCCTTCCTCTGTCTCTTTACGCACCTGAGTTGAGGCTGATTAAACAAGACTTCTGCATTTCGTTGCAGCCGCTTAAATCCTCACACCTCGTTACAGAGCGCTCCATGCTCTCCCCTTCCCCTTCTCCGCATCCTCAGCGCTCCTCCCGGCGCCAAAAGGAGACCCTTTGGGCCCTTCAGCCTTTCCTTTGGTAGCTCGGGCTCAGGGTGCGCTTGAGGTGCCAAGTTTGTGCACAAATTAAATTGAAAAAAAAGTCATCTTTAAAGCTATTGTTAGCAACAGCGAACGCAGGTGATGAGGGACACGGTGACTTAGTGCTCTTCCTGGCAGGAGGATTTGGCCAAAGCCACGTGTCTGCAACAAAACGCTCGACTTGTTTTTCCCTTAACTATATGGGCTACAAACACAGAGATGGGGATTTGGTCCAGCTCCGTCGCTCCCGCGCCCGAGAGCACGGGCTGACCGCGACCCTCAGCTCCTTGGGAGAGAGGGAAGGGACGTGGCCATGGGCAGCAACGAAAGGAAAATGTACCAGAATAGCAATAAAGACTCTTCGGGATGTCGCTTGCGTCCCCTGACTTCGTGCCCAGAGCACGGAGGATCGAATAGCCCAGGAATTTCCCCGGTCTGTTTGCTCCCTTTGGATCCAGCTCCATATTACGCAGCCTACCTGAAAAGATAATGGCAATCGCTCAGCCCCGGGGAAAACGAGATAATGTTTTCAGAAGTCACTGCTCTTATTTGCCTTAAATGTTGTAATGTTGCTCAGCCCAGGGAGAAGCATCTTTAACACCGTTACTTCATTTGATGAATTTTTTAAAGGGTTTTAGAGCGAGCTGGGGGACTTTACAGCTACTGTTCCAGTTTCCTTACCATCTGGTTGCTTCATGGATTTTCTATGTATTCCTGTATTTTTTTTAGACCGGTTTCCTAAGAAGACGAAGCTTACGCTGCCGTAGTGCACGTGTGTGCTTGTCCACCCGTGTGTGTGTGTTTTCCCATACAACCAGCCTGAACCCTCTGCTCAACCTCCGCCAGATCTGTGGGAGAGATGGAGATCGTAATTTTACTGTCTCCAAATGTTTCTCCACTGGCATCCTTTCTGCCTGGTCTGTTTGACACCCCTGGGGCAGTGGCTGCGGGGCCGGTGGGCATCCAGGACCGGGACCTGTTAGCCCAGGTCCCTGGGCAGCAGCCAGGATCTGCCAAATTTCAGCTGAATACACGATAGTGGCAAGACGTAACGCCCAGGCGGTGCGAATGGTCTCGTGTGTTATGTGCCTGAGGCCCTAAAACCGGGATCAACTCTTGGGCATCGCTTTGGGCTGCACGTAGGAGAGAGGTTAGCAAGAAATCTTTCCCAAATTGGTAACTACCAAGGGAGATCCAGGATCAATACAAATTGATCCCGATTCCATCTGGTTGACTGATACTTAAGTTAAACCTTCCAGTTTAATAGTCGTGTGGATTTTCAATTGGGTCTGAAAGCCTTTTTAAAAAACATACCGCAAGAGCTGGTGAAGAATGCAGACGGGAGCGAGCGTAGACATGTGAGCATCCTGTAACTGCCTTTTTTTTTTTTTCCCCCCCCTGATGGCAAATTGCTTACGAACATCTTAGAAATTTCACAAATGTGGTTGTGCTGAAAGGCAAGAGAGAGGCTGGCAGCGCTGCTGCCGGGCGTTACGGGGGATGTAACCTGCTGGTGAGCTTGGCGCAGAGACCGAAACCTTGGCAAGGTACCATGGTAACATTTCCATACACATGTTTATGGGTTCTTTGAGGGCTTTTTGGTTAAATGTCAATGTTTTCATGATATTTTGCGAGGCGATTTCATTGCTCCAAAATCCCACTATGCCTTTGAAAACTGCTTTCGGCTTGCAAGTTGCTCGGTGGAAAATGCGTCTGTCTCGAGCGCTCGGAGATGGCGAGCAAAGCTCGCTGCCTGCTGGGAGGCGTGTGGTACGGCTCTGTGAAATGGGGCGAGCGCCGGGGCATCTTCCCCGCTCCCATCCAGGGGAGGTGAGCGCCCACCGCTGCAAATTGAACACGGTGAAGAGACAGAAAGCCGTCGGCACCCTGAGCTCCAGCACCGGCATCTGCTGCTGACTGAGCGCTCGGGAAGGGCATCACCGCGGTGTGGGGTGGATCCCATCAGCACCGGGTCTCTTATGGTTTGGGTTTACCCGGGGTCGCGCCCGGCACTGGAAGGAGCAGCCGTAGGCAAACTTAAGGTTAGCGTGTTTCTAATACAGACGTTTTGGCTAAATTCAAAATGATCCTGGACCGATGTGGCTGTGCTAGGACAGACCTCCCGTTCCCAGACAGGCACCTCCGTATTTCCACCAAGCTTTTGAGGTCTTTCAACATAGGGTGCTTTGCAAAACGTGGCGCGTTGTTTGACGAGCTCTCCCACCACCCACACCTCGCAGTGCCCCTTTTGGCCGGTTTCTCCCCCCCTCCCCGGTGCAGGCTGGGTTTGGGCAGCAGGGCTCCCCTCTGCAGGATGCCCAGCGGTCCCGACGCGCGGCTGCGCATCCCTCTTTGGACAGCTGGCGCTGGAGCTGCTGCCGGTCTGGTTTTGAGCATCTCTTGTCAAAACTGGAGGCAGGCTGAGAGCTGCTGGAATTCAGCAGGGTTTCCGTTGAATAATATCGCAGTTTTAAAAATAATAATGTACCTAGGCGGTCAGATTTAATCCAGGATTTCTCACTCTGGGATATCATGGGTGTCCCCTCCCAGTACTAAAACTCATTATAGGGTCCCAGGTGGGAGCTGATTTGAAGCACTTCAGCCCTCAAGGGACATAGAATCATAGAATCATAGAATGGTTTAGGTTGGAAAGGACCTTGAAGATCATCGAGTTCCAACCCCCCTGCCATAGGCAGGGACACCTCCCACCAGACCAGGTTGCCCAAGGCCACGTCCAGCCTGGCCTTGAACACCTCCAGGGATGGGGCCTCAACAACCTCTCTGGGCAACCTGTTCCAGTGCCTCACCACCCTCAAAGTGAAAAACTTCTTCCTAATGTTCAATCTAAACCTGCCCTCTTCCAGTTTGAAGCCATTCCCCCTTGTCCTGTCACTACATGCCCTAGTAAAAAGTCCTTCCCCAGCTCTCCTGGGGAAGGACATGCGTTGTCTTTTTTTTTTTTAATGGTTGTAGAAGTGAAGGCACAGAAAGCGATTTCAGAAATGCTTTAGGGCACCTAAATGCACTGCTTGCGGTGACTCCAACGGTGGGTGAGTGCGGGGGCTGAGCTCCCTGCGGCCAGCGGCCAGCGCAGGTGGGTGCTGCCATCGGTCCCCAACCCCGTGGGCTCTTCGCACGCTGCTGTCGCAGGGCAAGCTCCGCTGGGCGGTTGCAGGTGTGAGATTTAAATCTCTGTAATTTGATAAGGTTTTGAAAATCAGTGTAATTGTTTTTACGTTTGGGCGTGTGGTTATTGAGAGAAAACATGGATCGATTGCTGCCTGAATACACCGTGGTGGGACTGGAAGCTCCTGAATCATAGAATCATAGACTGGTTTAGGTTGGAAAGGACCTTGAAGATCATCGAGTTCCAACCCCCCTGCCATAGGCAGGGACACCTCCCACCAGACCAGGTTGCCCAAGGCCACGTCTAGCCTGGCCTTGAACACCTCCAGGGATGGGGCCTCAACAACCTCTCGGGGCAACCTGGGCCAGTGCCTCACCACCCTCAAAGGGAAAAACTTCTTCCTAATGTTCAATCTAAACCTGCCCTCTTCCAGTTTGAAGCCATTCCCCCTCGTCCTATCACTCCATGCCCCAGTAAAAAGTCCCTCCCCAGCTCTCTTGTAGGCCTCCTTTGAAGATGGTGCAAAGGGCTGGAAGGGTCTCTCCAGCCCTGCTTGTCGGGACCTAGAGCGGTACCAAAGCTGGCATCGCCTGTGGGTGGGTAAAAAAGCTTTACCTCCCTGTGGGGTAGGTAAAATTCCCGTCTTGGCGCAGAGCAGTATGTCAGAGCGAGCAATATATCAGAATGAAATACATTAATTGGCAAGTGCTGGGAAATTACAGATATGCTTAATGAAAAAGAAAACCTTGTTTACGGCTTCTAATGTGCTGCTGAAGAAAGTGGCTCCCAAATAAAAATACTTAAAATTACGATTAGGATTTATTTACATAATTACTGCAAGAGAAATTCTAGGTACGTGCTAAGCAGTGCAAGAGAAACCTCACGGCTTTTCTTCTTCGCTTTCCTGTGTCTCAAGGTTAGTTTGCTCTTGGTGAGTCTATTAAAGCTTTTACTAACTCAGTGAGGCAAGAAGGTATTTGTTACAAAATTAATGAATATATATGTATATATATTTGTTTTATTGACTGTGGTAAGAACATATGGCTGAGTAAGAGCCAGATCATCCTTGTAATTGTAGTGTTGGCTGGAGAACGATTCAGTAGGTGGCACTTATCTCTTTACGGCAAAGCCAGCTGATGTCCCGGCGTGGCTGTAGTGAGAATGCCCTTGGAGGTCGTTTCCAGGGGTTGTGTCCCCCACTGGTGTGAGTGAGATCTGCCAAAGTTGCCATATAAATGTATATTAATGGTCCGTTCCAAACCGTACTGCCCAGCGTGTCCTGGCCACCTTCCAGCCCCTGCGGAGACCCTGGGCCAGATCCTCGGCTGATGTCTGGGTGGCTCCGTTGACTCTGCTGATTTATATCTGCTGGCAACGTACAGTATGAAATGCAATAGGCCCATGATGGGGCTGCGCTGATTGAAACCAGCCAAGGGTATGACAAATCTTCCTCTTAATATTTCAATTGACTTTGGCAAACTCGCCTCTTTCTTGTGTATCCTAAATCAATGTGTAAGTGCTGCTGACAGTAATTTCCACTTTTGTCTGTGCAGATGGCTGCCCTTCGCTAGGCTGCGGTGTTTATACCTGCTAAGTTTGCAAACACTTTTCTGCTACAGCCTCCCATTGAGCAGTATTTTTCCTTTGCTGTCATATTTGTGAGATGAAAATGTTCTTTGTTGGTCCCTGCTCAAATGTGAATTTTCTTCTTTCGGTGAGGGCCACCGCAGCCTGGAGCGGAGGCAGTGGCGCGTCGTGCGTCTCGCTCGGCGGGGATGCTCTGGGCCGGGGGGTTGAACAATCTTAGGGCTCTGGATGCTCCGCAGCGGGGCCCGAGAGCCGGTGTCCAGAACCTTGCGTGCCTTTGAAAGTCGTGCTGCTGGATCCTATGACTTTTTAATTGCATATCAATGTAGACCTCTATGCACTATATAATTATTACCAAATAGCAAATCTCTAGGCTGAAAGCGGCAGTATGAGTGCTACGGACTCATGTTGTCCTAAGGTACCGCTGCTCTGTCTCTGAGAACTCTTATTCGGCATAAAGAAGAAGCTGCTGCTTTTTTCGTTTGTTTGTTTAGCTCCTGTCTTAGACAGTAAATAAAATCTGCGATCCATCAGTCGTGACCCAACTTCAGTGCGCGTTCCCTGGTGTAGGATGCTTTGGTCCAGCTACTCTTTCAAGGCAGGCTATTATGCTATTCAAATAAAACAAAGACAAATCACTGAAATAAGCCTTTCTCTTCCTTTTCCTCTTGTGCCCAGGGAGAAGATGCCATTCCACCATGTAACAGCTGGCTTGTTGTACAAAGGCAACTACCTGAACCGCTCACTCTCCGCTGGCAGCGACAGCGAGCAGCTAGCGAATATCTCCGTGGAGGAACTGGATGGTGAGCAGCGTCCTTGCGGTTTTCCAACGGGGGCTGGGAGCAGGGGAAGGCTCGTTTTCACCTTCTCGGTAGCGTTGTCATGCAATAACCGGAGGTATTCTCCCCGTGAAGCAATGAGCAAAAGGCAGGGCAGAAGTGAGATGGGATCAGATGGGATCAGCAGATCAGGGACAAAGAAAAGGTCCCCCACCAAAGTTACGTTGAGAGCTGTAGACTGATTTTAGCCTCAGATTTTGTCTTTCTGCCTAGAAATAAGGCAGCTTTTTGAAAGAGAAAGGCTGCTTTTTATGGGCAAAACTTTGCAAGAGAAAAAGTTAAGCTAATATCTTTTTATAAAGATGTCTTTAGCCTTTCCTGGGAACCCGCAGAGCTGAATCTGTCTTCCTAGCAAGTCTTCTCATTTGCTTTGTGGCTGTTCAAAAGTGAGGTTTCTCTCTGTCTCTCAATATAACAAGATGCGCGGAGGTGGCTTGTGGCTTAAGAAGCTGGAAAGAGCTTTAAAATTCCCTTTTCCAGGTCAGTGATTGGGAGCACAGACCAGCCTCAGGCTGGCAAAGGCTATCAGGAAGGTTGTCCGCATCTGCTGCCTGTAGGATCCCATAATTTCCTCCCTAGAAGCTGGTTACTGCTAATCCCTTCTGCCCCACAGATGGGACGTGAGGCCACATAGACTCCCAGTCTGGTTCGTGGTGGGAAGTCCTCTTTTCTAGGCCATGTGTGGCTCACCAGGGTCATTTCTAAGCAAAGGTTAATATTGTTGGCAGCTGGTCTTTGAGGGCTGTGGAACAAATTGAAGCTCTTGGTTTGCTTCCCAGTGGATATTTGGTACAAGCCATGATCATAATCAGTGGTCTCAATGGAGAAGTTGATGAGGCAATGAGCAAGGGGATGGTGCAAGGTGGAAACAGTCCTTCCAGGACAGGTTGGAGGCGTTTTGGCAAAACAGAAGGCCAACATTTCTGCCCACCCTCCTCCGTTTCACCTCTGCTTTGGTAAATCAGACCTTAGTTTTCAAGCCTTTGTCAACTTGGAACCTTTGGATTTGGTTTTGCGAGCTCGACATTAACTTATCTTGAGTACAAACAGTGTTTCCTGAGTATTTGTTACTGCTTGTCTTCTTCCCAATGAGTATGTGCTGAGTGCACAGAGATGCAACGTGAGAAACCACTTTCAGTGCAGCTTAGGTAAGACCCCGAGAACAGAAGGACTGCAGAGGCATCTTCTGGGCTCTTCTGGGTCACAGGAGCTTTGCTTGAAGATTTGAATTGGTGAGCAGGTCCGAACCAGCTCAGCTTTTGCACATCCTATAGATGACAAATGCCGTTGCAAGGTGAAGCTTAGCTGTTGTCCCCATTGAGGGTGACAGGGGTTGGCTGAGCAGACAGGAGGACGTTGGATGAGGTCTCGTGGTTTGTTTCAAGTGCAGAGAACAAGGGTTTTTCCGCTATGCCTACCCTGATTAGAGCACATCTGCTGGAACTGCCTTTGAGCTTTGCAGACGACCGTCAAGAGCTGATTCAAGTGGCACCAGGGCTGTAGCCCACTGTCGGGGTTGCACAGGGGGAAAATTTTCTTTAATTTTTCCCCTGCTGTTTGCCTGGAAATGGTCTGCGGTTGGACGTGGGGAGGAAGCCCGCTCTCCTTTCCATCCTTCCCGTGTCTCCCTGCTGTCAGCCCAAGCCACCTTGGGTGGGCTGCGAGCTTGGCGAGCCCTCTGGGGCATCGCTTTCCCACCGGCGGCTCGGGGCTGGGGGAGGCAGCGGGGCACAGCCCCACGGCCAGACCCGCCTTCCCCGAGGAGAAACCAGCACTCGAGAGGCTTGTAGATCATCTCCGTTAATTAACGGCAAATGAAGCGAATTAGGTGTAGTGGAGCCGTCTTTTGAGAAGGCAGCAGCCGAGTCGCTGCTAATGCGAGCGCTGCATCCATTTAATGCGGTCGGTGCCCCATTATGACTGTGCTATTGAATTGGAGAGCAGCAGAGTTCATTCATCTCTGTTCACAAAGAGTGTCCCCCTCGTTCTTCAGGAGAATGGTTAGGGCTCTTTAACTAATCATCCATTTATTCTCTGCCTGTTAAGCACAGGCTTCTGGTTAGAATTTAGTTATATTTTTTTTCTGACAGCCTTTTGCTTTACAAACACCTATTTTCGAGGGCTTTGTGTCTTTGCCGTGAAGCTATGCCCCAGTTCTTAGCCTAGCAGAGAAGAGCTCAACCTCAGGCCATTATTTCCCCCCTGCAAACGCAGAAGCGGCACTGAATTGATTCGTGTCCGCTAAAGCCGGAGCAGCACAAGAAGCTGGAGATACTTTTCCGAGTGCCGGCTCCCAGAGCACAGCCTTGCCACCGGGAATTATATGTAATATTTGGTCAGCAGCCACTATCTTACCGTGTTTTGTCACTAAGACTAGATCAGAGCCCGGGTGTGCTGGTAATTGGTGAAGGTACCACTGTTGACTGCCCAAACCCAAAGCAGAAAGAGTCTTTCTGCCTTTAAGCATAAACCATCTCAGGGTGAGTAACAAAATGTTCTTCCTTGAGAAGTTAATGTCAGTGTATGGGAGCTTTGTGGATATATCAAGCTGTGATAGCTCGATGCCAATAACATATTTGCATTTAATCTTACAGGCTGGGAAAGAGATGCCAAATTCTCCTTGGTTTCTTTTTCAATGAGATTTTGGTCCCGAGGGGGTTCCACCCTGTTGAGAAATTCCAGTCACACGTATTAAATTATTAAAGGTTTGAAGCTGGGGAAGTCAGTGGGAATTTTCTATAATGCTTCTCCACACTTAAGGCTCCAACAAGTGCCTGATCTGTCGGGTTTTTTCCAGCAGATTTTTTTTTTTTTTTATGTGTCTAGCATCGCGTTCGCTTTGGGAAGGATCTCTGCAAGTGTGGGCTCTGGGATGCTGCAGGGCGAAGGCGCTGCGCAGCCGGGCTGGGAGGCGGCGGCTCTCCCCCGGCACGTCCCCGCAGCGCATCCCCACCACCGCCCGGCGTTTGCAGCCTGCGGGCAGCGCGTGAAGGATAACACGGAGAGCAGGAAACGAAAAATATTTCTGACTTCAGTTAAAATACAGGGGAAGGAGTCTGGGGTTTGGGATGAGCCGTTCGGAGCGGTGTGCTCAAGGTGCTGCTCTGCCTCTTCTCCGACCGGTTCTTTTTTCTCCGATGGAAACTTTCCCGACTTGCATCAGCCATCTGTCGACTTTAACTCCGCTCTGTTTTTTTCCATCCTGCTTTAAATACTACGCTGGCAGCGAGGAAAGAGGCTGGAGAGATAGCAGGTCACTCCGCTGATGGCTCGTCTATTCCTAGCAGCGGTGTTTGCTATTTGCGGTTCGGTAGTAGCGTGAGGGGTTTTTAGAAGCTGTCACCGTCACAAAGGGAATTAACTCGCAGAAAGCTATATTAGGCGATACTTGACTTTGTAACATCAAGTAAGCGACGAAGTTGAACGTGGCAGGCCATCCATAACCTGTCTCTTAGGGACCGCGAAGTAAAGTGGGGTCTCGAATGGATGTTATTGCCATATGCTTAGCGGTTTCCATGCGTGAGATTATAAGTTAAGGCTGGGAGGAACTGTTTTACGTATAGATTTTCTGGCTATTGTTGGCTGACGTAAAATTGGGGCACTATTTGTGCACACTCTGTGGTTTCCACATCCCTTTAAAAACCAGCTTCTGTCTTCACATTACGAAGCTCGAGGAGTATTTTTAATAAAAAATGGTGGATGGAAATCATCATGTCAAGCTTGAGTCATCCACCTCCATAGGCACTATCTAAAGGGTATTGTCAGGAGGTAAAAACATTTCCATAGTAGGAATCTGACAAATATCACCTGAAGGGAGGCACATGCATTCTAAGTAGGCTTTGCAAAAAGTGATGTGAAATGCAGTGCCTGGCAGAGAAAACCCAAATGTGAACCACAGCAGCAGCTATTTGCCCAGGAAGACATCAGGATAAATCCTTACCCGACCCAGATTCCTTTGAAATCAGCAGTGTCCATGCAGGAGGAAACGTTGCTGCACGGCAGCAGGACATCTGTGGGCATCTGGTGCCTTGGACCAGGTAGCCCCCAGCTCAGGTGGGCTCTGTGGCATCTAGAAGGCTTTTTCTAGGCTGAGAGATATTTCTCTTTTTTTTTTGTGGTTGTACACATCAACCTGGCTGGCTTGATACAGTCCTTAAGGTTGAGATCCGGAGTGGAAATACCGGCGCATGGTTTTGCCTGCCTAAACTGGAGATGTCAGCAGAGCAACACGAGAAATGGGGGCAAAGCTGCTGGCTGCGGGAGCTTGGGGTGCAGTAGAGTTCAAGGCAGGAATCCGCGGACTTCCCTCACCAGGGGACTTTTCCATCGCTGTAGATTATACCCCACGTTGCAGGATGTGCGTTACCTGGTTTCTGCTTCTTCCCAGCAACCTCCCTTCTGCCACCTGCAGAAGATCTTAACTGGGTTGCTCTTTCCTGGGCTCCTGTGTAAAAGTCAACCATGAGGGGCTTCAGCATATACTGGGAAACAGCTCTTGAAATAATTTGAAGGGCATGCTTAAATGATGCTCCATATGGATTTTAAATGAACAGTTGTCTCCCACGTGCCAATCATGCAGGCGATGCCAAGTGGCTGAAGGTGTGTTGGGGCTGGAGCTGGTTCTGGGGTCCCAGCAGCACGGCGAGGTGGGCAGTCCTGGGGCTGGTGGCACGCTGGGTCCCTGCTGGGGGACGCAGCAGGTAAAACAGTCCCCCATCTCAAACACAGCCATGCCATCCTAGCACTGCCTCTGAAAATAAGGCCAAAATCCAGGGAGTTTACCCTCTTGACCGTGGTCCTTGGATGCTGTAAGTCCTGGGAAGGGAGGGACCGTGATGCTGCAGAGCGCTGTCACCATGCAGTCTCGTTTGGGGGTTGTTATTTAGCAGAAACCCTGTGAGCCACGAGGATTGTGGCAGATCCAGACCCTAGTTCACTCCCGTGTTATCCGAAAGGCTTGACAGACAGCCCCTTGCCTGCTGGAGCGTCGGGGCTGCCGCGCGACACCGCGCGTCTCTCTCTGGGTGTTGGTTTTGCTCCGGGTCCGCTTGATGATGATGATGATGATGATGATGATGATGGTAATCCCAGAGATGGTAATCCCGCTGATGGGCGCAGGAGGTGGAGGGACAGGCGGGTTCCCTCCAGCCTCGGCAGCCAGAGACTGGTTATCTTCGGTGTCCCAGGTGAGATCAAACGGTGTTTTGGCGAAGCAGTGTGCTCGCCGAGGGAAACCCGGGGGGGGAGAGGCATTAGTCACTTGACTGACTCATGGAGCAGCAACAGGCTGAGTCTGCTCCGCTCGGATTTTTGTCCATGAGAAGGGAAAAAAAAACAACAAACCACTTGGAAAAGGGGAAAGAGAAACAAAGAAGAGAGAGCATCCTGCTGGCGAGGAAGGAGTTGCGAGGATATTCTCCTGGGATAGGAGACATAGCAAGGGGGAGCGTGCTCTGCACACGGATTTGCGCGTGGGTCTCCGAATCCGTGCTTCAGTGTAAGCGCTGCGAGCAGCCTGTTAATTAAGTGGATGAAACTGGATAAAGCTCATTTTCTCTTTTGCAGAGTTCTTTTTAAAGAGAGGTTTATCCACGGTGTCTCCACTGTGAGTGATCGTGGCTGGAAATGGAATAATTTATGTCTTATATTGGGCTTTAATAGTGTTTCGTGTCTTTGAATATAAAACTGCGGCATCACTGTGCGGATTCTTCTGTGGACAGAAGCAGCTGTATCTCACTTCTGCTGAGCTCCTTCTGCTCATTTCCCAGTTACGTATTTTAATTACAGTGTGGGTTTCCTTGGGACTCGGTAGTTTCTGGTATGAAGCAGCCTCCATTTAAAAAACCCATAAAAACTGGCGCAGCGTTCGTGTTCTGCAGAGTATTATTTGGCTGCAAGGTGCGCGCTCACTCCAGACGGCGCCTGTCCAGTGGAGGAGCGGAGCTGCTGATGGAGAAACGGTGGTGACCTGTCCCAGGCTGTGTGCCCGCTTAGTCCTGCTGAGCTCCAAGGGAATTCACCAGGGGAGACATTTATCATAGAATCCTAGAATTGTCTAGGTTGGAAGAGACCCTTGGGATCATCGAGTCCAACCATCTACCCTACTCTACAAAGTTCTCCCCTACACCATATCCCCCAACACCACATCTAAACGGCTCTTTGTAGTTACCGATCACTGGGCTCTGCCCCAGCCTCGTCAGTGGTCTCCAGATATCGGCACCGATGCGATGCCCCTGCCCCACTGCAGTGCATCTGGAGGGGTTCAGTCCCCCCTCGGGGAGCTTTCGGGGAGCTTTTCCCCACCTTGCCCAGAGCCGTCCTGTGTGCCGCAGACAGACAGACGTCCACCCAGCTCCAGCGTCGCCGATCTTTCACTCTCGGCCTCCAGGAAAGCTTTTTTTTTAATTTTTTTTTGCTGAAATTAGTAGCGCTTCCCACCCCAAACAGGCAATGATAATGTTTGGACACCCAAAGTGGCCGAGCACAGGGAGGTCTGGCTCCTCCGGGTTTCCACCGGAGAGGAAGACCATGTCTTGAAGGTTTTACCTGCTGCATTGCCTTAGGGACCGTTGGGCCTTGAAGATCAGCGCTGGGGTTTCTCCAGCACTAGAGATCCTCAGCAGGAAGGTGGCAGAAAGCTGTGGATTTGGGGGAAAACCTCCAGACCAGTGAGTATTTCCACCCTCCAACGCTTTACAGCCCAAGCCCTACACAAGGTGCCAGCACTTTGGCAGGTTGGTCACCCAGGGGGACAAACGTTTTCCCGGGTGCAACCTTGGGAAGGGCTCACAGAGGGGCTTGTCCCCCTCACCCCTTCTGCCATGGGGGGGATGCGTCACATGGGCTCCCTGCCCCCAAAATACAAGAACGGGCATCAGCATCATCTCCGAGCAAAGAGTCCTTACAGCAAGAGAGTATAAATAAAATGAGATTGGCTGCCAACAAATTAGAATTACAGGGACACCATCTGGACAACAATTAAAGAGATTGTTTGAACTCCAGCTATGCTGACATAGTTATAGGAACTGGCTGGCGAGCAAACGAGTCACTAGTGGTGGATATTCAGATATCCCTTCTCAGAGGCTCGAGGGCTTCTGGCTTATTGTATTCTCCACGAAGGAGCCTCTTGAAGCTGGAAGATGGTTTTGGGGAGAGGGATGCAGGCTGTGCCTTCATCCAGCTCCTTCCAAACCTGCGGATTGTCTCTCACCGCAGAGGTGCCGCCGAGGCTTCGGTGCTCCCTGACACGCCGTGAAGCGCACCGGGCCGACGCTCCTCGCGGCCGTTTCAGACGCTGCCCCTTCGCCTGCGAGCCGGGCTCTCGGTGGAGCGAGCTGATAACTCGCTGCCTGCGTCGCCTCGGGCCACGGGAACGGAGCAAATTCAGATCAAGAGCTAAACATGCTTTAAAAGGCATTTAAATCTTGCTGCGACACGTTTATACAGATTTTAATATGGATTTTTAGTTTTTTATGCAAGCTTCTAGGCTGGATCATTAATTTTACAAGTTTCTTCAATCCCTTGCCTTAAAACCCTGAATTGAGCAAGTCGCTCCTACTAAGTGTTGCTGCGTGGACTCAGGGGTCTCATCCTTACCTGCTGCCTTGGTGCTCTCCAAATGTACTCCCTGGGCAGTGGCTGTGTATGGAGGACGGGGCCAGGGTAGGGTCACTGCAGTCTGGACCCATAAGGATGTGGCACACTCCTGGGGGTTGGAAGCGAAGGAGACTAAGTGCTGCCATCTCCCCCATTTTTGAGGTGGAGGCATAGGAGAGGTGTGGGTACGGCAGGGTTTTGGTGTGCTGCACACCGTCTGCACACCCAGATGGGTGGCCACCTCCTAGGACATCTTTTCTTGCTGGTCCAGCTCCGACTGAGCTCCTTTGGGATGCTGTCGGTCTGTCCACAGCATCTTTCCCTGCAAAGGCAGACACCAATTTCTGACCCGGATCTGTGGCTTTTGGGGCTGAGCAGGGCTGGCAGTGCCACGGAAACAGAGATTTTTTGGCTGGAGCAGCCTGGGAACGTCTTCCCCACCTCAGAAACGGAGGCAATGGTGCTTCTTTTTTGAACTGGGCGGGAAGCGTCTCGGCTATCCGGCTTCTTCCCGAGCCGCAGGGCCGGGGCACCAGGGAAACCTCAGCTCTGAGGAAGCCACAGCAGCTCTGGAGAGTCAAGCAGTTGGTCCTCAGCTTTAAATTACCAAGATAAGCCATTTCTTCTCATTTAACTGCACAGACCAGAAGTAAGAACCCAGACTCTGGGTTTCAGCTGCCTTGGACATCCCCTGCGTGGTGCTGAGTGCTATTATATGTCCAAGTGGAGACCAGTGACGAGTGGTGTTCCTGAGGGGTCGGTACTGGGCCCTGTACTGTTCAACATCTTTGTCGGTGAC
>VUYV01000142.1:1313394-1325727 GCA_008711295.1 Anarhynchus alexandrinus
TGGTGGGAGGTGTCCCTGCCTATGGCAGGGGGGTTGGAACTCGATGATCTTCAAGGTCCTTTCCAACCTATGGTTCTATGATTTATTTCATTTTGCGGGGCCTCCTCATCGCTGCTGGGCTCGGGGGCTGTTGCGTGGCCTGAAAAAGACCCGACAAGTTGCCATTAGAGCAAGTTGGAAGATAAATGGCTCAGCATGCCCGTGAATCCCAGCAGCGCGGACCTGAGCGAGAAGACCTGAGCGCTGGCGTGGACGGTGGCAAAGCGCCGGAGCAGGATGGACCTGAGGGTCTGGTGAGCACTGCCAGGTCTCCGGTCACACAGACGGTGTCTCAGAGTTAGTCAGCATTAGGCTTTGCGGGTCTCTCCTTTAATTACCATGATTTTTAATATTTAAGGATTCGGAGGTTAAGGCGATGCTCTGCATGCTGTGCATCTGCCCATTTTGGGGTTGTGATGCTGTGGACTGTCAGGTGCTCCTCCAAGTTGCGGAGACTGATATTTTAGCCAGGCTGTGCGAGTTCACTGTGTCTTGCAGCACGTCAGCTTCAATCAAGTCACAGCAAACCGTAAGCAAACCTGACTCAATGGCCTCCATCGGAGCAGCCACCTCACCAATGCCAAAAAAAAGGCCAAACGCCTCTTTTCGGCACTGCAGCTATGCGCTGTCTATAGAGGAACGCTCAGAAACAGGTTTGCCCCCTAAATAATGAGGTTTAGGAGTTAGATGTACATATGGAGAAGCGGGAGACCTGTTTGTAGTTCTTCACTGGGATGTTTTGGCCATGACTGATCTTTTTGTGCCTCAGTTTACCCAGCAGCAGCGACACTCGTGAAGGGGCAGGAGAGCAATACCTCCGCCACTGCTCGGGGTACCGCAGGACCTCTGGGTCAAGCATCACCTGCGGGTCTTGCTCCCCATGAGCAACGGCTTTGCTTTGAGTCCCCAAATCCCCGTGCCACCGTGCCCGTGGCCACAGCCCAGCCTGTTGGCGACACGGGGGAGAAGCGGCACAGACGGATGCTGTCTTGGCACAGCGCTGCCGCGGAAATGACAGGGAGAAAAACTCAGTGATCCGGAGAGGCTTTCACCTGGCTCTTTTCAACCGATTTTTTTTTTTCTTCACATGCCATTCAAAGCAGCGCGATGTCAAGGTTAGCGCTCCTGGCCCTGGTTTGGCTGTCGGGGCATGTGCCCGGCGGTACCAGGCAGCATCCCGGTCCTGCTGCGCTCCCGGGCAGCCGCCGTGGCCGCAGCTGCTCTCGGTGAGCCCGCTCTGCCCCGCGCTGCTGACGGCAGTCGCGGTCCCCGGCCTCTGCCCCGGCTTAGGAGAAACTGCATTTATTTTAGGAGAAACTGCATTTATCTTCCCGAGGACGAGACCAGGGGCTTGGCAGAGTGAGATATCACTCAGCAGCGTGCGAGTCCCGATGAGGGAGGCAGACAGCAGTAACGCCGGTAATTAAACAAAGAGACCTGTCCGTCCTCTCCCTCTGGCTGGAAATCTTTGTTTCCCAGTTC
The DNA here is from genome assembly GCA_008711295.1 of Anarhynchus alexandrinus. Classification (NCBI taxonomy): domain Eukaryota; kingdom Metazoa; phylum Chordata; class Aves; order Charadriiformes; family Charadriidae; genus Anarhynchus; species Anarhynchus alexandrinus. The sequence goes on from VUYV01000142.1 coordinate 1,314,916, forward strand.
CCCTTGCCCAGTTGTGGGATGAGGAATAGGTGCAAAGATTATTAATTTAATTTATTTATTAAACGGGCTGTGCAAGGATGCTCCCCTCCCGGGATTTGCGCCGGGTGGTTTCCCACCCCAGTCTGAACTGGGGAAGGCAGGAGGAGGGGAGGAACGCGGGGCAGGATGGGCGCCGGGCAGGAGGGAGGGAGCGGAGGGCAGAGTTCGGAGCCGGAGAGGAGGCAAGAGGATGGGCAGCGGACGCGCTGTTGCCGGAGCGGAGGGAGCTGGCGGCCAGCGCAGCGGTCGGCTCTCGCAGGACCCTGTGGCCGCAGCCGCCGGCCAGATGGGCACAGGGGGACGGAGCGGGAGCCCAGCGGGGAAGCGCTGCTTTCTCCAGCTTGACTGGCTTTGGCGACATCAAAGAGGATCAGCGCAAACCCTTTGAAGTCAGGCTTAGCTCCTGCCTGCCCGCGAAAACAAAGGGGTGCGAATCTCCCCGGGGTGAGCGTGATGCTCCGAGGAGGTGGGCGCAGCGCAGGACCGCAGCGAGCTGGGCCAGCGAGGGCTGGGCGGGTACAGCGATGCTCCTGGGCCCTTGGCGTCTCCGCTCTGATGGCAGGGACGGGGCCAGCAGCGCAGCAAAGCTCACCAGAGCCAGGCAGAGAGTAGTAGTACATAAAATGCTCTGCGAGCCGTCGGTGCCAGAGCAGCCACTGCAGTGGAGGGTGCACGGGCTGAAATCACTGCAGTTCCTAAGGCTGATGCCAACCTGGCTCAGATTATTCACTCTCCAAATGAAATGAGTTAAAACTATGCCGGGTTTTTGGGTTTTTTTTGCAGACCAAGGTCAGACCAAGGTCCTGCGTCTCCCGCATCGCTGGGTGATGCTGCTCCGTGCAGGGCTGTGCTCCCGCTGGGGCGGAGGGGGCTCAGCCAGGGGCTCGCTGGGGACACCACGGTCTTTGCCCCGTGTGGGTTTGCAGAGGATGAGCTGAGCCAGGTCCTCGTTGTCCACCTCGGTCTCCGGTTCACCTCCGCAGCGAATGACTGCCATGCCCTGGGTCCTGCTGAGGGGACAGAAGGAGAGGGACTGCGGTGGTGCTGGTGGGACAGACAGGAGGACCCGTGAGAGCATCACGTGAAGCAACACCCCTGAATGAGGCGTGACACGAGATCACGGACCTCAGTGTCCTTGGGGAACCGGTACGCAAAGTCCCGGCACCATTCAACAGAGGGAAAAGTAGATTCCAGAGGGGCCAAACATCCCTCTGGAATCGGAGCGGGTCTGACAGGTAGCGAGTTGCGCGGTCCCACGCCGTGTCCTGCCTGGGGCTGAGGTGTCGCAGGCAGCGCCGCATCCCTTTGCAGCAACAGCCGGGAGGCAAGTGCGAGCAAGAAAAATAACTTTCCGAAACATTAGCATTTGGAATTTTCGATCTTTAGTTTTGCAGAACAGCACAAAGTCTTTCAGAAAATGTTTCCTTTATGTTGATAAGAATTCTGTAAAAAAAGAAAAATATGGGAAAATCGAAAGCCTTGGTAGCGAGAGATATTTATGTCTCTCATGTTCTTGAATGCACATCATTAAGACGTCGTGTAAGAAAAGTCCCTCCTTCTAAATAAGCCATTAGAGCACAAGCCTATTAGCAACATGTGGGATGAGGCAGTATTTTGTATTTTAGGATTATTCTTTTGGGCAATTTCTTTTTAATTTGCTAGGAAACACAAATCTCATTACTTTTCTTTCAACTAAATCTAATCCAGGGCATGAGATTTTGTGAATAGGTTTGGATGGGGAGGGGGAAGAAATATGGCTGTGTAACTGATTGTAATTGCTATTACTTCCCGAAGGTAAAAAAGATTTGAAGCGTTTTTTGTGTTTTTTTTCCTCGGCAATTCTTCATGTTTGCACATAAGGAGAAAATTGTGCTTTGCAGGGACACAGTAATTTCTGCCTTTGAAATGTGAAACTGTGTTTGCCAATGTGTCTGATGGATGAAATGTCCATCACGAGTGCTTAAATGTAGCTTGTCACTGCTTTGTAAATTTGATTTCAGTGTTGCAGAAGGGAAAATGAGAAAATAGAGAGAGAGTTGGAGGGTAACGCCGAGAAACGACGTTCTCGCCGGCTTTGTCCCTCGGGGAGGCGGACGTGCGGTGGGCTCAGGTTTCCCTCTGTAAAAGCAGCGGAGGTAACGCTGTCCCTGCTTGCAGAGGCTGTAGGAAGGGAGTCTGTACTTCTGGAGCTGGCAATGAGAATTAACAGCCCCAGGACAGGCGCTGCCTCCCAAACTCAGCTGTGCAAATATGGGATTTTTCAGTTCACCAGCAGTTTAAAAAAAATAAATAAAAAAAGGAAAGAAAAAAAGGAAAAAGTAGGGGGATCCATTTCAGCTTGAGCCAAATCAGCACATTTTTACTTCTGCGTTTTTTTTTCCTGTGAATCGGAAGCTGGGAAAAAAATCTCATCTGTTCCGAAACAAAGTGTTTCATTTAGAGTTTGAGATTTTTACCTTATTTCTGGTCTGAAGGTGTGGCAAACTTGCAGAGTTTGGCTTGCCAAGTCACGGGCTTCCATTAAAAGAGTCAAAGCAAAACACTTTATTTCAGGGGGAGCCGGGACACGCAGCCATACAGCGGCTGGGAGCTGATGAGGTGTTTCAGAGAGGCCGAACCTGTGTTTTCGGTGAAAGCACTTCAGGAGACAAATCATCTTGTGATGTTTCTTCTCCGGCCAAGGCGAGGGCAAGGTGCTGTGGTGGGGTGAGAAGCAGGTTCGGGCAGGGACACCCAGCGATCTCTCCCATCCTGACCAAGTTGCAGAGGATCTCCCAAAAAACGGGTGGCATCACGACTGAGTCACCTTGAGACCAGCAACGTGACGTCCATGGGCTCTCGCTCCTTCAGCGGAGCCATAGAATCATAGAATGGTTTAGGTTGGAAAGGACCTTGAAGATCATGCAGTTCCAACCCCCCTGCCATAGACAGGGACACCTCCCACCAGACCAGGCTGCCCAAGGCCACCTCCAGCCTGGCCTTGAACACCTCCAGGGATAGTCTCTACTTAAATTTGAGTGAAATGACTTTTCACATCATTATACCATGCTTTAATTGCTTGAAGTTGTGTGCTGCAAAGCACCTTGGAAAGTGTTAGAAGGCACAATAACTGCACAAAATACCTGAAAACGGCAGCTTCGGGCTTCTGTTATTGCAAATAAACACCACTGGAGACATCACCCGGTGCATTATGGAGTTCTCTCCAGGGCTTTAATTGCTTCATTGCCCAGCTCCCGTGAGCTGAGCCCGCTCTGCGGGTGAGCCCACGAGGAACGGGCGTTTCAGCCCAGCTTCTGAGCAGTAAAACTCTACGAGGTTTGGTTTGGATTGAGATGCAAAAAGAAAGTACAGTTCTCCCCCCCACCCCACCCCACCCCGTTTTGGGGCTGCTTAAGGGGTTAGGTAGCTAATGACTTCTTCAGAGTTCATTCCAGTTGCCTTCCAGGCTCGCTTCTCAATAGCTTTCTTTTGCTATATTGCACATCTTCTTTTTTTCTCTCTCTCTCATTTATTTATTTATTTATTTATTTCACAATAAAAGGTGGAATATACGAGCCGAGGAAATGGGAGCAAAGCAAATAAAGAGGCTGGTTAAATACGGGGCTCTGGAAGGAGGTTCTGGCCCGAGGCTTTCCTGCTGTCCTGCACCGAGGTCCGGCATTTTCTACCTGCCCTTTTTTTTTTTCTTTTTCGCTCTGATAGTAACAAACGGGAGACGTGCTTTGGTTTCTCGAACTCCTATCGATAAGGGTAAGGCTTCTGTGTCCTTTTAGGGGGAGAAGGTCACGTAATAAAAATGCAGGAGGATATTGGATCAGACAAGCAGCCTTCTCACTTTAAAAGCTGTTTAGCATTAGCTGTTCTGGGGTTTTAGAGGGTTTCTTTTGAGGCGGTGATTGGAGGAATTTTTCTGCAGGTTAAGTTTATTGTCCTCCGTGTAACGGTGCAGTGAGTCAAGGCTTTTGGCTGGATTATACGTGCCCCATGGACACCTTGCGCGTGTTGCTATGGCACGACAGGAGTTCTGCTGTGGGAAAGTGCTGACTCCGTACCGCACTGGGTGATGTCTCCAGCGGTGTTTATTTGCAATAACAGAAGCCCGAAGCTGCCGTTTTCAGGTATTTTGTGCAGTTATTGTGCCTTCTAACCCTTTCCAGGGTGCTTTGCAGCACACAACTTCAGGTTTGGAGTCGCAGTGTTAAGTCCCAGCAGATAAAAAGCTCTTCTGATAACTTGTTGACCTCGGCAGCGTGTGTTTCTCCATCAGAACAATATTTCTAGCCAAACATTGCACATCCCTGAATTTCCCAATTCCTTGGCTGCATGGAGAAGCCACCCACGAAGTGCTTCTTGAGAGGCAGAAGGGTTGTTGTCCTCTTCCTTGCCCAGCCAACGGAAGAGCTGCTTTCAGCTTGGAACGGGACTTGATGTCTTCAAAGTAAAATGTGCTTATTTTGCAAATGTGAAATTCTCATCCCATTGATATAAGGAGCAAAATTCCCATCGACAGAGCTGGGCTTTCACTCTCTATAGCTGAAGAAATCGGATAACTGGCTAATCTCCTTAGTGTCTATTTCTCTTTCTAACGGAAAGCTTTTTAGTCCCAACTCCTGGAGAAAGTTTCACCCTTGCAGCCTGAGCGTGCGTCCCTAACTTAGTGCTAAAAGACTGGGCATCACGTCTCATCGCGGCACGCTTCCTCGTAGCTGGCTGTTTCCATCTGTGCACACGTGCACGGGTAATATTGACATCTCTTGTCTACTGGCTGGCAAGGATATTTCCGTTCTTGACGGCACGAAACCGGTCCCATCCCAGTTTGTGATGCACCTGAGCACGCCTGCCTGCGTGAGTGGGCCAACCCAAGGGTGGTGTGGGCGTTTAGACTGAGAATTGATGATGGAGAAGAAAGAGGCTCTTTTGAACCTTAGTCCTTTGGGTAATAACCAGTATGATAATTTATGTGGTTCATTAGTAATCAACTTTCTGCATTCCCGTTTACCTCTTCCAGCGCTTGTTCGTGAGGCCTCTGAGGCTTTGACGGGATGGGAGCAAAACAAATTAAAAGAATGGACTAAAAAGAGAAACTCTGAGGCAGGAGGGCTATGAACCTGTCTGGTTCAGCTCTAAAAGGCATTAAACGAATTGGTCTGATGCCAGCTTTGACATTTTCTTCACACCCATGCAGAGAGGCACTTTCTATGTCTATCGTGGCCTCAGCTCTGTGTTGGCTGATGGCGGTTTCAGACTCTCCATGACCTTGGTGGGAGTAGGACTGGCTCTGGCCCTCCGGAGTACTAACACAGACCTTATCCAAAAGGTGGGGAGAAACCCTGGGGTGGTTCTCAGCTGTGGGCACGGGCCACAGTTCATTCCCTCACCAGGAGACCTCACTGAGGCTTCTCTAACACCTGATCTTCTGTTGTCCACGGGGACAGATGGGCATTTCCAAAGGCTGACCCTTGGGTCAGCTACCAGGGTCAGCCCGTGTAGCTCTCTACAGTAGCTATTGAGGGACCCTGAGCTTCAACTGAAGTTTGGAGTTGTGTAGGAAAGTGCTGGACAGCTGTGACAAGCTTTTATGGATGTCAGCTCAGGGATGTGTGTAGGAATTTTCAAGCCATAAATACTTGGTGAGTGCTGCAGTGACTTTTTAATTTTAGTGGGAAAACCAGAATGTGGCAGCCAGAAAAAAAAAAATGATACAAAAATAGTAGTAGCGCTTTTGGGAAGAGGAAATGATATTCCACTAAGAACAGCAACCCCAATTAAATGGGAGCCGTTAAAGAAGCGAATAGCTAATTACCTAGATAAGGATGAGGCAGACTCTCGCACATGGAAAACAGATTTATTGGGGAACTTTTATCTATGTACATATGTCCAAGATGATGTATTTTCTTGCCACAAGCCCAAAATCGTCTGCGCTTTGTAAATATTGTGGTTGATGGCTGTAAAGATTTCCGATGAGATCAAGTTGGAAAGAGTCATATGGTCAACCACAGTTACCAGAATTGGAGAATTTCATTAACAGCTTGAGCAGCTGAGGAGGCTTTGAGGGCACGGCACATCGCAGCCCTTGTTTGAAATAACCACTGGCACGTGAAGGCGAGGGAGCCCTCCCCCCGGGAGGCTGCGCTTGGTGGCCTGGCGTGACTCCGTTGCAGCAAAATATTTTGAAAAGCAGGTTCGTGTTACGATTTGACCCAATTGTAGAAGAGGGACAATGTAGTCATCTTCTAACTGGGGTGTGGGAAACGGCTCATGGCTTTGCTGCTGTTGCGTGTTGGACATGACCGTGGTGTCCGTGTCTGGGTTTGCACCGCACGGGGATTGGCACGGGTGTGCTGCACCGTCGCGGGGCTCTCTGCACCCGCGGGGTGCCCTTCCCTGCTGTCACCTCTTCTAAGAGGAATTTTCGTCACTTTTTCACGGCTCCAAATCACTTATGTTCTGACATTAATAAGAATAACAAAGAGTTTGGAGAAAGTAGTTTTGGCATCTACTGTATTTAATTTGCACAACTTTCATGTGGAGTTTAATTTAGACTGATGAGCGAGGCAGTTTTATGAGTATAAAACTCCATTAATTACAGATCCTGTCTTAATTATAAATGGCTCTATTTTAAAGTGAGTTTTACAACCAAAATTAAGACTTGGAGCAGTTCAATCAATACAAACATCAATTAGACCTGACTTTGTACTCCAATTAATTTATAAAGCTTCCCAATGAAGTGTAAAAAGTGTGCCACTTTGTACTCCTCTTTCTGCCATCCCCGGGCATCAGGAGGTCTCTGTGGTTTCATTAGCAGCCTCCTAATGATAAGCGTGGATGGAATAACAAACCTCCCGATGGTCTGCTTTTTCCCAAATAAACCAACAGAGTTAACTGCTAAAACGGCCGAATCTGGCACAAGTGAAGGGGAAAAGAGATACTCTTGCAAATGCTTAAATGACGTGTCTTTGGTTCATTTGCCTGTGGTCCAGTGAAGTCTGTGGTCCTGCCATGGGAAGCTCTGTTCCACCAGACCATGGCTGCTCCAAGGAGCTCTGGGAGGCCCCAGAGTAGGGCACGGTCACTTGTCTGGAACGTGAAGCTATTTAAGCCCTGTTCGGGTTCAGCATTATCATCCTGATTTTACAAGACAGGTGGAGGTGTGGCACAGTTCATTTCTCAGCACCATCTTTTCAGCAGTTTTGCCCACTTGGAGTATTTGGCGTTGTAGCTGCTGACTCTGGGGACACGTGTCCTTTCCAACCCTGGTCAGGAGCTGAGGATCCAGCTCAACCGAGGAGTCGGAATCTGCTCCTGGTGACGTAGCATTGCTTGCCTGAATCCCTGTTAGCATCTTCAGTCCGCTCCACAGATGGTGGTGAGCTCACCTAGAATAAGAGTGCATCAAACAGGCTTTTTCTCGCCGCCGGAGGGTGAGATGAAAGGACCTGAGGACTCCCATGGGGAACCCAAGCATGAACAGATGAAGTAAAGTATCTTTTTGCTTCTAAACTGAGCGCAGGTCATCTACAAGCTGCTGGGGAATAGCTAATCTCGGTTCCTGGAGAGTCATCTGGGCATCCTCCTCCCTTCAGCAGAAGGATGCCATTCGCCCGGGTGCGGATGCCACACACAAGGTCTTAGGAAGAGTTAAATCTTTAATGCAGGACTTGGGAAACCATGGAGCTCTCTGTGAGCTTTAGATAGACCCCAGGTGTCTTCTCCTCGCACAGCTCCTCAGGGCAGAGACTCTGCCTTCTCCTCCAAGGGTACAGTAACTGCGCCGTGAGACCCCAGCCCCCTCGGACCTGCAGTAAAACGAACAAGAAACTGTAATTTGACCACACATAAGGTCATGTAGGAAGCGGGGAAGGGATGGAGCTAGGTGTTAGCGTGGGTTTTATTTCATTTCTGGTGAAACGGGGTGGTTTAGTGAAGCCAAGCTCTGGGCCGGGTAACTCTTTGAAGTTAGGAACCGAAAAGCAAGCGACAGGCAGGCAAACAAAGCCAAAACCTGCTCTGAATTATCATAAGCTTTTTTTTTTGTTGTTGTTGTTTTAAACCCTTTCAAGCAGAGCCATTTGTACTGGAGCAAATTCTCCCAAGATATTTTTAGATGGTATGAGCAGAAAAATATTACTCCATAGCAAGCTGTTTACAAATCTGCTAACCTTGTTTAGCGCTAGTAAAACTCGCGGCTTGGTGTGCCGCAGAGCACGCTAATTACTTGACAGAAATTACGCAACGATGTCTTTCCGAAGTGATATACGTTGGCTCGGCCCTGCAGCTGGGCCCATGTACAGCATTTTATATAATTAAGTGTGAATGTTTCTGCAGCTTTTCCATTAAAACAGGGGGAGCGAGGCAGGAAAGAGGCAGACCCTGCCAATTACCGGCTGCTCTCCGTCCTTTCCTCGTTTCCGTAATGGGGCCATTCTGCAAATGGTGAGTCCAGCCATTATCGGCCCATTTGAGCAGCATCGGAGGGCGCCGCTGGCCAAGCTGCCGCTTCCACCTCCACGGGAGGTTGGTGGAAATGGTCTGGTGGGTTCCTGATGGAGATGGCCAAGGTGGACAGCTGCTGACGGCCCATCGTGTGTGTCTAGTTTAGGAGTCCAGGTATTGCTCTCTGTCACTCCCTGGGCCTTGGCTGGCCATGGAGTGGACATAAAAGCCATTCCCCATCACACCATGGATGCATAAATGTGTGTAGCAGAGTGGTATTCAGATGCTATGGTAGTAGGGGGTATGAATACCTTGAAGGTAGATATGGACTCCTATGGATGGGAGATCTCAGTCCCTCCCAGTGTACCTCACTGGCCTGTCCCTCTCGTGGGTGTTAGATAGAGGGGTGTGACCAAGCTCCTAGCCCTGGTGACCTGCTCACGGTCATCTTGGAGAAGCTCCTTTTCTCATGGGAGCTGCTTGCAGTACTGCTGGTTACTGTGGTGAGGTGGTATGGGATTTCAACCTTGAAATTTTAGGGGGTTGGTTTTGGGGCCTGGAGTGTTCTTTGTTTTCTTCTGCTGAAAAGGGCTCAGCAGCAGATTGATGATCTTCTGAAGGGTTCGGTGGAAGCGCAGTGTTTCTGATGACTGCCAAGTGTTCAGCAATGGTTGAATGGGCCAAGTTGGAAGGACAGATTAGATGAAGCAGGTTTTGTGATAGCTGGACAAAGACTTTTCAGTCTGAAAACAGCTGGAGATATGGTAAAGTCTATAAAGTGGGTGAATGGTGTGGCAAACGAGAACAGGGAACAGTTGTTTCTGCCTTTTCCAAAACAAGACCTGGAAGACATCAGGTGGGTGTGGGAGGAGGTGTTTCAGAAGAAGAGAATGTGGATCATAGAATCATAGAATCATAGAACTGTCTAGGTTGGAAGAGACCCTTGGGATCATCGAGTCCAACCATCTACCCTACTCTACAAAGTTCTCCCCTACACCATATCCCCCAACACCACATCTAAACGGCTCTTAAACACATCCAGGGATGGTGACTCAACCACCTCCCTGGGCAGCCTATTCCAATGCCCGACCACTCTTTCTGTGAAAAATTCTTTCCTAATGTTCAGTCTAAATCTACCCTGTTGGAGCTTGAAGCCATTCCCTCTTGTTCTGTCATTAATTACCTGTGAGAAGAGACCAGCGCCAACCTCTCTACAGTGTCCTTTCAAATAGTTGTAGAGAGTGATGAGGTCTCCCCTCAGCCTCCTCTTCCTCAAACTAAACAGTCCCAGCTCCTTCAACCGCTCTTCAAATGGTTTGTTTACTAGGCCCTTCACCAGCTTCGTTGCCCTGCTCTCATCACGTATTGCATGGTTGAACTGTGGAACTCTTTGCCGCAGGACAGACAAAAGTAAATGTGATCATAAAAGGAACTGGAAAAATTTGTGCAAGAAAAGTCTTGGGACTGCTTGAAGATGAGCCCTTGGCTGAGTGTCAGATCTACCCTGGCCCGTTAATGCCATTCACAGGCATGGACGTGCAACCACGGCTGGTAATTGCAGATATGTAGTTGTCCCATGGCCGGCTTGAGCATTTCAGGTCCTCCTCATTACCCTTCCTTGGGAAGATGTGAACGCAGCTTGACAAGCGCTGCCCTAGGTGAGCTTCATCCAGGCTTTGGGTGAGCATAGGGGATATGTGAGAGCCCTTCCAGTCCCTTGTTGGGAATCGTGTGGTCCTGCATATGTGTTGAACCAGACAGGAAGGAATGGAAGAGGGAAAGCAGCAGATGTGCTACAGCGATAAACCAGCTGACCTCCTTGGGACTTTTCTGCCTTTTTTTTTTGCTCTTCTGCACTGTTACTTAAATACACTAGAAGAGCATCCCAGATGGAGATGAAGAACGAGTAGCCGTCTTCATCCTTCCCCTACCTCCTGGGTCACGTTGTGTGGTTGTGAAGCAGCACAGGACATATCCTCTGCGTCCAGGGTCCCCTGGAGTGCTCGTGCTGGGGCGCAGCCCCCCTCCGCAGGCGGCTGGCACACGGGATACAGCCTACGGAAGGAGCACGGCTGGGATTTCCCTCCTCCTTGTTATCCTTGGCTGCTGTGAAATCCCCTGGAGTTATTGGCAACCTGCATAACTTGCAGCAGCTTTCCTAATAGCTCTGGTGATGTTGTTTTAGTGTAGTAACGTCTCCAAGATAACAGGCAGATTTTGTCCGGCGCAGCGGGCTCAGCTGGAGAGGGATGCGGGGAGTCTCTGCGAGCGGAAGCTGCATCGCAGCTTGCCAGGCAAGCCAGCGGCGCGTTTTCTGCTTCGCGAGAGGACCCGCTGTCA
>VUYV01000142.1:1325744-1337964 GCA_008711295.1 Anarhynchus alexandrinus
CCCCCCCCCCCCCAACTTTTAAAAACTTCATCTTCTCTGAACTGCCGTAGAAACATCGCTGCCTTGTCACTGGTTTCGTAGCGAGATGTTTCCCTGGTCCTCTCTCTCCTAAAGTGTTTTCATAGCAAACATCTGTATTAAGCCGTGCAGGTGTTGGATCGGGGTCCTCGGGCTGTCCCCTCCCGGGGGAGAGGCGTTGCGCACCTCTGGAAGAGCCCAGAGCAGGTAACCAGTGGGGCACGTTTCTGAGCCTGTGCCCTTCCTCGATTTAGGGAGTTGCGGGGCAGTTATGTTAGGAAGGGGATTGGTGCCGGAGCCTTTTTCTCCCTGCAGTTGGTTTCGTTGTGCTGGGAATCTCGACTAGGGACTAGGTTTACTTTGAATTTAATTACGTATTTAATGGCAATGCTGCCAAGAGCTGTCAGGTGGGTTTTTTTTCTTTATTATATTTCTTATGAATCTAAATAGATTAATATTTGCAAGAAATACTTCCAGAGTAATTTTATCAAACAACTTCATTATTGCCATGGGAAATCCAATGCAATTTTAATCTGGGACCCGTTCCACTTCGCAGTCTAGCTGGGCTCTGAGTTTGAGAGGCAGGCGCTGCGTGCTATCGTGGCCGTGGCGTATATTGTACGTGTGTGTGGCGATGAGCTATCGAGCCTGCTGCTGCGACTCTGCACGTACTACCTGAGTGTCTACGCTCATGTCCTGTGTTTGCAGTTAATTAGTTAATAGCTGACGATAATGAATAAAACCCTCTCTCTGCTGTGTCCCGCTATGAAAGGCGGGACAGGCGGTGCATACAGGTGAGCAATATAATGACGGCAGCTGATGAGGATGAGCTACACGAGAGCTGCGGCCACATCGGTCCCTCTTTTATTAAAACTTCAGGTGTGGGGTTTATTTTAGCAGCGAGTCGCGGCCCCTCTCAGCGACGGCAAATGAAGTATGCAGGCGGTGGACCTGCGTGGCAGTCCTCGAAGCCCGCTGTCAGATTGATTACTTAAAGTGCATTTGAAATCAAGTGCCGTACAGTCAGCTCTAGATCATTTCGCAATCGTTTTTCATGTGCCAGTAAGTAAAACCACGGTGAATAATACAGCCAGGTGAAAATGGGGAAGCTACTCCGTCTTGTAAATCTAAACGGACCTCACCGTCTCTTCCCTCTGCCCTTGAGTGCGATGCAATCATCATGACATAAATAACAACCGCGGCGATATAATGGAATTCTATGAGGGCCGCTATTGTGAGTGCTGTAGAAATAAGGCCGGCGACACTTGGAGGAGCCGAGATCAGAGCTGAAATAGAGGTTGAATTGATTTCCTTTTCTTTTTATCTGTCAGGAGCGAAGGAAAAGAAAACAAGTCCCGCGATGTTTGTAAAAGCTTCAAGGAGTTGTCTGTGCCCGTTCGCACGGCGGTGGAGCGGCAGGCACGTGCCTGTAGGCTTCTTCTGAGGCTTTTGCTTCCATCCCCTCCCGAGGCGGCTGTGGTGCTTGGTGAGCCATCAGCTGCTGCTCTGGAGGTCTGGATGACCCACGATAGTCAGGGCTTGGGAGCGCCCGGGACGTGCTCTCGGCCACCGTTCAGCGGGATGGGGCTGCGGTGGGAGATGTGGCTGAAAGGCAGCAGGAAGGAGCACGGCACAGCTCGGAGAGCTGCTCCCTCTCCTTTCAGCCCGGAGTTTCAATTGGAATTGTTTCAGGATGAGGAAATGTGCTCCTTCCCCTCGCTCTTTGCTGGCCACCATCAGCCATCGGGGTGACTCTGGGCCATGGTGCGTGCTGGTGGATCGGCTTGTGGATACTCAACTCAAGCCCATGGCAGAGGACCATGCCCAGTGCCTAAACTCCCAAACTGGTCCTGTCTCCTGGTCTTTGTACATGCAGACCCCGTGGCTCTGGTCGCGCTCACACTGCGGTCAGGGAGGATGGGGATTTCAGCCAAGTCTGAGTCCTGGGGGACAGAGGGAGAAGGTATGGCTTGGTCTTCAGACGGGACCGGAGCCCTGCGGTGATGCAGGGAGATAAGAAACCAACTTTAGACTATCTATATTGAACTACTGTGTCAGGAGACATGTTTCCATTTCGTTTTCTAAAGTTTTCTCTATATTTGTGAAAGAAAGTGCCCAGAATTGCTGGGTAGGTAGCACACGAGCTCCACAAGGACAGGAGACCCAGGGAAAGAAGTTGCTTTGTGTGATCCCTTCTACAGTCAAAACGGTTTCACGTACTTGCAACACCATATTTTCCTGGAGAGGACCTTGAATTGTTATGTACCCAAGGAAAGCTTACCAGGAGCGTGAGCTTCTGTGCTGGGTTGGAAGAAGCAGATGTGAACGTGGGAGTCAAGAGCCCTTTCCAGAACTCTTGTAGGCTCGGAGAAAGGGAGGCATCAAATGGCTCTTCCAGTGCTGGGCTGAAAGCATAGCAGACAAGAAAAGGGAGGCTTTCTTTTATCTCACCCCTGCCCACTGCCTAAAGGCCACCACTTGAATCAGACCCAGGTGGAAGAAAAAGTTCTTTCCACGATTTTATTTTATTTTCCTTATCGGCTCTTGCTGCACCTTTTGTTACATTCAGCTTCTCATTCCTTATCTAGTTCCTTGCATGAATAAGATATGCCACATATTTCCCTGACATGTCTACCTACTATAAATACTCTATCCTTCTGTGGAGAGAGAATATGGAATATATGTGTGTATATATATTCTGTATGCATCTAGAATCCTAAATGCCATTTTTCCAATATTGTGTCTTTAATGGGAATTCACTGATTAGGTGCATAAAAGGCTACAGAAGATGACAGTTTCACTGTGCTCAGTTTTAATACAAAGAGTACTACGGTTGCTAAGAGACTGATGCTTCAAGTTTGGAAATCTTCATCCACACTAGATATATTATCTTGGCAAATTGGACTTTCTGAGTTGGCAGCAAATGGAAAAGAGTAACTTTTAAAAATAGAGATAATTTAGATGACGTCAAAGACATCTGGTGTCCTTTTCCAGAAATGTGAGACTGATCTATTTTGCTTATGTGTATAAATCACTCTGCACCCAGTGCGAGTTTTCACTTATGCCTACATTTGAGTCTGGTTTATTAGTAAATTGACTTCAGGTTTAAGATGTTTAGCCAGGTATATTTTAATGGAATTGCCTTTATGTTTGCAACAGGTAGTACCTGTCTGCCCTGTGTATCTCGGAGAAGCTCAGCTTTGTGCCTCTGTGCAAAGCAGGATCTCGTAGTGCCCAGAAACACCCACCCGGCTCCGCAGTGACTCAGAGAGGACAGTCACTTGTTTACCTTCCCGGTGAATTTGCTCTCCCATCCACGTATGGACCCTGGCGGCGCGTACTCGGAGTAGCGTGGCTGCAGACTTTATTACCACCTTGCTAATGGGCTGCCTCTCTCCTCCTCATTCCCACCCTGAATTGGTGGGTGCAGAGAAAGGGGGGAGGTGTGTCTGGGCTTAATGATGCCTTATCATCCCTAATGCAGTTTGGTCTCGAGAAGTGGCAGTGCTCCTGAATGGCAAGGAGGTTTTGAGTGACAGCTGGAAATCAGCTGGGGACTCGCTCGTGCCGTGTGTCAGAGGCAGTGGAGAAGAAATGAAGGAACTGGAGAAAGAGCCGAAATGGGCAGCACGAGGCTGACGTGAGACAAAGGGAATGCATTAGAAATGACTCAAAGACGGAGGGTGGGAGGAGGTGGCACCAGGTCGCTGGGGGAGAAGGGTCATCCTTGCGTAGTGGGTGCGAGGGGCAGGAGAGGAGGGGAGTGATGCCACCCGGCAAAGGAAGGGCGCTCCAGGAGCGCAGTCGGGGTGCACATGAGGATGAGCAAGAAGAGGCTCAAACACGCGCTGTTGGATTTTCCAGCCATAACCGGTACTCTGGTAGCATCTTTCCTAGGGATTCATCGGGGTGCCAGCACCTGAAGTCACGTAGATAAGGCGTAGCTGCCTTTGTCACCATTACGCTCTGACTTGCAGTGCTGGGGAAGGCTGTTCCCCCACTTCAGGTGGTGTTCTGCTTCCCAGACAGAGATTGATGGCCCGGGCGTAAATTATTTCCTCCCAAGTAGAGCTTAAGCTGGACTTCTCCATAGTTGGAAGGAACACATTTGAATTTTAATATCAAGTCTGAAAGGCAATTGCAGCCTGTGCACTTGATTATGTGTTCAGGTTATGAGATTTTATGTTGTTTTTAGAAATGCTCATTTGTTCCAAGGACCAGGAGATATAGAAATGGCCACTGAAATGTGAATATGTGATAAATTTTTAAAGTATCAAGTGAACATAGAGTGAAATGATGATAAAGGCAGGTTACATGGTTTTTTTCAAGCTTAGACAATGCACTGTAATTGTATGTCAGAAGTCATTCAGGTTTGATATCACGCCAACTAATTAAACCATCCTCTCTGAAGAGACTTACTGTACTTGCAGCTTTTGCTGTTTCGTTCTCAAGAACAAAAAAACTCTGAAGGCAGCTCTCGTGTTCAGCGCTCACGTTGGCATTAATTTGGATGGGAACCAACACATGGGAAACGGGAGCTATGATCAAATCCTCCTCTTGTTTCACTGCTGTAAAGCAGGTTTGTTTCCACCAAAGATGGTGGAAGGAAGAGAAGGGCTGTATGCCGTCCCATATACTGCTGTCGCTCATTTTTGGTGGCTTATCACCATTCAGATTTTCTGCAATCCACAGCACGTGAATCCTGCTGTAGTTTTTGTTTCTCCTGAGTAACTGGCATGGTTTGGGCTGGGCTGACCGCCAAACGAACGACAGATGCCCTCTGTAACCTCTCTCCTTTCAGAGAAGGGAGAACATCTCCCTTCCTTCAGAGGAGAGGAGAGAGAATGAGAGCATCTGTCATTCGTTACCAAAACAGTAATCTCCTTGGGTGTCTTATCATTGTGTTCCTTCCACGTATGTCAGAGGACACAGTTCATAGATCGGTGAAGGTGGGAACTGTGGGAAAGAAGCAGTGCAGGCTGGTAGGTAGTGGTGAGGAACCAGGTCATGGCTTGAAGGACCTGTGTCTTGGACAGTGACCTGGCAGGTAAGAGAGCAGCTCTTGCAGATGAGGGAAGGAAGATCTCTTCTCTATTACCAACATCTCGTTCCTCCTTTCGGTGATATTCTTCCTGTATCCTATTAAATGCCTGAAATATTTAATTCATGGCAAAGCAACATAGCAGTAACAGCAAGAAACGAGGAGCTGTGCTCCCCAGACCACTTGTGGTCTAGTGGATGGTGTCCTGTAGGATGGGTGAAGGCCACTGGCAGAAGAGCTGTGGCCAAGAGGAGATGAAGATGTCTCCAAGCCTCCAGGTCTTTCTTTCTGGGGTGTGTTTTAGTTTTAGCGTTCAGTGCACAGACTGATTGCCCTAAAGAAGAGGGGGTTGAGCCAGAAATGTGGTGTGAAGTGCCAAGTTCACTCTTAAAGTTGGAAAGTGAAGGCTCTTTCCTAACTGATTCAGCCTTTTGTGGAGATTCTGGTATCCTCACCCAAACATAGGATGCCCTCATGGTGTGTACAGCAGGTACAACCTGACAGCTGTAGGCAGAGCTGGATTTTTGGTCATGGGTACCAAAGTGGGAGACTGCCAGGAGGAGGAGACCGACTACACAACATGTTCTCCACTGAGCACTGGCTGGAAAAAACATGGTATAATTTCATGAAAGCGGGGAGAGAGAAGGTGTCCACGGAGAGTCCTTGTAGCCTTTGCTGTAGCCAAGAGAGACTGCCTCAGTTGGATAATCAAAGTGGCCGGGAACGTTCGGAACCCTGGCAGACAGTCCACGCTCCTGCACCGGGCATCGAGCCGGCTCTGCAGTGTAAAATGGATGTTTTAGCCCTAAAAGATGCTTTTTTTTTTTCAATGTGTTTCACTGCACCAGCCAGAGGAGGCCAACGCTTACTGGGACTTTGTTGCCTGTTGGCACTGGCTTCTTGAAAGCTTAAATACCTCACGGCTTCGAGCAGGCTCTATGGAGGGAGAGAACTACCAACTCTACCATCATATGGGTACCACTGTCGGAGGTGGAGTGGGGAGGTGGGTAGACCTGGATATGGCCTGGGAGCACCACTCTTGGGTCTGATGTGTGAACTTCGGTGCGTTTTCCCCGAAGCTCATCCCTAGGAGGAAAGAACCAGCTTCATCTTGAACCAGGGGCAGAAATCTTCAGGTTCCCCTTGTCTTACATTTTATGTGCCATAGAGGGGCTTCTCCAGCTGCTTCCAGGGTTTGGTTAGTGAAAAAACATGACCTGGGGAGGCTTTAACGTTCATCTACCCCACTGTGAATGGCTTCAGAGGGTGTTAAACCTTGGAGAACCAGGGCAAGGTTACTTTGCCAACTGCTGTCCTCACCCAAGCGAATCTGATGATCCGCAAGAAGTGAAATAATTAGGTTGTCTTTTTTGGTGTCCCAGTCCAAGTAGTCAGTACAAGCAAAGGGCCCGAATCTCATTTCTCTTCCATCATGCCAGCAGTTTCTCTTCATTTAAACAGAGAAGGAGTTGCCAAACTCATTCTTACTTTTGGGAAAGCAATAAAAAAAAAAAAAAGAAAAAAGAAAAAAAAGAATTATTGAAAGGTAGAAAATAAAAATAAATAAATTCTTCAGCATTATTTAAAATGTCTTTAGGTTGTGAGTGGAGAAATCCCTTTTAAGCTGGATTGTCTGTGCCTGCCTCCAACACATATTTTACAATTGAATTCTCAAGGACTGCTTTCAGGTACACAGCACAGAAAAAGTACAGAGATTTATTCTTAGGAATGCTTTATTTTTATGTGCCTTTGATATGTAGAAACCGCAGTTTCATTCAAATAACCAAACAGGAAAGAAATGCAAATATTTCAATTGCTCTCCTGGAATGTTTGGAAGATGCAAGGGTTTTAGTACAGCATTTTTCTTGTTTTCTGTAAAATATAAGCATAGTAAAAAGAAAACCAGAAAAGTTTCTCCTACAACTGCTATTAAGCACTTTATATGTAAAAGCTCTCTCTGGATTTGCAGGCGAAACCTTTCACGTGGTGAAGGTCCTGAGCAGGTCTCTCCATATCTCAGTGACCTGACGTGCTTCACTTAATCTCCTTCAGAAATGCAGGTCTCCAGATCACTCGAGTTAATTTGTTCATATCAGTGAGCAGCTTTTACATTTCCAGTGGTGGTTGTTTTAAACTGGCTTTACAGCAGCTCGCTCTGATTTCTTTGGCTGGAAATCAGGCCGGGCATGGCTTGCTTCAGGAAAACCCTGGGACCGGTTGGTGACCTTGTCTTTAGCCGGCACAGGGCCTCTGGAGCTCCCCCAGTGCCACCCCCTGCCAGAGCAGGGGCACCTCCAGCAGTGGCACAGGACGGCGTCCAGGCGGGTTTGGAATGGCTCCAGAGGGGGAGACTCCCCCACCTCTCTGGGCAGCCTGTGCCACTGCTCTGCCACCCGCACAGGAGAGAAGGCCCTCCTCAGGTTCAGATGGAACTTCCTATGGTCAAGTTTGTGCCCGTTCCCTCTTGTCCTGTCACTGGGCACCACTGGAAAAAGACTGTTCCCATCCCCCTGGCACCCTCCCTTGAAGGATTGATAAGCGTTGATGAGATCCCCCCTCAGTCTTCTCTTCTCCAGACTAAGAAGCCCCAAATCCCTCAGCCTTTCCTCATAAGAGAGATGCTCCAGTCCCCTCATCACCTTTGTAGCGCTTTTCTGGACCCTCTCCAGCAGATCCCTGTCCACTGGACACAGTGCTCCAGATGTGGCCTCCCCAGGGCAGAGCAGAAGGGGAGGATGACCTCCCTCGACCTGCTGGCCACACTCTGCTTGATGCACCCCAGGATGCCATTGGCCTTCTTGGCCACCAGGGCACATTGCTGCCTCATGGGCATCCTGTTGTCCACCAGGACTCCCAGGTCCCTTTCCACAGAGCTGCTCTCCAGGAGGTCATCCCCCAACCTGTACTGGTGCATGGGGTTATTCCTCCCCAGATGCAGTACCCTACACTTGCCCTTGTTGAACTTCATTAGGTTCCTCTCTGCCCAACTCTCCAGCCTGTCCAGGTCACGCTGTGTGGTGGCACAGCCCTCTGGTGTGTCAGCCACCCCTCCCAGTGTTGTGTCACCAGCAACGTGCCGGGGGAGGCTTGTGTGGATGCACACCAGACTTTTTGAGGTTAACTTAGCAATGAATACTCTAAAAATCCCTGTCATTTTCCTCCCAGTTGCAGCCTCTTGGGCCATAACCCACCCCAGCGGAGCGTGAGCTGAAGGAGCACCTCTGGGATTTTGGACAGGATTTAGGAAGGAGATTTGTTTGAGTCTCACCCCGACACCTGCAGCAAATCCTCTGACTTTGCACAGGGTTGTGGACCTGCTCAGGAGCAAATTTCCAGCTGTTTGATGAGCGTCTTTGGGCAGCCTGAGTGGGCAGAGCTCCCCTTACGGCCGGGGAGCCCTGGTCTGGGACCAGACCATATCAGCGAGATAACAGGTCGGGGTTAGAAAATGCAGGATAATAGAACGTGTCCCATATGCCAGGACGTGTGGCTGGATGCTGCCCGGAGATAAAGACCACAGCAATTCCATTCCCCTCCAATAGATCTTAATACGGTATCAGAATAATTTCTGGTGTTATAGAAGTACCTTCAGCCAGAGAGAACGAACATCTCAGATAACGTAGCTCCAGGGCAAAATACAGATTTTTTTTAGTGATTTGCAATGAGTTTTCTGCTGTCTGCATAAGGAAATACTTTGGAATTGCTAAAAAAAAAATGCTGAAGCCGTATCAGTTTTGCGTACGGGCTGAAAGCGCGGCTGTGGTGTGTTTCGGTGCTTCCTGTCCCTAAACGAGTATGTTCCAACGATGCTTTGCAGTCACGTTGGGAAAAGCTTTCTCAAATTGCTTTATACTTTGTAAAGCAATAAACTTGGACCAAAAAGTATGGAGGGAGCTGGGGAGCTCGAGCTGATTGTAATTCTTCCGGTGGAAACATTTTCCATCAGAAAAATGCAGATTTGATTACATTCCCTGTTGACAATGGCCTTTTCAACTGCAAATAATAGAAGAGCTTCATTCCTGTAATGCGGCAATATTTCGTTTTGAATTTACGATTTCACTTTTTAAAATATTAAATAACGCGGCCGTGAAATATCGGGACTTTGCTGCTGTGAAGCCTTTTCTGGAAACAATTCCTGAACAGGAATGATAGATGAGCTTTGGGTTTGTTACCCTGCAAAGCCACCGAAAGAAAAGCAAACCGAAGGGCAGATTATTGCAGTATTTTACTCACCTTTCTTTCGGCCGGAATATTTGAAATTAACCCTTTTGATCCCTGGTGGCCTGATCACGGCTGCCGGAAGGCTGAGGAAGGAGCAGTTTGTGGCCGAGCTGCCCAAAACCCAACCGAGCGCAGGATTGTCATTTACCACCCGGCAGAGCTCACGTTTCGGGCAGCGCCTCCGGTGCATCCCTCCTGCCTGCACCCCTCCTGCCCGCATCCCTCCTGCCTGCACCCCTCCTGCCCGCATCCCTCCTCCGCGCATCCCTCCTGCCTGCACCCCTCCTGCCCGCATCCCTCCTGCCCGCATCCCTCCTGCCCGCATCCCTCCTGCCCGCATCCCTCCTGCCCGCATCCCTCCTGCCCGCATCCCTCCTGCCCGCATCCCTCCTGCCCGCATCCCTCCTGCCCGCACCCCTCCTGCCCGCATCCCTCCTGCCCGCATCCCTCCTGCCCGCACCCCTCCTGCCCGCATCCCTCCTGCCCGCATCCCTCCTGCCTGCACCCCTCCTGCCCGCATCCCTCCTGCCTGCATCGCTCCTGCCCGCATCCTTCCTGCCTGCATCGCTCCTGCCCGCATCCCTCCTGCCTGCATCCCTCCTGCCCGCATCCCTCCTGCCCGCATCCTGGGCTGCTCCGTCGCCATTCTTTTCCCTTCTCCTGACTCTCACATCTGCATTACCGAGAGCTGCAGCCTTTGGTTTCACCTGGTCTTCAAAGCAGCCGTCCTTATCTGATGGCGCTTCTGAGGCTGTTTGGGTAACTGAGGGAATTTCCAGGGTAATTAGTAGGTGTCAACTGGGGCGGCGGAGCGTTGGTGCTGCAGGGTTTGGGTAATGAGGAGTGAGGTGTAAGCCCGGCTCTTCTGTCAGGCTCTTACTGGTTTCTCAGGGATTTGTGGACATTTGAAGACCACCTTGAGGTCAAAGTGCTCAGCGGAGTTCGGAGGCTGCGGTGATTGTCAGCCGGAGAAGATAAAGAGGTACCCGTTTTTACTGTGCAACTGAAAGTGAAAATAAGGGGGAAAACTGGCCCAAAGCAAGGGAAAAATAGGAATTAATTTCCCTGCATTAGAGTTCAGGTTTCTCTGAATAAATAGCAGAAATTGTAATTTCTGGCACTTAGACCGAGACGACATTTCTGGCGTTATTGAGTGTTTCCCAGTTTCATTTCAAAATGGAGCTAGCTCCGCGTTTTTCCTCCTTTTGAGCCAGGATTGTTGTTTTTTCGGATGAAGCTCATATTTCTGAGCCTTGAAATGGTGAAGAGGGTGCGTTGAAGTCAGATTTGTTTTGCTGAGCTCCTGTTCACAAGATGTGCTCTCAGTGAAGCAATTTATGTGTTACAGTCACTTTGGTTTTAAGGAGAAAAACGGCGTTTTTTCCAGGGTGGTGTAGATTCTAGGACTTGGGGAACAGAAAATGCACAGGAACAGGCAGCTTTGAACTGAAGAGCGTTAAATCAGAGGTATAGTGTGGTCCTTCCAAGGGGCAGTCACCTTGGAAGGTGATCACTTGGGTAATCACCTTGGGTGGTGATACCGGAGAAACAAGGAGTGGGAGTAAATCTAAGGACCGGGTGATGAATCTGCTAATTGGAGAGGGAATGGGGGGATGCTGAAGGCTCTGCTCCTGTCCCACCTGAAGGAGTTGGTGGAAGAGCACTGACCAATATCTCACTGGGGCCTTACAGGTGTGTGGGCTCATCTCATAAGTCCTGAGCAGCCGCTGCCAGGGACTGAGATGCTTCTCTGGTCCTTAGTATAACCATAGTAAGGACATATGAAGTTGGGTTTAACGTGCCGCTGGGTAGTTAACTAAAGGCAGAGGGACTGGGAAAGCAATCGAACTCCAGTAAAACTTGCCGCAGGTACTGGCTGTCCCGACTGGAGAGTCGTTATGCGATGGGAAGAAGGATGTCAACTTATCATCTTTGTCAGAGCCAACTCTCTGGGCGTTTGAGACGCTCGTAACAAACGGGGCTCTGCATAGCTGTTCCAAGGACATTATTCTAAATGGCAGGTACCTGCGTTTGAATATTGGGCAGTAAATTTCCAACAGAGAGTGCCCAAAGTCTAATTAAGCCACCTTCGCAAAGTCTAGGGAAAGAGCTACAAATGATGGGAGAGGTTATATTTCCTACGCAGTTATTGCCAGGCAAGACTGCAGACTGAAACGCTCATTTTGGTAAGAAACATATGAAGACTGTTCTAGTGGTAAATCAGTACAGGATGCAAATTGCATATATTAAAAAAAAAAAAGAAGAAGAAAAGATGGGCAGCCATTATCTCTTCAACATTAATGTGAGTCGTCCCTAAGCAATCTTGAATCAAATCACTCTCATTCTCCGAGATGCTCCAGGGCAGGGTCTTAAGCTCATTACCTATTTATGTCCAGCAAATGTTTCACTTCTGATGATGGATTGAGTATTGGTGTCAATAAACTAAATCAGCAGCTCCCAGATATTACAGGTTTACGTCCAGGCAGCTGAAAAAAAAAATGTTGCGAAGTTAAACAATTCTCTCCGTGGCTCAACTGTTCCCGGGAGAATATGTACTGTACAGGAGGTTCTCTGGAGTGGTGGAGTGTCATGGGAGGGAAAATGGTTTGTGCCTGCTGTATGTGAAGGATGAGGGAAGGGTAGAGATTGTTTCCTAATAAAAAGAACTAGTGAAAGCGGAGCCTGAGGTTTCTTTGGAAAGCAGCGGGAATCTATTCTCTCCTTATTCACCTTTTAAGTAGCAGGTTCTTAACTTGTAAACAGAAGTTGTAGCATGCATCTTAAATTTATCTTCTGTCTTAGTGATCTTTCATTGTTAGGACTTTTTTTTTCTTTTTTCTTTTTTCTTTTTTCTTTTTTCTTTTTTCTTTTTTCTTTGTTCTTTTTTCTTTTTTTTTTTTTCTGTGTTCTTTTTTCTTTTTTCTTTTTTCTTTTTTCTTT
>VUYV01000142.1:1340649-1353764 GCA_008711295.1 Anarhynchus alexandrinus
TCCCCAGCTCTCCTGTAGCCCCTTTAGGGACTGGAAGGCCGCAATAAGATCTCCCCGGAGCCTTCTCTTCTCCAGGCTGATCAGCCCCAACTCTCTCAACCTCTCCTCATAGGAGAGGTGCTCCAGCCCTCGGATCATCCTCGTGGCTCTCCTCTGGACACGCTCCAGCAGGTCCATGTCCTTCTTCTGTTGGGGACTCCAGAGCTGGATGCAGTACTCCAGGTGGGGTCTCATGAGCGTGGAGTAGAGGGGCAGAATCCCCCCCTCGCCCTGCTGGCCACACTTCTGCCCAGGATGATGCAGTGGATGATGCAGTGGAAGAGTTTGATCTGGGGATGCTGAACTGTTTTGCTGCGGTTGAGAATAACCAAGTGAAATATTTTGACACTTTCAATTGGAATACGTTGGGGAGGGGAGAGGGATGCATTTCCATTAGATGAAAAATGTAGTTACTTTGACACTTTGTTGCAATTTTCAGGAAAAAAAAGAAAAAAAAAACAAGCGTAAGAATAGCAGATGGAGGGATGGAAATTTCCATTTTTTTAAACAGACATAGTAGTTACGAGACTCACTTAACAGTTCACTCAAGGACGTGCTATTTGCAGCTTTTAGATCATTCCGTTTGTACTTTGGTGCCCAAACCTGCAATTAAGCGAATGAGATGACTTGCAAGATTTTGGGTGGTGGTATTTCTTCTCTTGTCACACTAATGAAAATAACCGTATAGGGCTCTGATTGTAATTGCGGCGCACTTCGGGTGTGGTAGTTCCAGTGTAATTACGAAATTTATTATGGTGGTGTTTATACCCAGTGATATAGCCCAAAACCGTCTGCGGCGCCCGAGGGTGGCTAGTGGACACCAGTGGCTCAGGCTGGATTTCTTTCCCAGGGAATCGTGATTCATTCTCATTCAGGAAGCAAAACAAGCAATAATGACGGTTGCCTCTAGTTACCAGGCAGAGGGAAATCAGCTGTGAAGAAACCTGCTCCTGAACTTGGAGGAGGGATGAGCCGGGGATGGGAGCCCAAGGTCAGGCTCCCACGTGCCCGGGGCAACCGGGAGTGCGGAGAGGTGTTTTGAAGGGAAGGGATGGAGCCGGTGGGTGAGGAACTGCTTTTGCATCTTTCTGGATGGAAGTCTTTCTGGATGGATGTCTTTCTGGATGGATGAGTTTCTGGATGGGTGACTTTCTGGATGGATGAGTTTCTGGATGGATGAGTTTCTGGATGGAGAGAGTTAAGGACTTTCTAGGCTGGGTGTCAGGTCTGACCCTGACAGCGGTCTTGCTTTGCGCACTTCAGAAAGGTAATAAAAAAAAAAAAATCATCCTTTTCCCCAATTCTTCCCTTCTTTCTTCCCAGAGGAGCGTGGGGGTAGTTGGATGGCCGCGTGCTCCAGAATTGGGAAGCTGGGAGGTGCAGGTGTTAGATGTGAGGGAAGAGGGGGACTGAATTAAAAGCACTCCCCCCTTACGCAGCTTTTGAATGCTGAGATAACTCTGAGAAATGAGCGCTGCGCTCTCGGCTCCCGTGGAACATAAATCCTCACCTGGGGAAAAACACGGAGCTGAACTTCCCTGAGAAACGTGCCATGGGACCCAGCTCACCACACATGCCTTGGCCCAGCTGACTCAGGTGAGGGCCCTTCTGCTCCGAAATCGTGGCCCATTCTCACAGCGCTCCTTCTCGCTGGACGATTTGCCCTAGCAGCTCTTTCCAGACCTGTAACATTTGGGGATTTAATTAATGTTGTGTCTGCTGCCTCTTTGAGATCATTACCGAAGATGTTAGTTAGGATGCTGATCCCTTCTCTCCCCTCCTTCACCTGAATGCCATTCAGTGTCATGTATGGTCCACCTGAGAAGGTCTCTTTGCGGCAGCATTGATTGCTGGTGCTGTTTGAGTTAATTCTGGGAGTGAGATGGTTTAGCGCTGCTGATAGTCACCGGCTGTCGGGTGAGCGCCGTTGTGTTGAAGTCACCTCGTACAGAGGAGCAGTACCGCTGTTGCCAGGGGCTGGAGAAACTGAGGCACGGAGAAGAGCACTCAGGTCCTAGCCTGGGCTTCTTGAGGAGAAGGGACATTTCCTGAGGGTCAGGTCAGTGCCATCACCAGCAAAATGGGCTACTTTCCGTTCTCTAAATCTTTCTCCGCTTCCTATTCTTTTTTTTTCCCTTTTATACTCTAATATAGTACTGTCTCTCCTTCCTATACTTGAGAGCAAAAAGAAGATACTACAGAGCGGAAAGGGGACTAAATATTACAATTTATTAACGCCCCAAGGAAGGTGTAATCTGAATATATGTGCGCGGTGCGGCGTGGAGAGCTGCTGCCAGCCAGGCTGGCCAAGGGGAGAGGCAGCTGCTGCGGCAGCATCACTTTGACACCCGCTCCCCCTCTTACCTTAATTCTTCTTTTAAAGACACAACAGGGCTCTGTTTTTCTTGAAGAGGGTAAAGCACCCCTACGCAGAGCAGCTTCCAGTCGAAATGGAAGAGGTCTCAAAGTTTCTCCCAAGCCCTGGCAATGTCTCTGTTGAGAGATTTACTCCATGGACCACATCCGCTCCCAGTTCTGAGCCAGGAGCATCAGTTGCCATGGCGACTTCTTTGGGAAAGTCATATGGGGAAAGTGCCGATGTATTTTTAGCTTTGGGTAATGAAATTTAACATCTGGAAATAAAGGTGAGGGCCAGCCAGGGGTGCCACACGTTCGTGGACCGCTGTTTGGGACCGGCTCTTCGGCAGTGCCGGCGGGAAGAGCTGATGGGGCTGCGTCCGGGGAGGATGCTCAGCCCTGTGGCTCCCGCTCTGGGTGCTGTGCAGGACAGCACCCACGAGTACGTCGGAGGAGAAGGAATCACTATGAAGAAAATCTGATAAGGAGGTGGTGTTACACGTGAAGATAAAGAGGAGGCACTGACTGAGGTCATAGCTGCTTCGTGTACAGTGTGTTCAACCTATAAATAGCTCTTCAAATATACCTCTGCACAAGTGGTATTTATAGAGTGATGAGTGAAAAAAGCTCCATTTGGGGCCAGGAGTTGATGTGTGAAGGATGTTTCAGGCTTGGTCAAAAGTTCAGGTTTCTGAGAGGTATGGAACAGAGCCGGACCCCAAATGTGTGGGGTTTTCTCCTCTGATCGAGGCTCAAAGGTCGCAGCGCTGTTAAATGCACCTTCTGAAATGAGTGCATCTGGGGAGGATACTCACTCGACCTTGGCAGTCAGTTGTGCTACAGCAGAGCCCCTGTACAGGCGTAAGTTATTCAGGTAATTTGGATCAGTCTAAGTCGCATGTAAACTTTTCTGAAGGTAGACTCTTATTTTATTTTCTGAAATACTTTCTCAGCTCCCTGCAATATTTTTAGTTCTTTCGTCTTCAGCTGTCAAAAGTTTATTTTAAAATTAATTGATTTCGATGTAATATTTACTGCACTTTAGCTTTCAGCACAGCATATGAAAATAGATTTCACTACAGCTGGCAGTGTCTAATGGGATTCGTTCCTACTCCAAAGGCTCTTTGCATTATGTACTGATACTTCCAGCCGAGCTGGCTTTGAACAGCCTCACCATCTTTTCCTATCACCCAGCTTACAGCAGCTTGGGCTGGCAGGGAGACAAGGTGAAGCATTTGAGTTTAAAGAAGCCGCAGCTGCTGCATACCTTGAACCCCAAGTGTAGATATTACAGATCTGGCCCCACGTTCATTGGAATTAATAGGATCTTCCCTTTTTGCGTCAGCGGGCTCTTTGGCTGGATTAAAAATTGATCATATCTCATTACGATAACCGGAGTTGCGGCGCAGATTAAGCAGCGGGTCGCGGAGGTGCCCTGGCGCATCACCAGGGTGGTATTACACACGGCAGAAAGCGGCACGTGGAAATTGGAGCAGACTTTGCTAACGCACCGGTGTTGTCAGAGGAGGTGGTGAACTTTGACGTGAGGTGATTTAGAAGCAGCCTTTGCATCGTAAAGCTTTAAATAACCTGTTAGCCAAGACGTCACTGAAAGCATTTCCTGGTGGGTTACGATGCTCCCGGCTTTTTCCCGGGAGGACCGAGGACCATCCGTTACCCTTCACGGGGCACTGCCGCAGGGGATGGTGCCTCCCTCGCACCTGGGAGCAGAGGGAGAGGGACCTGATGTGCTGCGAGTCCATGGAAGGACCAAGAATATTTTCTCATCTGAGGCTTAATGCCTGAACTCCCCAAGGGCTGGACTGACTTTTCCCATCCAATCAGTTTCCTCATAGAGAATAGAGTATTTTTTAATTAGTTGGTTTTTTTTCCCCCCAAAAAAACCTGCTGAGTTTTCCCTCCCAATTCTGCAATGAAATGCTTTCACGTGAAGATTAAACTCCCCTGAGCGAAGCTGCAGCGGGCCCCAGCGTGCTGGTTCTTCACATATCCCCTTTCCCCAAAGAGATCGGATAAAGCATCCCGGGTTTTCCTCTCCACAGCGTGGGGCAAAGACCATCTAACCAAAACTAAGCAATCAGCGCCTCTTTCTCTCCCCACCTCCAACCAAACCCTTTCAAGTAACGGGCTCCCAGCTGGCTGAAATGTTCAAATGTCTCTGTTTGGCATTGGCAACACTCCGGTGTGGGGAGTTCGGTGGTGGGGCTCAAGTTGAGAGGTCTGGGAGGAGCGGGGAACCTGCAGAGCCGTCGAGGCGGCGTACGCCGGGGGTCCTTCCGTGTGCTGCACGGGCGGAGAGCGACCATTAAAGGCTGGAAGGGGATATGCCGGGTTTAAAAAGCAAAACAAAGTCAGCTGTCAGACGCGGGGCCAGGCTGAGGAAGAATGATGGAAGTGATTCCTTTGATGCCGTCAGCGTTTTTATCGATCCGAGGCTGTAAACCAGTTCTAAATTAGAGAAAAGCTATGAAGAGGTGTGAGGGATGGAAATTGCCCGGGTACGGTTTAAAAGATGTCCGGCTGCATTTATCGGATATGGGAGAACGTGCGCATCCAGGCTGTGGCTGCAGAGCTCCGTACCCGCGGGGAGGCACCGGGCGCCCAGCTGCTCCTGTTCACCTAGTTTTGTTGGAGAAAGTCAGAGCTCGCTCTGCCCGTGTGACGTAGTGTAAATCTGCCTTGCGGGTTTACTGAGGGGCTCGGAGAAGGGCGGCTGGAGAAGCCTCCGGGGCCGGCGTTCGCTGCGCAGCCCTGCGTAGGGAGGCTTTTCTCTAGGTCACCATGGTTCACCCACAGCGGTCCAGGGCAGACGCTGCAGAAAGAAATGGAGAACCACGTGTAATGCATAAATGATTTGGCACAGAACATTTAGCACAGCAAATAGGCAGTGGGAGCGTGGATGCCGTTGTATCTATCTGCGTACAGAGGTATGCCGTGCGTGAGTGCGCACACACACGTGTATATGTACGAACATATCATGGTGACACTGCCCTGCCTTGAAATGATCCGATGTGCATCGTTAACATTAGAAACGGCAATACATGCTGCTTCTGTCCCCGTGTGTTCAGATGCATTGACACCTTTGTCCACCTGAGAAGGTCTCTTTGCGGCAGCATTGATTGCTGGTGCTGTTTGAGTTAATTCTGGGAGCGAGATGGTTTAGCGCTGCTGATAGTCACCGGCTGTCAGGTGAGCATCGTTGTGTTGAAATCACCTCGTACAGAGGAGCAGTACCGCTGTTGCCAGGGGCTGGAGAAACTGAGGCACGGAGAAGAGCACTCAGGTCCTAGCCTGGGCTCCTTGAGGAGAAGTGACATTTCCTGAGGCTCAGTCCATGGGAGTCCTCCACCATAATCATAGAATCATAGAATGGTTTAGGTTGGAAAGGACCTTGAATAACTCTTCTCTTCTTCCTTCTCCTTTACAGAAATCCGTGAAGCTTTCCGGGTGCTGGACAGGGATGGGAATGGCTTTATATCCAAGCAGGAGCTGGGCATGGCAATGCGTTCCTTGGGATACATGCCCAGTGAGGTGGAGCTGGCAATTATCATGCAACGCCTTGACATGGATGGTAAGTCCTCACTGTTGGTTCTTCTCTGTTACTGGTGGAGGGGGGCTTTCCCAGTGCATTGCCGCCCATGTTTTTGGCTCAAATAATTTATGGTCACCGAGGAAGGTCTGGAGAGGAAGCTGTGAAACTTTGCCTTTCACCACAGCAAGGAGAGGGCAGATGATTGTGGGCCATCAACCTCCCGTAGATAAACCTGCCTCTCAGGTGACCCACGCCAGGGATATGGAGCATCTCTTATCTGCCCAGTTGGGTGAAGACAGACCAGCTCTTGCAACCCTTCTCTGCAAAGTTGCAAATGGCCTTTTGCAAGGCTGTTGTTACCTTTCTCTTTGCATTCCTGGGCAGCATCTGGCCCAGTGACGCTTACTGGGAGATGACCTGAGCGCCCAACCAAGCAGAGCTGCCCGGTCCTGTGGCCTCACCATTCCTTGCAAGTAAAAGATGCTGTGGACGGGAGCTGTGCTGTGTCGTAATGAAGCGTTGATGGTTTTTGAAGGAGAAGTTTAGAAGGGTGGAATAATTTTGAGCAAAGTCCTGCTGTGAGAGATCGTCAAACGATTACTAAGAGGTAATAAAAGAAACAGAACCCACCATTAACGGGAAGAGAGAAATGCAGCATCAGGATGCCGGAGCCAGGGGGGACTTTTTAACTGCTGCAAAGCTACAATCAGAGCTGATCACAATGAGCGGGCTGTCTTTAAAATGTCCTTGGTCAGAGCAGAAAGGAAGACTTCCCTGGTGCCTGAAATGCGCAGGGAAGCCGGGATGTGGATCCGACCTTCTCCCTCCTTTTTGCAGGCGGGGTGGAAACGCCGTGCAAAGTTAGGTGAAATTATGCCAAACCAGAGTGCTGGATGCAGCCCTGGTCCGACGGGGCCGATGCGACGCCAGCATCCTCGGGGACACTGCTGAGAGCAGAGCCCGTGGGAGGTGGTGGCAGCAGGAACGAAGCTCTCCTGCCTCCCTGGGGATATCCCAGTCGAATGCCCCCGTGAGATGCGCAGTACAACTATATTTATCGGGCCAGGAGAAGCGGGGAAGAGGCTGTCAGCCTGCTCGAGGGTGTTCGGCAGCTCCCCTAGAGCAGGGAGACAAAGCAATTAATGCAAACCCTGGCAGAGAGAGAAGATCAGTTGTTGAAGCAATCTCATTCCGAAAAGAAAAGAAAAAGAAAATAAAAAGCATTTTCTCCAAAAGTTATTGTTGGTACCTTGTTATGGCCTTTCCTAGCAGACCAGGTGATTTCTCGTTAGGTTTTGCAAAGGCCAGACTCAGCGTGGTGCCAATCCATGGGGTCTCTTACCGAAACTCTGCGCTTTTTTGGAAAAAGAGTGCTGTGGACTTGGCTTCCAGTTCTGATTCCTCTCCAGTTATTCCCTGACTCTCGGTCTCACAGACTTGAGACTTTGGCACTCTTTCCTATACACTCCTAGTGTGCAGGGACCTGTAACCGGAGAGGTGGAGTTAAAATGTAGAGTAATGGGCTGCAGATGGAAGGTGTTAAATTCCTGTTTGAGAGCTTTCAGAAAGCTCAGTGTGTTTTCTGCGGAGATGGGAGGCGATTCGCCATCTCTTCCAGCTCAACGGTTCCATCAGCTCCGAAGATACAGTCCGGTTGTGCTGGGTGTTCTTATTGTTCTTATGCCTCGGCTGCCTGTTGTTGCAGTGTTTTGAGCAGAGGGTTTGGGAGCTGGACACAAGTCTGTGCTATGTGAAGGTCAAATGGGCCATACGTTAAAAAATGACAGGGTAATGGGAAATTCCTTAGGCGCTGAGCAAATAGGGGAATGTTATGTGAAAGATTTACCTTGCCTGCAAATTGAATTAATGCTAGATGGCTTGAATTAATATTATATGGCTTATGGCTACTTTTTCTTCGATGGATTTTCTTCATTTTTTTTTTTTTCCCTGGGATTTAACTTGAAATACGTAGTGAGAACCAGCAATAGCTTCCTCTTCCACTGTGCGTGAGCATCATTCGGTAGTAGGGCTTGAACCCAGCGAGCTCCCGGGGATGTCGGTCCTGCCCTGCGCTCCCAGGGACAGCCTTACCCTCCTTCCCATACCTCCTATTGAGGGTTGCCGAATTTTTCCAGGGCTTTGGCTCAGCATCAGGTGAGTGGGAAGCTCGGCTGGATGAAAGGTCGCGTTCAAGGAGGAGTCCCCCGTGGTCGGGAAAGCCAGGAGGGAGGCGGTAATCCTCCTGCGCGTCCCCAGGCACCTGACGTGAATTACGATGTGGCAGCAGGTAGCGTAGCCAGACGTCCGTTTCTCCACGCAAAGCTGCTGCCAGGGTCTGCTAATAATGAGGTAATACAATTGGCAGCGGTTTATATTTAATCTGAACCAGCCTGAACAGACCTAGTGCAAACATACGGTTTTCATCAGGAATTACCTTGGGAGCGCATTCGCATTGCGGGACGGCAGAATTGCTGTATCTGCCGTGGCTTATTTAACTGATCGGCTTCAAATAATGAGCAACCGGAGCTGGTCTGAATTTGGTTTTCATTGCAAACCCTGGTTTCTGCAGGGATGAGGAGGGAGGCTCAGCCCTGTCTAGGTCAGGCTGAGGAGACATTCGGGCTGCAGGAGCAGGATGGCTGTGTTGGATGAAATATGTTTTAAGAGGACCATATGCAATGTGTGCTGGAGTGGTTTTGTGGCTGAGCATAAACTGATATGACAAGAGCATTTTGCACCTGTGTGTCACCTTCTGCCACAAAGGATCTCACCGACCTCAGTAAATAACACAGGGATCAACTCCAGAGACGCCCAAGGACAGTCGCTTCTGGGACTGTAGCGTGCAGCTGCTCAGTAACGCACAGTGAGGCTCCAAATCAGAGCAGAAATGAATGCGCGTTTCATAATTCATTGCGTTCAAAGGCAAAATGTAGTTAGTTAGAAAATGCTGCATGAACTTAAGTGAAAATGGCAATTGCGCAGTTTGGATTTTGCCCAGGAACTCTTCACAGGTGTTGCATTGCTTTCAGTGCCTCCATGGGCCTTGAGTGCCACCATCAGCCGTCCTTCACAGGTGACAAGCCAGCAGCCCTGGCATTGACGAGGTGGAAGTGAGGGCAAGGAGTGGGTTTGCCCACAGAGAATGTCATGGGGTGATGCTGAGGATGCTCAAGAGCTTCCAAATGTCCTCCAGGGCTCAGAGTGGCAGGAGGGGACTCCTGCCCGTCCGGATCACAAGGATGCAGGTTGTCCCATGCCGTGAAGCCCATGGAACACAGAGAGGCTTGGGTTACTTATCTGCTGGGTGGTGCCATGGCACCGAAGCTGTCGTGGGGCTGGGGAAGAGGGAGAGATTAGCCAAGAAATTTTAAGATGGGACTCCAGGATGGGTTGGTGCTCATAAATGGAACAAGATATATTTTCCTGTGCCCAGGCAAGTGCAAACTCACAGCAAATCCTATATTAAGAAGCATCAAAACCAACTTCCCATCCCCAGAGACAGCTGTCAAATATCCAAATATGAAAAATCCCAAGAGATTGACCACACAGTTGCACATCGACTTGGCTTTTTTTACCCCAACAGCTGAGGCGAGTTTGGGCCACTGGGGCAGGAGGTGTTTCATTCCCATGCTGTGGCAGGGGGTGAGTGATGTGGGCTGGTGGTGGCACGTGGGAAGCCTTTGGCCTTG
The DNA here is from genome assembly GCA_008711295.1 of Anarhynchus alexandrinus. Classification (NCBI taxonomy): domain Eukaryota; kingdom Metazoa; phylum Chordata; class Aves; order Charadriiformes; family Charadriidae; genus Anarhynchus; species Anarhynchus alexandrinus. Next base: position 1,350,289 of record VUYV01000142.1, read on the forward strand.
GCCATGCCTTGTCCTGAGGACACGCCACAGCTACGTTTGCCCTCTTAGCACGGCTTTGCTGAATGCAGGTATTTCCAGTAAATATCTAATTCTTGCCAGTCCTCACTGGAGGAAGGCAGGCATCTGGAGTCCCCAGCATAAGAAGGACATGGACCTGCTGGAGCGTGTCCAGAGGAGGGCCACGAGGATGATCCAAGGGCTGGAGCACTCCTATGAGGAGAGGCTGAAAGAGTTGGGGCTGTTCAGCCTGGAGAAGAGAAGGCTCCGGGGAGATCTTATTGCGGCCTTCCAGTCCCTAAAGGGGCTACAGGAGAGCCGGGGAGGGACTTTTTACTGGGGCATGGAGTGATAGGACGAGGGGGAATGGCTTCAAACTGGAAGAGGGCAGGTTTAGATTGAACATTAGGAAGAAGTTTTTCCCTGTGAGGGTGGTGAGGCACTGTCCCAGGTTGCCCAGAGAGGTTGTTGAGGCCCCATCCCTGGAGGTGTTCAAGGCCAGGCTGGAGGTGGCCTTGGGCAACCTGGTCTGGTGGGAGGTGTCCCTGCCTATGGCAGGGGGGTTGGAACTCGATGATCTTCAAGGTCCTTTCCAACCTAAACCATTCTATGATTCTATGATCAGAGGCTGGAGTATCCACTGCGTTGCCTACAAACGCCTTCTCCACCTTTTCTTCCAAGTCTCTTTGCTGCTCTGCAAGGCGTGCTTCACCCGGGTGAAGAGGAACGCAGCTGCCGCAGGGGGAAATATTATAGTTGGCATAAAAAACTGAATTAGGGAGAAAAATGAGAATATACTTGGAATATTTCAAGGTCTGAAGAGAAGTCGTATAAATCATGAGAAACACCCTTTTATGAACTACCGCAAGATGCTATGGCATCGCTGTAATGGGGGAGATGAAAGTACCAGAATAGAACAGAAGGCAAAGGGTTTTTTCTGTGCAAAAAAATGCCTCTTTTGGGGAAGGGAGTTGAAGAATGGTGGTTCCGTCACTCAGAGCATGAGATTCACATTAGGCCAAAGCTTTGCTTACATCTTGATAGCAGTGGTGCGTGACTGTGTGCCAGGAGAAGGCTGTTCCATATAGCTGGGCACCTCTCCAGTGTGCTGTGCCTTATAGGGACACATTGTTTGCTTTTGGTCTGGAAATAGAGGTCAAATTTTACCTTAGTTTATACCCTCGATTTGCTTTATCCTTAGACATAATTAGGTATTGCGTGAACATAAACATTGCAGACTATGAGAGGTGCGTACATTTCTGTCTGCAATCTGGAGAATGACCTGAAATGTTCTGCCAGTATGTGGAAAGTAAAATATTTTATGTATTTATGTGCTGGAAAAGAAGTTATTTGTAAATTCTTCCAATTGGCAGTAATGCTAATAAAAATGCAGAGAAATGGCACATTAAATGTGTTGCCTTATCTGGGATGCCTCCTCTTTAAGCAGACTTTCGCAATAAAATAGATGAATGTGTGACTTAAGTGTCAAACTGTTTCGTTACAACATAAGACACTTTTATCTGAGGAATAAAATAAGCACTCAGTGTACTAATTAGAGGAGCAGCTGGTTTTCAGTACCCTGGAAAAATAACTTCAGGCTAACACAAGAGGGAAAAAAAACCCAAAACCAGTGTGTCAAATTGTTTATTATAGTACAAATAGGAAATACTTTGATCAAGCAAAAGAGGAGGTGGTTTCATCAGCGTACAAGCGAGCTACCTGTTACCTTTTAGCACATTATGTGATGCGTCAGCAGTAGTAACAAAAATGCAGCTATGACATCCTTATGAGCACTGAAAAACAGGGGGGGGGGGAAGAAAACCCAATTTAAAATTCTGCATATTCCCAAGCCGCTTTGCAACGGCTCTTTGTGGAGCAGGGAGTGGAAGAGGGGGATAAAAACCGGTAAGCTATTCACAGGGACCCTGGCAAAATAGATTTTGGAGATTTGCAGCTCTCGCAGGTGGCACTTCTGAGGTTCGTGCAGCTTTGGGTTGCAATGGAGTCTACAGATTTATTGTCTTCTTACGCTTTGCACGCCGAAGTTGTGCTGCTCGGGTGCTGCCCCGCACAAGGGGGGCCAATCCTGTGGTCCCCTTTGGAGAGGGAATAAATGCCAGCGACATAACTGCCTGGCGTCGAGGGATGGTGTCAGTACACTGTCTCCTGAAAAGTCCCATCTCCAAGCTGTTGCCCTGCTGTTGGCTCGGGGTTTGTACGCAGACGTTGCTCTGGTTCGCTTGCGCTTGCTTCCCCACGCGAGAGGGAAGGGACGCCCAAATTTGGGTGCTCCTCTGGCTGGAGCGTCTGTGCTGTCCCAGGGATGGGAACAACCAAAGGACCTGGAGCGGGAGATGTGGAGAGAGAGTAAATCTCTCTTCTGAAAATTAAAATTAAGCGCTGAGTTTTCCCCCGTGGCCCGCAGATGGTGAGTTCCTTGCTCTTGGACGTTGCATGGCCAAATGTTTGCTTCTGTCCAGAAGGTCAGCTTGCGCTGCCCTGCGTGGGACAGCGGCGATATGTACAAGCTGAAAACATTTTATCTCTTTCTTTTGTCTCCCCCTCTCTTCTTTCCTTTGCATTTTTTTTTCCCCTTCCACTTTACTGCCATGGATAATTCTTTGCGTTTCAACATTTCAACATGGAACTGTGTAAAATAGCCCAGGCTGCTGGAGGTAGACCAGAAACGGTTTCTGTGTTTAAAATGCAGAGTTAATAGGAAAAGCACAGACAGGTTGTTGCAGACTTTGGGTTTGTCCTCTGTACTCAAAGTCTTCTGATTTTGATATGTGAGAAATGATCTCGCCACATCTCAGCGTGGTTGTCCTTTAAAGCGCGTTGCCGAGCTGAGAAACTTGGTCGGTGAGACGGATTTGATGAGACTTGTCTTTATTTATAGAGGCCGCTCTCTTCGTGCCTGCTCTGATTTGTAAAGTGGAGATTATCATATTATGTGTTCTCGCTGCAAAGAACGAAGAGTAATTATTGTGGCTGGTGAAGCTGGTCAGGTTTGCAGCTCAGTACCGGGAAGAGGTTCACAAGTAATATCAAATCCTGTCTTTGATGCAGTGCCTGGCAGTGTTGAATGCGTGCAGCCGTGGTGAATAGACAGGACCAGAGGGAACACTGAATGGCAATTCCCTCCCTGAAACCCGTCCACCCCGGGCTCCTCCGCAAAACGCGGCGTGCGATCTGTGATCTGTCTCAGGCAGGCACGGCCTCTAGTTTGTTTGCATCCTTGTTTAATTTCATTTATTCCTCAAAATGCAGTATTCCTGGTATTATGATTTTGGTTTCACGGAATTGTTTCACAGAGTTGGGGCTGTTCAGCCTGGAGAAGAGAAGGCTCCGGGGAGATCTTATTGCGGCCTTCCAGTCCCTAAAGGGGCTACAGGAGAGCTGGGGAAGGACTTTTTACTGGGGCATGGAGTGATAGGACGAGGGGGAATGGCTTCAAACTGGAAGAGGGCAGGTTTAGA
>VUYV01000142.1:1353883-1373288 GCA_008711295.1 Anarhynchus alexandrinus
GTGGCCTTGGGCAGCCTGGTGTGGTGGGAGGTGTCCCTGCCTCTGGCAGGGGGGTTGGAACTTGATGATCTTCAAGGTCCTTTCCAACCTAAACCATTCTATGATTCTATGAATGTGTGTGCCACAGGGAACACACGTATTCCTCTGTTTTAATGAGCCTGTGACTTGCTGGTCATGTCAAAGTTGTGCCGAGCTGTCTGATAGCTGCCGCGATGCACACAGAGCTCTCCTGCTGCTCCCGGGGCCTGGGGAGCAAACATAATTAAAGTCCTGGGTAGCGGGGACGTGAGTTTGCTCCTCTCCACCCATTTCCAAAGGGGGCATCAACTGGTGACAGCTTGCAGGGTACGAGAGTTCTGCCGAGACCTGTGAAATGAGCCCTCTTGGATTTACGCGCCAGGCGCCTTTGCCTGGGGCGAGGGTCTCGGGGGACGCGGGGTGGAGGGGACACTGGTGGAGGGGATGTGGGGCAGAGGGGACACTGGTGGAGGGGACACTGGTGGAGGGGATGCGGGATGGCGGGGACACTGGTGGAGGGGACACTGGTGGAGGGGATGCGGGTTGGAGGGGACACTGGTGGAGAGGACACTGGTGGAGGGGATGCAGGGCAGAGGGGACACTGGCGGAGAGGACACTGGTGGAGGGGATGCAGGGCAGAGGGGACACTGGCGGAGAGGACACTGGTGGAGGGGATGCGGGGCAGAGGGGACACTGGTGGAGGGGATACTGGTAGAGGCGATGCGGGGCAGAGGGGACAATGGTGGAGGGGATGCGGGGCGGAGGGGACACTGGTGGAGGGGACACTGGTGGAGGGGATGCGGGGCGGAGGCGACACTGGCAGAGGGGACACTGGTGGAGGGGATGCGGGGTGGAGGGGACACTGGTGGAGGGGACACTGGCAGAGGGGATGCGGGATGGAGGGGACACTGGTGGAGGGGATGCAGGGCAGAGGGGACGCGGGGCAGAGGAGACAGCGGGGGCTGGGGCGGGCGCGCTGGAGGCACGCCACGCTCGGCAGGCTCTGCAGTGCCTTTCCCTGCAGGACGGCTGCTCACAGGGACGGTAATTGGGGCGTCCTGTGGCTTCCCAGGGCCGGCGTGAAGCTGGCACGCTGCTTGGCAGGTGTCTGATGGATATGTTGTGGGTTTTTTTTTTTCACTGCAGTCACTGTTTTTGTTGGAGTTCTCTTCTAGCCAAGCACTAACGGCATCCTGCTCGTTTTAGCGCTCGTGGCGGAGCACGGGACACGTCCCACCTGGCGCCGCAGAGGCAGAGCCCCCCGTCCTCTTCAATCACTGTCTCCTGCGCAGGCTCCCCTTGGGCAAACGTGGGGAGTTAATAGATTTTTTTTTTTTTTTTAATGGGGAAGCAAACAAGTCCTCTGCAGTCGTTTCCTCTTCCTTGCAAGACGAGCCAACGGACTGTCAAAATGAGTAACTCTCAAGGTCCTTTTCTCGGTGTCATGATGGATGCACCTCCGGCTCTGTCTTTCTGGGCTCCGTTTGAGCCTTTCAGACCCCATGGAAATTTCCTCCTCCAGGAACATGTGTCTGTACAATTTGCTAATCTTTTATGTGTAGTTGTCATTGAAGCAGAGCAGCCAGCTCCTCACAGCCACTCCTAAACCGCGGGACTTGGAGGTGCCCTTAAGGGACAGAGTGGGCTCCAGTGGAGATGTTTCACCCCTTCCTTCAGCTCCAGTAATGTCTTTCCTTCAAAATGCAGTCATTAAAGCTGTGGGATGTGTGGCAGAGCTGGTGAACGGTAAAAGAATGGCAGATGGATATATCCCTACTGTTCCCAAGGAGCAAGAGAGATGAGAAATTGTATTTTTTTACATGTATGCCTTGTATGACACTGGAATTTTTACATGTATGACACTGTACTTCTTACATGTGTGCCTGTGTATGACACTGGCGCAGGTTGCCCAGAGAAGCTGTGGCTGCCCCATCCCTGGAGGTGGTCAAGGCCAGGTTGGACGGGGCTTGGAGCAACCTGGGCTGGTGGGAGGTGTCCCTGCCCAGGGCAGGAGGGTGGCACTGGATGGTCTTCAAGGTCCCTTCCAACCTAAACCATTCTATGATACTATGATTCTATGCCTTGTGAGGGAACATCAGAGACCCTCTGTAGATGGCTCTGGGACAGAAATTCCCGAGGGAATGCAAACAGGACTCTTTGGAAATAGGAGATACTCGTTGTTGTCTGTCTCCATCCTGAGGACTGGTTGCACGTCCCGTGCCTGTGGATGCCAGCGCAGGCAGGCAGCGGAGGTCGAGCGCCCGGCTCTGCTGGCAGCCTCCTTTCTGGTAACATTTGGGACAGTGACACTCTGTGCCTCAGTTTCCCCTCTGCAAAATGTCCGTCTTGGCACAGCAGTGGAGCTTAATCTGCTCTTTTCAGCCAATTTCATGGATGTCTATAATTGAAACTGTTTTCAAAGTGGAAAGTTTTATGAAAGACTTTCCCCCGTTCTTGTTGAAGTTCTGGATCGAGGCTGTAATTAGGCAGAAAGTCTCTGGGTCGTGCTGGGGAAAGGGTCGCGCTGGCGATCGGGCTGTTCTCCTCTGACCTTAAAATCTCTGAAACCGAAATACTCGTCTGGGAAATATCCTGTGGCTGGAACTTTTCTGCGCACATCATTTCAAGGCACAGCAGCAACAGCCTTCGCCAGACTGTATTATTACTGCACAGGTTACTTTATGGGCGCAAACAATGACACAGACCGGGACAGAGAGTCACTGCAGCTAGCTATTAAGAGAATAAAAATAAACAGGAGTGTTGTGTGCGCCTGGGACCCAAGCTGCAAAAGACTAGCTCATTAACTTTAAATATATCACCTAGCTGCACTCTGGAGGTCAAATTTGAGAAAAAAAAAAAAACCAAAGTGTGAATACTTATCAGTCTACACACAGCAGATCTTCATCTCTGTTTAAATGTGTGCATCATTTCGGTGCTGTGGCAAGAAACTTTTAAGGAGGAGAGAGAACCCGATTATCCTAAGACCGGCCAGGGAAAAGACTTATTTAGGACGCGGTCAGGCCAGACTATGCCGGCTCCCAGTTTAATGCACAAGGCTCTGAAAACCGGGCGTAAGTCTCCGTTCTGCCCTTGGGTATAGGCGATGCAATCCATGCACGTTTTCCCCCTCTCTTTCTCTTTCCCTCTCCTGCTCTGTCTTTCTCCAGCCCAATGAATATTCAATTACATCCTCCAAGGGAGCCGCTCCGACGGGAGACTTTTGGACAGACAGCGGTCGGCTGAAGGCTGAGGGTCGGGGCTCTCCTCGGGGATGGAGGGCGAGACGGGGTTCACGCCGCCGCTCCTCTGAGCGCTTAATTATTTCTTCAAAGCAGAAGAGCTCTGGCAGGAGAGTTTGCAGGAGCCCACGCACAGGCTGCTGCTACCTGCGCCGTGGGGGTTTGCCGTCCCCGCTCAGCCCTGTCCCTCTGTCCTCTGCCAGGTCCCCCGTGGTTTGGGGGTGCTCTGCTGAACTCTCCCTGCCCGGCACATCCGACCTGGGCAAACCACTGCTGACGGTAGATCCTGTGGGATCAGGACAAATGTATCAGGAGAAAGGCAGGATGGGGCTCGGGCCACACGGTTTGGTGTAAGAGTGGAGCTGGGGGGGGTATTTCGCGCTGCGGTTGCCCTCCTCGGTGCCCTGACAAGGTGACTACGGTCCTCTGCCTGCCCTCAAACGCTTTGTTTTTCCTGCTAAACATCCTCCAGCAAATAGAACCTTCCCTTCTCCTCTTCATTCAAGTCATGGGGGCTGAGAGAAGGTGAACGTCTTGGACCGCAGCCCATCAGCTTAGGGCGAGGGCTGTGATTTTCTGTGCTCAGCGCTGACGCACCAGTGAAGCACAGCACCTCCAGCAGGAGCAAACGGTCGGACTTCGAAACCCCTTTGGCCTGGGCATCTGGAAGCACAACCCCAATGGGAATGAACTGGGGTTGAAGGCGAGTAGCTTAGGAGACTAAATCCCCCTTCAAAAGTGCTGGAGGCTCCTTCAGCTCCCCCCCGACGTACATGAGTCCAACCCAGAGTTTGGTCCCGGGGAGAGCAGTGGTAGTTTTAGAGGCTTCTCTATACATTGAGTCATTAGTGCGTTTCCTTTTTCCAGATCCCATTGGTTTATTTAGAAGAGCTAATGGCCATTTTTCAGAGGTGCAGACACCCCTCCCTTGGGGCTGTCGTGTCCAAAGCCAATTCCCTTGGGCTGCAGTGTCTGGGAGAGCTGGGAAAGAGCTTGGTTTCCCAGCTCCGTGCTGCTCTTAGGTGCCGCTCCATTGTCTTTGGTCTGCTTGGAGTAAGTGGATGTTGAACGTGATGCAGGGCCCGATGTTTCCCTGCTGTAGCTCTGTGGAGCTCTGCGGTGGCAGCCAAACCGAGCTCACAGCACGGCAAACATTGATGCTGGGGCTCTTCAGACTGAAATTATCCCCAAGGTCTTTCTGCACCCGGTGAGTGAACAGTGCATGTTGTGACTTTGGTAGGTTCAGGACCCCTTGCTGGCCACATGTGGTCTTTGGGCACTAAAAAGGGTCCCAGAGGACCCAAAGATGCCATCAGCATCCTCCTCCCACGATGGAGCAATTAAGCAGGATCACGCGATTGCTTCTGGGCCTATTGATGGTGCATCTAGTTGTTGTTCCTTTTTATTATCACATTTGTGTGGGTTTTGTCAGAACTGAGACAGTGTCTTGCGGGGAGCAAACCTTTGTAGGTATCTGGAAGCACTTAGTGCCCAGCTGATGCTAACAGACTAGTAATGATAAGCAGATCTGATTTGTCTCTGATGATGTGGCCAGTGATGTTCTGAGTCACAGTTTTAGTCATGCGAGGTTCAGCCACATGATTGCTAACCCCCTTCTGACTCTTTGACATTAATGCCAGGATGAAGAGGAAGCATTATGGGGAAGAAAAATGTGAGGGCATAACTGCAAGTAAATAAATAGATGTTTTAGGTGGTTTAAAACCAGGGCTTAAGCTCAGCTCTGGTGTTTTGCTCCGGATCACCCACACAAGCAGTGACCATCCCTTGGCTGATGGGTGGTAACTCAGAGATGGGGTGGCATTTGGATCGCATCCTGCCTGGAACCCCTCTGGTCCTCACCCACCTTGCCACCTGATGGTCTTCCCCTGCCCCAGCTGACCCACACCACTGCGCCTCGAGGTTCCCCTGCCCTCCTAGTTTGTAAATAAGTTATTGCAACATCTGAGTGCCTTCATCAATCAGGGACTTCAGCATGGCTCAGGTTTAAAACCTCATCTGCATTCGTAAATGGTGGGAGCAGGGAGTGGAGAATAGGTGTGACCATCGCTGGACGGGGAGCACAGCCCGCTCCACCCTGGGTGTAGCTTTTCACCTGCGAGTGCCCCGTCCCTCCTTACGAGGTTGTTTTCCTTCAGGGTGGTGGGTTCTTGCTAGAGTACTTAATGTGAGCTTGGAGGAGGCAGGAGGTGGGGGGAGGACGTGAACACCGCACACGTTATAAATTGGCCCGGGGGGGGGACGGTGAGGGACTGGGGCTGCGTGATCGCTGCTGTCGGCAGTGTTGCTGGGTGGCTCGTGGAAAGGAGCAAGGGAAGGTGAGAGCAGCGCAGACAGCACACGTGGCTCCAGCTCGGCGTTTTCCTCCTTTCTTCCCATCCCTTAAACTCAACTAAAAGTTCATTTCTGAATAAGCTGCGCATCGCTCGCTGTGAATATCAACTACTCCCAGGCGAGGAGCACATCTGTAGGCACAGCAAAGCCAACTGTGGGGACGTGCGCGGTGTTTGATTTGCCTCCAATGCAGATTCTCAAACAGATGCTTCATGTGCACATCGCACATCAGCTTGTAGCGCGCCGTGTACGTGACTATGGTGAGGAGGAGGAGGAGGAGGAGGAGGAGGAAGGCATCTTTTGACTGTACCCGACACAAATTTCAAGCTGAGTGCTGCCAGGAGCTGATGGGTGGCCTGAACACTCATAGACCCTAGAGGTGATGTGGGTGTTGGGCATCACCTGGTTGTGCCATGGTTGTAGAGAGCAACCCTGAGCATTTTTCACCTTGAAACCATGCAGAGCTGCGCTGGGTGCGTCTTGGAGCCTATGTGTTGTTTTTTAGAATATTTCTCTCCTGGCTGTTGAACACTGTAAAAGGAGTTTTCAGCCAAAATTGCGAGTTTTCTTTCTTGATATTATGATGCTGCAGTCTCCTGAGAACCTGATGGCAGGAAGGTTTGTTTTCTGCAGCTTAAAACAAATGTTAAAGGGATATTTCTACCAGGCAAAATGTTTTGGGGTCTAGTTTCCCTGCTACTTAACAGTTTTAATTGAAAAAGCAGTCAATAAGGGGATAATGCATTTTGTAATGGCATCGTTCTTCTAAGGTTGTGGAAAATGCTATAATTAAGCTGATAATTAAACCCTGTGAAGTTAGTTATGATCCCTGGCAAAGGCACAGGGAAGTCATGAGCAAGGGTTTGCCCAAAGTCTTATTCTGAGTCAGACACAGAGCCCAGGGGTCCTGGCACCCGCTTTCTCATGAGTCATGTGTAGGACTAAGTCCTGTCTCTCCTCTGTGGATGAAATGACATTGTAGAAAACGCAAATTGAATAACTCAATATTTTGGGGTCGCATATGGATAGACCAAATATATGCACGGGCAGGTACTAGAATCTCTTTAAAATGCAAATTGTTTTCTTGCTAATCTGGCTAATTTCTTTAACCCAATTTGCATCGTAGTGTATGGTTTTGTTACTGCCTTTCCCTTGAAGTGATGTACTGCAATGTAAATCGCCCCGGATCCACTGTCACCTTGCATTACCTTCCCCAACGTGATCCAACGTGCTGTGACTGATACAATCCGACTTGATGTCATAAACCGATGCCTCCCATGGGGAAGCAGAAGGAACACATTTTCTCGTAGCCCATAAATGTTTTAAAGAGTGGCTTTCCAAGTGATGGGGTGCCCACCCCTTCCCTTTTCTGCTTAATAAGCTGTCCCAGAAATGAGCTCCATCCTGTGCGTGCTCAGCCCACTCCAGCCCTGCAAAGCCCTTCAGCGTGTGCTGAGCCCTGAAGGAATGAGCAGCTTTAGCAGTTGGATGGGGTCTTCTTGCCCGTTACGGGATCAAAGCTATTATGAATCCCTGCTGGGTTTCCTTTTAGAGCCCCTGTTGCCAGCTCACCCCTAGGATATTCTCTCTTGTCTTCAAGAAATTCCGGGCAGAGCCTAGCGAATAGAGATCACTATTCTGGCAAACGAGCGTTTCGACTCTGCTTATTTTCACATTGTGTTTCTGCGAAGATAAGGACAGGGAGAGATTTCAATCAGCGGTGCATATGCTCAGATCAAGCACATGAAATATAACAAAAAGGAGAGACAGCAGCAGCATGCAGCGCACGTGGTAACGCTGTCCTGCAGGGCTGCTGCAGGTACTGGAGTCAATAGTGACATTTTAATAGTAGCCCTTGCATTGATCTGCTTTAGTCTGATGGGCTTAGACACTTCTTACGCCTAATAATTTAGCAACAGCAACTACATGGAGAGATGGATGCAGTCAGTTCCAGCTGAATTTGAATAAAAAAACAACCAGAAAGTCTTACAGTTGCTGATTCTGTTTCCAGACTTGAAGGAGAGCTAATGTATCCACCCGTATCAATTGGCCTAATACTATGTAGGAGAAGTGTCCAGAGGAGAGCCACGAGGATGATCCGAGGGCTGGAGCACCTCTCCTATGAGGAGAGGCTGAGAGAGTTGGGGGTGTTCAGCCTGGAGAAGAGAAGGCTCCGGGGAGATCTTATTGTGGCCTTCCAGTCCCTAAAGGGGCTACAGGAGAGCTGGGGAGGGACTTTTTACTGGGGCATGGAGTGATAGGACGAGGGGGAATGGCTTCAAACTGGAAGAGGGCAGGTTTAGATTGAGCATTAGGAAGAAGTTTTTCCCTGTGAGGGTGGTGAGGCACTGGCACAGGTTGCCCAGAGAGGTTGTTGAGGCCCCATCCCTGGAGGTGTTCAAGGCCAGGCTGGACGTGGCCTTGGGCAACCTGGTCTGGTGGGAGGTGTCCCTGCCTATGGCAGGGGGGTTGGAACTCGATGATCTTCAAGGTCCTTTCCAACCTAAACCATTCTATGATTCTATGATATGTCTATGGACTGATAGAGAAAGGAGAGGCATATAGACATTGAACTGCCCTGTTCAGAGAAGCTGGTATTTTTTAGATCATTCAACAGGCATGACTTTCCCTTTTTTTTGCCGTTTTCATTAAGCATCGCAGAAGTTCTCTGAGGGAAAAGTAATATTTGATACAATGCTCAGATATACTTCAAACAGCCACATGCCTCATTTACAAAACATACAATATACTGGAGGGGCTCGGGACTGCATAGGCTCAGTTCATTAACGGCAGGAGCAGTCTCCTCTTCCTGCTAACGGCGCTGAAGCTGTGTCTACACCGCCTGCTCTGCATGCTGAGCACACAGGGCTTTTAGGAGATGGATGCTGATGGAAAGCTGAAATGAAATGCCTTGTAGATTCGCAGTAGTCTGGCTCTTCCCTCTGCCTGTGCTCCCTTTCCTCTGGAGGAGGGGGTTGGCCCTGTAAAAGCTTTGCAGAGACCTGGCTCTTTGGTGGCTCTGTAGAGGGGAAGGGCCCTGGTCGTGCTGATGGCTGCTGTCCTCCTGCCAAAATTGGTTTTTTGAGAAGTGACTTGCCCACAAACTCTCTGGGGCTGGGGAACGGCCTATCCCTCTCTATTTGTGCATCGCCTGGTCCTGTCTTCAGGTGTGCATGCGCCATAACTCAGGCCATTCATTGGAATAACAACAAATTTGGGTCTGTAGGTGCCATGAAGTTGATGCAGGAGGTGCCATAGCGCCTGTATGGGTCCATGGTGTGCAGCACACCCAGAGCAGCTTTGGGTTTGATATTGGCACTAAGTGGTACTTCAGTGAAAACATTGATCTTTTTCCTTCATTCCAGGGGATGGCCAGGTTGATTTTGATGAATTTATGACTATTCTGGGACCTAAGCTGGTATCATCGGAAGGCAGAGACGGCTTTCTGGGAAACACAATAGACAGCATATTCTGGCAGGTAAGTGGTCGGTTTTTTTTAAACGCAACTTTAGCCAACTATCAATAGCTTCCAGGATTGGTTTGTTGAGGAGCACGAGGTGTTTTGCTAAGCGTGACTGCTTGTGCAAGGGCTACTGGGGTTCCTCCCGCCGTGTGGTGTGTAAGAGAATGGCGTGTTGCTGGAGGGACCTGCTCTCGGCCGAGCCCTGTGCGGGAGGAAGGGGAAGGACTTACTGTGGATGAACTGCAGCTCAACCCAACAAAGGGCCCAGTTCTTTGTGCAACATGTTTGGGAGCATTTTGGAATTCATTTTTGGAAGAGGAAAAACATTTTTCTCGACGAGTCTTTTGAGTTCGGAACCTTGAACCTGTCCGGCTGCTCTCAGAAACGTCCCTTGGCGGGGGGATGCTCCGCGCAGAGTGAGTCGGGCCGTGCAGGTCACATCTGATTGGTGCTTCTGCGGTTAATTCAGGTCCAAGGCTGAGGGTAACTGTATTGTGGCAGTGCAGGTTTTACCCATGGTTCTGCCCTGGGAGGTTTTTGGTCCTGCCGGTTTCAGGCAGCGGAGGGGCGGCAGGTCTGGCGGCGGGAGGTGCCTCGCGTCTGTCGGGCAGCGTGATTTTAAACAGCGTTAGACCCTCCTGGAAAAGCATGGGCAGCCCAGGCTGTTACGGTGGGGATTAAAAACCTCCCAAAACACAGTGCTGCACATTTCTTGCCAATGGACTAAATGTGTGGCTTCCTGTGAGATTACTGCTCATTTCATTGATCATCCAACAGCCTTTGCTTGCTAATAAACTTTGGCTGTTACCAAGTTTATGTGAATCAAAAGAGTCAAACCTGGATACAAGCTTTTCCGTCTTCTTTTACTACCTCCAGCCCTGTCCAGGCTGCATTGGGTGGAGTTTTGTAAAAGTCGTTTAAAACTCTTTTAACAACTTGTTCCTGGTCTCCTGGCATGTGCTAGAAATAACTCTGGAAACCCTGGTCTGGACTCTAGTATTCGGTTTTCAAGGCACGAGTTTGGCGTTGGTGAAGCTGCAGTGGTTTGTAACGTATGTGGGGGGGTCATAGAATCATAGACTGGTTTAGGTTGGAAAGGACCTTGAAGATCATCGAGTTCCAACCCCCCTGCCATAGGCAGGGACACCTCCCACCAGCCCAGGTTGCCCAAGGCCACGTCCAGCCTGGCCTTGAATACCTCCAGGGATGGGGCCTCAACAACCTCTCTGGGCAACAATGCGAGAGCTGAACTCACAGCGCGAAGGGCAGGACCGTGAGAGGCGCGAGGTTTTGTTGCCTCCATTGCACCCTGCGCCTCATCCCAGCGCATCAGCGACGGGGAGGGGAGGAAGCACCATCCCATCCCACCGAGCCATCAGCGCCTCCCAGACCCCCCGGGCGAGACTGGCCTCACCGCAGCCGTTCAAGAAGCAAAAATACCCATTGGGAAAATCAAGTTTGTGAGCTGAACGCTTTGATGGGGAAGTAGAGGGGTCTGGAGCCCTCCCTAAAATTCAGCTCATAGGTTAACCCGCGGCCATTTAGTGACCCTTCGGCCCCTGTACGTGCCTGCGGTGGCTTTGCGCAGAGGAATCGAGGAGGGGAGGACACGTGCTCCGGTTGCAGAGCAGCAGGGCTCCCGCACTCCGCTTTCGCCTTGCTCTTTCATGCAGCGGCGACCGTGGCCCTTGTGCCCCCCCAGGCTGCGGTGGGACGAGCGAAAAGAGTGCGGAGACTTCAGGTGACCGGCCCCGTGGTGGGAAGGGACGGCCCTGGGGCTCGTCTGCAGGCAGCGAAGCTGTGACTGAGTTGCACAAGCGCTCCGGGGCCTCGGAAAAAAAAAAAGTTTATGGTCTTTTACTTGTAAGGGTAAAAATACATCTCTTTACATTGCACTTTCCTGGATTTCAAAGCCCTTGAAGAGAAGGCTTCATCTCACATTTCTTTTCTCCTGGGGTAGGAGAGCTCATGAAGAATACAGTAATTTTTCTGCTTATTCCTAAAGAAAAAGCAAGGATAAAACCACGTAGGGAAGTGCCATTCGGGGAACAGGTTCCCTTTGCCCATTCCTACCTGGCCTTACCCACACCGGCTGTAGGGCCATAAGTCACCTCGTCTTTAAGCAAAGCATTTATGCATCCGCATTATCTCCTGTGGGATTTCGTCTGATTTGAAACAAAACCCTTTTCGGAATCGGGCCCTTGCGGTGTTTCCCATATCCCCCCGACGTGTGATTTTCACGTTTGCTGGAAAGGAATGGCAGAGAGAGGGCGATGAGTTTGGGTTGCCGATAGAGCACTTTCCCCCGTGCAGTCATTCCCAAGGAATGATTTTAAGGAAGGGATGGTGCCCACAAGCCCGTGGTTGTGAGTGGTGCTGGGTGACGAGGGCAGCGAGGATGGGACAAGGAGGGACAGCTCTGCCTTGGTGCCCGCTGGCTGGGCAAGGCTAGCAGGAAACCTCACCCCAAAGCTGCAGACAGCAAAATGCGTCTTGAAGAGGCTCTTCTCAGTCCCAGAGGGAGAGAAAAATCCATGTTGGCATCCAGAAAGTGCCTTCCCCTCTTCCATCCAAACAGCTTCCCTCCAACTGTCACAATTTTGGCTCTCGGGGCGTTTTTGCTGAGGGTCCAGCTTTCTATACCGTGGCACTTCTGTGTAGACTCTGTTCCAAGCGCGCCTTAATAACGCTTTAAATAATGCAACGACAGAGTTAAATAATAAACAGCAGCAGAAGGAGAGAGGAATTCAGAGGAACAGGCAAGGGCCTGGAGATGCGTTTGCAGACGAAGCTGGGAGTGAGTTGGTGGGGTACAGGAAGGCGGTTCCAGATGGCAGAAGCTGCAGAGGGGAAGGATCTTACAACAACAGCAGTGGGGCTGCGGGAGACGGGGAGGAGGTAGAAACAGTGGAAGAATAGGGAGGAGAGAGAGGGATCATGCGTGGAAGAGGCAGGCTTGAAATAATAGGGGAAGGGTGCATCCCTCCTATCGTGTGTGTTGCCCAAGGAGCGGTGGCCAGCCCGGGAGAAACGGGATTCGGCCAAAAGCTGAGCATTGGAGGGTGTTAGAGACACGGAGGGTCTCTCATGTATTTTTCCTTCCTTGATTTCCCATGTGGGCTTTAAATTGAGTTGTATTGGTGTGTGTTTAAGGTGGCTGACTCTTGCTTTCTCAGGTAGCGGCGATCAGTTCTGCTCCAGTTGGAATGGCTCTCCGCGGTCCCTCCGCCGGGGCGGGAGGTATTTAAGGGGAGGGAAAAATCATCCCTGCAAATACTATTTCAGGCCGAGTCGATATAGACTAATGGTATCGGGGGAGCTGAGGAAACATGGACTCTCCTCCATCGCAGAATGCCTTTCCTGGGTGAGATGCAGCGCACACCAAGCACCGTTTTGCGGAGAACATCCCCGGGTGCCTCCCGCTCCGTTTCAAAACGGTATTCTCATCCTCATGCCAACCGTGTGCAAATGGAAGTAACATGTACCTGTGCACAGACATCTTTAACCGTCTTAAATTTTTAAAACAGTCTTAAACTGTCTTAAGTATTTTTTCTGAAGTGCACAGCTGCTTGGTAACCATCAGCCAGTCCTCAGCGTGCAGGATCACGGTCAGGAGGAGCTTGAAGGCTGGAAGCACCCGATGAAGCCCCGTTCTCCCTGGTTTGGGGCAGACCTGCCGTGGCAAGCTTGCAGCAACGATGCAAACACCCCCGTTGGCTGCTCTCACAGAGTCTGCATTTATTCAAAACAAAATGTAAAGAAAAAAAAAAATGAGATTTTTGGGAGTACCTATTGAACTCTGTTTTGGAAGGCAGTGGGAGGAGGTGAGGGGTGTTGGACCTGCCGTGGTCTCTCGCAGGGTGTCTGCCCCTTCCCTCTCCATCTTTGTCCCCTCTGTATTTTTTAAAAAGTGGGCACCCATCGCTCGCCTTCCCCCGCCCACCCTCTCTGAGCTGCTCCTGCTGCTGCTCACGCTCATTGTCCCGACGCTGCTTTTCTTCAGTGTGTCCGGCAGAGTCTTTGCAGTGACGCAGTAGCCGTGGTGTGGTCGGAGAGATGCCACTTGATCAATTTTCAGGCATGAGGATTTGCTGTTCCGGAGCTCAGGGAATACGAGCCCGGTTCCCGTTACGCACTGAGGGCTGTGTTTTGTACAAGTGAGTTTTGTGGCATTTCCAACGCGTGGCCATTCAGCTCCGTAAAGCCATTTAGATCAAGAGCATTACAGAAAAGACAAACATCGCTACTGGTAAATATTAGCTCCTTTTTTTTTTTTGGCAAACAGACTCCAAATCTGTCCACTGCGCCCTGCCATTCCGAGCCAGAGAGAGGGATGAAAAGAGAGGAGAGAAACTGGGATTTCATATTCATTTACGGTTTCTGCCCAGATTGTTTCCGAGGGCAAAGACCTTCAGGCACAAGCGTTAAATAGTTTGCACAGGACGTAGTGTAGTGGAGCTCCAGTCCCTGGGGGTAAGCAACAGGAACAGAAGCAATAATCATCTCGGTTTCTAGGCTTTTAATTAAAAGAAACCTTTCTGTCTTGGCTGAAATGCTTTTTGAAGTCAGAGCAAGTTTGAATGGTTAAACAGCAGGGCTGCATCCGCGTCGGATGCAGAATAAATTCTGTACCCAGCAGCACTGATGAGATTATTTTGAAAAGTCAATACTTTGTATGGTGATCATTTGAGAGGCAAAACGCCGCCTGCTATTCTTTTTTTCCCCCCTCTTTCTTTACTGTATGCACGTGGAAGCTGCAGGGAACATCATTTCAGCCAGCGCTAATGCATTGCCTGAGCGAAGATATCTGGAAGCTTTGTCTTGCATGAGGGGACGGCACTGTATCATCGGCGCAGACACGGTGCCCATTCGTCGCGTTAGATGTCGCCCGGTATAATTCAC
Source organism: Anarhynchus alexandrinus (assembly GCA_008711295.1). Classification (NCBI taxonomy): domain Eukaryota; kingdom Metazoa; phylum Chordata; class Aves; order Charadriiformes; family Charadriidae; genus Anarhynchus; species Anarhynchus alexandrinus. The sequence goes on from VUYV01000142.1 coordinate 1,367,858, forward strand.
TGGTGTTCAGGAGGAGGCTGGTTGGTTTGGGATAAATAATGCTGCTTCGCAGGAGCGGGAAGACCAGAATACCAACGCGGTGCTCCGGGCTGGGGAGATGCTGCTCAGAGATCTCATTTTTTTCCACCGTAGAGATGTCTCCACTGTTTTGGGGGTGGGGATAGATGGAGGATTGGGGAGGCAGGTCCTGCGACCAGAGCAGCTCAGCAACATCTCACAGAATCACAGAATAGTCAGGGTTGGAAGGGACCTCTGGAGATCATCCAGTCCAACCCCCCCCGCCAGAGCAGGGGCACCTCCAGCAGTGGCACAGGACGGCGTCCAGGCGGGTTTGGAATGTCTCCAGAGTGGGAGACTCCACAACCTCTCTGGGCAGCCTGTGCCAGTGCTCCACTACCCTCAAGGTAAAGAAGTTCCTCCTCATGTTAAGATGGAACTTCCTATGTTCAAGCTTGTGCCCATTACCCCATCTCATTTTTTCTGGGCTTGGGAAAACTGTTTTCTTCTCTCCAGGCTTCCACATACCTTTGCTCAGGAGGAGGAATACCTCGGGTTTTATGATCTTTGGTGGATGAGTAGGTACAGCCAAAACTAGATCCCACGACACCCCTATGGAGGAAGGAGGGATAGCCAGGGACAGCCCAGAGACAGCAGAAACCCCTGAGCTCCTGAGCCACCAAGCTCCGCAGCATGCACCAAAGGACGTTTTGTTCCCTGCATGCGGGAAAAACAGAGCAAGGGCCACATCCAGATGTGCACTACTGCATCTGGCGCTGGCTGGGGAGGGGGCGCAGGGAGGTGAAGGGGGGGCTCAAGGGGGCCTGCGAATACGGGATAGCAGAGGTCCATGGCTGGGATGGGACACAGCAGTTCCATCCTCCCGGCACGGCTGCTGATGCTTTAATGATTTGCCGGGTAAAACTGCCCATCCATAATCTTGTTTGCAGTTGTCGCTGCAAATGCAACGGCGTCCCAGGGGAGAGATCTGGGCTCTCATGATCTGGTCAATCAATTAGTGCTTTAATAGAGTGAAATGAAGGAGAAAATGTGTGGGAACCTCGGTGGCGCAGGGCAGGGTACGGAGAAGGCACGGCGGGCGATGGCGTGGGAGGGAAGGCAGGGGCCGAGGGGGCCGCGTCGGGGCCGCGCTGCCTCCGGCAGCACATGGCTCTCGACAAAGATTTTGCTTAGAGAGGGACTTTTCTTTATGAAGTCCAGTAGATAAACCTAATGCAGTTTCTCTCTGTACGTGAGTTTTCTCCTCTTGTGCCTGCAGAGGAGTTAATTTGATGATGCCGGAGTTGTGGGGAAAGCGTTTGTGTCTCCGCGCGCGGTTTCACGTGGTAACAGACCCAACCGCCACCGCAGACCATGGCAGTGCCGAAATGGCAGCTTGCCTCTCGCGGTGGGGCTGGCCAGGCGTGGGGTGCACACACACAGCCTTCCCCTCTCCCCCTCCTCCTCCTCCTGGGCTGGCGCAGCCCCTCCGTAGGGGTGCGGGATGTTGCTAAACCCCAGGAGGGGCCGTGTTACATCTTGCGCCGCAATCGCCTGCCAGAGCTGCTCTGCTGCAAATACTTCTTGATTTCAGGTGCTGCTGTTTCAGCCTTTCTAAGAACCGTCTTAAATCGGCTTCTGTGGAGGAAGAGAGTAAGTTTAGAGGTTCAGGGTAGCGGGTGATGCTGGAGGTGGGTGGTGGTTCCCGGCAGGGCAGGTTTCACATCTGGGCTGGGTGCACGTGGTTTAGAGTGATGAACTGTTGTTCTACCGCTGCTGGGAAAGAAAGGTGAGATTCGGGGAGGAAGGACAGCTTAATGGTAGGTGCGGACTTAGTGCCCGTGTAAGTGGCCTCCCTTTTGGTGACTACTTTGGGGTTTAAATCGGGAAACGCTGCAGCTGAAAGTTTGGGTGCCAAAGCTTGATGGATGGGGTCAAGGATGGGCAGTGGGGGCTGTGCACCACGGACATCCCCTCACCCATGCACGTCCTCTCCCACCAAACAAAAGCTTCCACCACACAGCAATATTTTCAGCGTTCACAGCAATGCAGGTTCCTGTGTTTTGGTTGTTGAGCCTGAAATATCTTAAAGTGATTTCCGCAGAGAAGAAGTTCTGTACTTCTCAAAGAGCTGCCCTTCCTTGGGTTTCCCAAACTGGATACCACCAAACTGAAGGACTGGTTGAAAACCTTGGCATTGCCTCTCCTGCAGAAACCACTGCAATTTGGCCTGGGAGCCACGGAGACACCTTTCCTGTGACAGCTAATGCTGGGCTCTGCTCAACTGGAGTCATTAAATTCACCTGGTGCACCGTTAGCTCCAGTACCCTGACCGGGTTTCCAGTTTCAGAAATTAAGTATGTCCTGCAAGATCTGTTCCTGCATTTTAGGTTTGGTGTGTGGTTTCCTTCTATCCAGTTTTAAAATGTTGTGAGATTTCCCATTACAAGGACACAGATGGCTGTGTTGCGGTGACGAGCAGAGTGACTCTGGCCCCATAGCTGGTGTGGGTAGTGTGCAGTTCATCTCAGCCAACCTGGAACCCTGCTTAGACTCCCTTTAGAGTTAACAGAGAGAAATAGCCACTTCCAGGGTGGAATTCAAGGGATCTGCTTTAGGCATCAACCTCAGGAAGAGATGCATCATGCTTCAAAAGTGCCAATTTTTCTCCATTTGGTATAAAGAAAGTCTAGAAAAGTGGCTCAGATGGAGATGTGTGCACTGGGGACAGCTAAATGTCATCTGATGAGTCCTATCAAGGGTTTCACAAGCTCTGCCGGTGCTGAGGCTGTTATCAGTGAAAGCAGAACCGTTCTGGTTGCCTTATTAAATCTCCTTTTGTTGACAAAGACATTCCCACTGAGTATGTGGCACTCAACGGTTGTTGTCGCAACACAGTGAAAGCTGAACGCTTGCAGATGGTGAATTCATCAACAAGACGCTTCTCTTTGTTCGTGGTCTGTGTATCCAGCACAGAAGTGCTGTCACAGCCGCTGGTGTAGACGTGAGCATTGGAGAGGTTGGTGGCCTGGAGCGTGGTGGTAAGGCTGTCTCATCCCCGTAACCCCTTTGCAGTGTGCGAAGCTGCCAGTTGGCAGGAGTGAGCGATAATGTTTGGGTGACCTCATTTTTATCTGTTGCTATGAAGGGACCTCATTTTCACCAGGACACATCTTTCCCTGTAACAAAATCACTTCTCCCAAGTCATCAGAATCAAAGTTAGACCTCAGAACTGGAGACAGTGGAAACGATAAAGTTTTGAAAGCACTTTTGAACCAAAGCAGGGCTGGTACCAATAGCGGGAGAAAAGCAAGACTTCGTTGTCCGACTGTGTTTTGTAGCTTCGACCAGCGTACTTACGCATTTACCCTTCAGAAACACACTACAGCTTTGGTTCAAAGTCTATTTAAAGCAGGTCGTTTGTATCAAGAGGCATCCTGCCTGCTGGATGACAGGCTACGACTGTCCTGGCAGGTGGTCATTTGGCTTTGCGCACACTCTGGAGCACTCACGTACACATACTCCATCCAGCTCTTACGGTACAGAGGTTGTTTTTTCTACGCCAGCTTATATAGAAACTCAGCCTGCAGCTCTGCGTGTCCCTGGGTTGGGTTTTTTTGCCCCTGCCTGTTGCGTGAAATAGGAACTGTTCGGTGGTCTTCTCAGGGCTTTGCTTAGAAATGTAAGGAACGATGCGTAGGAAAGGCAAATGTGTATGAACATCATCTGATGTGTACGTGGGGACCTGGAACGTGGGCTGGGGAGAGGGTTTCTTACTTGTTGTGGACTCCTTGCTGAGGGGGGCTGGTTTTGTTGGGGCAGGTGGCTTTTTTCTTTGCACTTTGATGCCTTTGAAAGCCACCATTGGGTGATGGAGCGGAGATGTCATGTTTCATGCAGGGGAGATTCAGGGGCAACAGTTCTGGCTTCAAATCCCATATCCCCCACACCCCCAGTGTCAGGAAGGAGGTTCTTTCAGAGAAGAGGCTCCACCAGTCCTTAAATCCTAAGCCAGCACCGGATCTCAGGGTCCGTCCTTCCTCTCTGCACAGAGGAAAGGACAGGTAAGGATCTGCAATTCAAGTGTCACCAGAGGACATTACCTTTGGCTTCCCTGGGAACTTCATGTCCTTGTAACAAAATCATGTCTTTCGCTGCACTGCTCTAACTTTGTTGAGGGAAATCTAATTGACTATAAGGGAAGTTTGATTGTCCCGGAGGTCAAAATTTGGGAATTCTTTAAAACAGACCTGATGGTGGTGGCCTTTTTCTATTTCTTTTTTTCTAAAGAATCCCCACTTTGTGATGGAAATCTGTCTATAGCCCTGCCTCCAAGCCCTGGGCTTCAGTAGAGTAAAAATATTGTGAAAATTTCACGAAGGTTTTAAAGGGAAGAATAAGAGGGAAAAACAGGAAAAAAGACACTTCATCGCTCATAAACAAAAAAAAAAAAGCTAAAGTGTTGGCAACTGTCTGCAACAAACAAATGTGTTTAGAAAGAAAAATGACCTTTTATGTGAAAGAAAGGCTAAAAAAAGAAATTAATCTCTTGGGAAAAAAAAAAAAGGGAAAAAGAAAGACAGACCTCTGAAAAAATGCAAATGGAGAGCTGCAAAGGACCACTGTGGTGGGGACGGTGGATAGCTCAGGCGATGTCTGGAGTTCCTTAGCGCGAGCCAGATGAGCGGTGGATGCTGTGGCATTGAGCAAGGGCCTCCAGGTCCTGGCTGCCGGACAATTTCTACAGCACAGCGTATAACTCAGATTTTCCCAGTAGGTATCCGGGATTTTCAGCGCGGTTTGCTGGAGCCCTGACTTCTAAAGCCAAAAGAAATCTACCTGGTACCATCAAGCCCGAAGTGACGCCCCGGTTAGATGTTATGCTCCTCAGTTTTATCAGCAAAATACCTCATATTACAGCCCCGAAGAGACTGATGGCCGGGGCCTGGGGCAGCTGTTGGAGCATCTCGGCGCCCCTTTCAGGTTGCAGCAGGAAAGTGCCAAGAGCTGCCGTGTTTCTGCTCGCGCAGAGGTATGAGGAGCAGCTCATACTGGGAATTGCCTGCAGAAGAGAGGGGCTTTCGCCAGCTGCCTGTGACTTGCAGTGGTGGGATCCCTGCTTGTGCTCACCCAACCTTCTCCTCTGTGGTGTTCCCCCCACCAGCACAGGGCACAGCCTTGCTGTCCCAGACTGGTGTTTCTAAGGAGCCATGGTGGTGGGCAAATCGGTGGCCCTAGCAGACAGTTCCCCAATCAACAGCCATCTTGAGCTTCCATCAGGATGGAGAGGTTTCCTTGGCTATCAGGATGGAGAGTTTTCCCTGGCCATCCATATGGAGGATTTTCCAGGGCCATCAGGATGGACATGTTTCCCAGACCATCAGGGTGGACATATTTCCTTGGCCATCTGGGTGAAGGTGTTTCCCTGGACAAC
>VUYV01000142.1:1374526-1512810 GCA_008711295.1 Anarhynchus alexandrinus
TGTTGCTATGAAGGGACCTCATTTTCACCAGGACACATCTTTCCCTGTAACAAAATCACTTCTCCCAAGTCATCAGAATCAAAGTTAGACCTCAGAACTGGAGACAGTGGAAACGATAAAGTTTTGAAAGCACTTTTGAACCAAAGCAGGGCTGGTACCAATAGCGGGAGAAAAGCAAGACTTCGTTGTCCGACTGTGTTTTGTAGCTTCGACCAGCGTACTTACGCATTTACCCTTCAGAAACACACTACAGCTTTGGTTCAAAGTCTATTTAAAGCAGGTCGTTTGTATCAAGAGGCATCCTGCCTGCTGGATGACAGGCTACGACTGTCCTGGCAGGTGGTCATTTGGCTTTGTGCACACTCTGGAGCACTCACGTACACATACTCCATCCACCTCTTACGGTACAGAGGTTGTTTTTTCTACGCCAGCTTATATAGAAACTCAGTCTGCAGCTCTGCGTGTCCCTGGGTTGGTTTTTTTGCCCCTGCCTGTTGCGTGAAATAGGAACTGTTCAGTGGTCTTCTCAGGGCTTTGCTTAGAAATGTAAGGAACGATGCGTAGGAAAGGCAAATGTGTATGAACATCATCTGATGTGTACGTGGGGACCTGGAACGTGGGCTGGGGAGAGGGTTTCTTACTTGTTGTGGACTCCTTGCTGAGGGGGGCTGGTTTTGTTGGGGCAGGTGGCTTTTTTCTTTGCACTTTGATGCCTTTGAAAGCCACCATTGGGTGATGGAGCGGAGATGTCATGTTTCATGCAGGGGAGATTCAGGGGCAACAGTTCTGGCTTCAAATCCCATATCCCCCACACCCCCAGTGTCAGGAAGGAGGTTCTTTCAGAGAAGAGGCTCCACCAGTCCTTAAATCCTAAGCCAGCACCGGATCTCAGGGTCCGTCCTTCCTCTCTGCACAGAGGAAAGGACAGGTAAGGATCTGCAATTCAAGTGTCACCAGAGGACATTACCTTTGGCTTCCCTGGGAACTTCATGTCCTTGTAACAAAATCATGTCTTTCGCTGCACTGCTCTAACTTTGTTGAGGGAAATCTAATTGACTATAAGGGAAGTTTGATTGTCCCGGAGGTCAAAATTTGGGAATTCTTTAAAACAGACCTGATGGTGGTGGCCTTTTTCTATTTCTTTTTTTCTAAAGAATCCCCACTTTGTGATGGAAATCTGTCTATAGCCCTGCCTCCAAGCCCTGGGCTTCAGTAGAGTAAAAATATTGTGAAAATTTCACGAAGGTTTTAAAGGGAAGAATAAGAGGGAAAAACAGGAAAAAAGACACTTCATCGCTCATAAACAAAAAAAAAAAAGCTAAAGTGTTGGCAACTGTCTGCAACAAACAAATGTGTTTAGAAAGAAAAATGACCTTTTATGTGAAAGAAAGGCTAAAAAAAGAAATTAATCTCTTGGGAAAAAAAAAAAAGGGAAAAAGAAAGACAGACCTCTGAAAAAATGCAAATGGAGAGCTGCAAAGGACCACTGTGGTGGGGACGGTGGATAGCTCAGGCGATGTCTGGAGTTCCTTAGCGCGAGCCAGATGAGCGGTGGATGCTGTGGCATTGAGCAAGGACCTCCAGGTCCTGGCTGCCGGACAATTTCTACAGCACAGCGTATAACTCAGATTTTCCCAGTAGGTATCCGGGATTTTCAGCGCGGTTTGCTGGAGCCCTGACTTCTAAAGCCAAAAGAAATCTACCTGGTACCATCAAGCCCGAAGTGACGCCCCGGTTAGATGTTATGCTCCTCAGTTTTATCAGCAAAATACCTCCTGTTACAGCCCCGAAGAGACTGATGGCCGGGGCCTGGGGCAGCTGTTGGAGCATCTCAGCGCCTCTTTCAGGTTGCAGCAGGAAGGTGCCAAGAGCTGCCGTGTTTCTGCTCACGCAGAGGTATGAGGAGCAGCTCATACTGGGAATTGCCTGCAGAAGAGAGGGGCTTTCGCCAGCTGCCTATTACTTGCAGCGGTGGGATCCCTACCTGTGCTCACCCAACCTTCTTCTCTGTGGCGTTCCCCCCACCAGCACAGGGCACAGCCTTGCTGTCCCAGAGTGGTGTTTCTAAGGAGCCATGGTGGTGGGCAAATCGGTGGCCCTAGCAGACAGTTCCCCAGTCAACAGCCATCTTGAGCTTCCATCAGGATGGAGAGGTTTCCTTGGCTATCAGGATGGAGAGTTTTCCCTGGCCATCCATATGGAGGATTTTCCAGGGCCATCAGGATGGACATGTTTCCCAGACCATCAGGGTGGACATATTTCCTTGGCCATCTGGGTGAAGGTGTTTCCCTGGACAACTGGATGGAGATGCCCTGGCCATGCTGCAGACACAGCCAGCTCCATCCTACCCCCGCCCCTGCCTCCTGCCCTCCACCAGCACTGAGGACAGGCGAAGATGGGGACATGGCTGTCTAATGGCCACTGCTGGCCCTGAGACCATTCCATGCTGCTTTGCCGACCTCTCTGCATGCCAGGAGGTGGGACAAAGTCTGGGCCACACACCTCCCTCCCCTTCCCCTGGGGTCTGCACAAGCTCCTGCCTTGGTTTCTCCAAGAACTTGTGCCACGAGTGCTGCCAACAGGCTTGCTGCATTTTGCTTTGTTTTGGGTTTTTTTTACTGTTTGGCAAGAATTTCATGGACTGGTGGGTGATGTGCAGGTACCGAGAGAGTGTTCCTGGTGCTGTGACCATCACCTCTTGCGGCAAACAGTGCCACCACACTGGCTGAGCCAAACAGGCCCTGGTAGCCCCTTCCCCAAGGCCTGACTTCATTAATACAATTTTTCAGCAGAGGCATAATGTAGTTTTACCCAGCGGGTGGAAAGATGCTGATCTTCAGGAGAAATTCCTTAAGGTGTTTTTTCAAACAAATTTGCCGCTTCATTGAGAACCTGTTTCTTTGTCTGTGAGCTTTCTGCACCATCGTTTGACCGTCTGTGGAGGTTTGAGCATGCCGTCTCCAGAGCTGACGGTTCTGATGCAGTCTGTAGTGCCACAGAGAAATTTTTTTTTATTGTTACTGTCGAGTAACTCGATAAAGTGAGAATTAAAATAAATAATTATGTAATTTACATTTACTCACCGTTAAGAAAATGGATCAGGGTGCAGACACTTATGGCAGAAGTCCAGAGCAACCTGAGGAAGCTGGTGGAAGTTTTCCATATACGTGTGAGCTTGATGGGAAGCGTTCAAAACTGATTTTGATCCCTTTTTCATGGAAATAAGCAGATCTAGCGTGTAAGGGAAAGACCTCTGTTCAAAATGAGCCAGGATGATGTTGGTGTTCCCTCCAGAGATGTATTCTAATGTGCAACTTCCCTACGCTGATCAGAGACACAAACCTCAGGAGATAACGCAGCACGGTCCACAGGTGGAGCTCATGGAAATGCCCCATTTTCGGAGCAGAGCGTAGGAGAGAGTTGCCTTCCCCTGGAGGAGAGATGGGGGAAAAAAGTAATCATATAACAATGATTTGCATGTTTTTAATCTCTTTCCACTCTTGCTGAGTGTGTTAGTTTAGATGTTTTTCCCCTAGAGGATGGTTTGCTCAGGGGATTATTAGTACAAGACGTCGCTGTCAATCCATCAGCTCCCCCCGCACGCACGGAGCTCCAATTCCTTCGAACTTTCGGAATTGACAGAGCAATGAAAAGACAAATGAAATAAACTGGTGCTTTTTAGGGGAGCAGGAACTGAAAAGAGCTGTCACGAAGCAGACAGGCTGTACGTAGGTGCCAGGTTTCAGGGCTCTCAGGAACTGAGATCCCCTGTGAAGATAAACCATGAACCTCAGCTTCCAGCACTTGTGTCCTTTGTATTCAGAGACAACCGAGCTAATATTAATATTTATTTTACATCTAGTTGGTGTGCAGCCACATGTTTTCACAAAATTAGCCAGTACGTTAGGTTAAAATATATCCTTTCCCCAATACTAGCTGCTTCTTGCTATACATCAGCCCCGTCTTTGCGTTTTTCTAATGCCACATCTTTATTACAGACTGGCGTGAGGACTCTGCTGAACTCCCGGCTCAGAGATGCTCTTGTAGTTATTCAAATAGCCTTCGGTGGACTGTCTCTCTTTTTCCTACTGACATTCAAAAGTGTTTGAATCCCAAGGGCCGTTTCAGAGCAAAAGCGGAATATATTAGAATCGTAGAATCAAATGATGATGAAACCCTCCGGGAACTGCTGGTTTGGCTCAGGAAAGGCGTCCACTGGAGTGCTGCAGAAAGAGGACACCTCTTCCCCAGGACTTTTTGTTGTTTTGTTAACTTTGTAAAACGTTTAAGAGAACAAGAAGAAACCACCATGATGATGGTAGATGGAGAGGGACCTCAGCTCTGGTCCTGGTGTGTCCGGAGCCACCTGAGGCTTTGCCTTCTTCTGCCTCATCTGTAGATTTGCTCGGCTTCTTGTTTCTTCTTGTGTAGGATAGGGCTCACTTCAGTCCCATTTAAGCACTTGATTTAGGGAAAAAACCCACCACTTTAGTGCTGCATATGCCTCAGACTAGAGACTTTAAAATGGGTGAATAGGGAACAAGGAAACTCGTGTGGGACAGGGCTGGAGAATGGATCAATCCAAAAATATCAGCCCAAAGCAGCCTTATGGGCTGGAAGGGGATGTGTGCCGGCGATCCCGGCTCAAACTTCTGGGGCTTGCTCTCAGTTTGCTGCGGCGATTTAAATTTGTGCTTAGCTTTGCATCTTCTTGATTCATGCTGGACATAATAGCACAGGCAGAGAAACACCGCCTTAAATCTTTCAGGATTGGGATCTTAGGAACGAAGGGAAGAGCTGAGTCTTGCCTACTTGTACCGCACTTCTCCTATTGAAGTGGTGTTTTTATGTAGGATGGCTGTGTACTACCTTAGAGAATAGTTATGCTCATGATTAGAGATAAACAAAATGTTTTCCTGAATCCAATTTTATTGAAAAATTACCCTTTGTTTTTTTCCCAAGGGAAACTTACATCAAAGACTCTTTGAAATTGCCATTATTCCCACAATTTCGGCGTTGTTTTTACTGAATATGTGCCTATTTTTTATCAAAACGTTTTTAAATATTTTTTACTCACAAGTAACACGGCATTCTTATTTATCTGGAGCATGTTTTTCAGCAAACAAATCAAATGGGCTTTCTATTATATCACTTGTAACAGAAAATGGATCCATTTAGGACCTGGCAAAATGAAAATGACTTAAACACATTTGATGTGGGTTTTTCCATTTTTTTTAAACTCCTAGTAATTTATCATGTTTAACTGTTGGGCATAGCTTTTTGGTTGCTACACATTGCCTGGCTGGCTACCAAGCCAGTAGAAAAGCTCCTGATTTAGGGCAGGTATCTCTACAACTGGTGGCAGACACTTGCGAATCTTGCTTGCCCTACTGGTTTTCTTGAGTGCATTTTTTTCTGTTGCGGCGGTGAATTGTTCTCTCTGCAAACTTCCTCCAGATGTCTCAGTGTTCCCATGGGGTAGAGATGGTTATGATCCATATATTGAAGAATGATGACTCCTCTGGCAGCCTGCGTCTTGCTTTTCTGACAGCCCCTCTCACTGTGGCAGTTGTCACTAATGCTTCTGGCCGTGGCCGAGGACAAGGAGGGCTCTACCACGGAAGGGTCTGGGGAAGGCGCAGGGGCAGGGGAAGGGTTGGGAGAGCCTCCAGCCCTGCCAAGCTCTTCTCATCTCCCCGCACGGGCCGGTCTGATTGCTTTGGAGGCAGCTGACTGTTGATTGCTGTACAGGAATTAAATTAGGTGAGTTAAAAACCCGTATCAATCACCGTCATGCATACTTGCATATGAAACGTAGACTCAAAAGGTTTATGGTAATCAACGTGGAGTGGCTGATTAAAGGCCATTAAAATTCACTAGAAAAAATTCTAATCCTCTCTCTCCACTTCCACCCGGCTCTTTTCCGTGTTTGATAATCGCTGCTGACTTCACTTATCATCCCTGACAAAGTGCCCCAGGATCGGACACGTTACCGCTGGCATCACGGCAGCCCGAGCACGTGCTGTATGCGCACGTAGAAGCAGATGGGAAGCGAAGGTAGGAATAATTCGGTTTATAGCAGACAAGGCATGGAATCTGCGGGCAGGAACGTGCTGAAAATGGTCTGTCACACTCGTGCGTCCAGGGACGTAGAAGAAATACAGATGACGTTAAAATTTTAATTGCAGTGAGAATTGGTGTTTTCAGAAATCCTGTGGTGTGTGGTTTATTGCATCTCAGAAATTTCCGGTGAATATGGTATCTTCCTTTTAAATATGCGCCTTTTCTGAAGGTGAAGCAAGTATAGTCTCCGGTGAGGAGACCACTTCTAACTTTCCGTCTCTGAATGTGTCTCTTCCACAGCATACCCAAACGTCCCAGTTGTTATTCATACAAGGTCATTATGGACCTTATTAAAAGACGGTGCCCACGACTAAACCTCCATAGGATTTTTTGCATTATTATTGCCTGGCTCTGGCTATTCCAAAACCCCCAGGCCTGTCCTGCATGTGCCATTTGATAGACATCTAAATTGCTCCTCAAATTAAGTCTCCATCTGGTTAATTTAACACCTGCAAAAATAAATCCTGGGCTTAGAGTCTTTTGATGAAATGGGGTCACAATTGTTAGGCACTGTCTAACACTCGGGCTCTGGTGTCTCAGAGATGCCACCACACCGAGGTGGCTGGGAGCATCTCTGCCTTGCCTGCTGCAACACAACCATCAGCAGATGCTTTTCCAGCTCTAGGCTGGTTTTAACGCACCCCCAAGCGTTTGTTAGAGAGCTGAATGGGTAACGGAGTCCCAGTTAAGCCTTTATGTGGCGCTGGAGGGGAGGGATGCCATCCAGAGGGACCTGGACAGGCTGCAGAGGTGGGCCCAAGCCAACCTCATGCAGTTCAACAAGGCCAAGTGCAAGGTCCTATATCTGGGCTGAGGCAATCCCAAGCACAATTACAGGTTGGGCAGGGAATGGCTGGAGAGCAGCACTGAGGAGAAGGACCTGGGGGTGCTGATTGATGAGAAGCTCAACATGAGCCAGCAATGTGCGATCACAGCCCAGAAGGCCAACCGCATCCTGGGCTGCATCAGCAGAAGTGTGGCCAGCAGGGCGAGGGAGGAGATTCTGCCCCTCTACTCCACTCTCGTGAGACCCCACCTGGAGTACTGCATCCAGCTCTGGAGTCCCCAACATAAGAAGGACATGGACCTGCTGGAGCGTGTCCAGAGGAGAGCCATGAGGATGATGCGAGGGCTGGAGCACCTCTCCTATGAGGAGAGGCTGAAAGAGTTGGGGCTGTTCAGCCTGGAGAAGAGAAGGCTCCGCGGAGATCTTATTGCGGCCTTCCAGTCCCTAAAGGGGCTACAGGAGAGCTGGGGAAGGACTTTTTACTGGGGCATGGAGTGATAGGACGAGGGGGAACGGCTTCAAACTGGAAGAGGGCAGGTTTAGATTGAACATTAGGAAGAAGTTTTCCACTGTGAGGGTGGTGAGGCACTGGCGCAGGTTGCCCAGAGAGGTTGTTGAGGCCCCATCCCTGGAGGTGTTCAAGGCCAGGCTGGAGGTGGCCTTGGGCAGCCTGGTGTGGTGGGAGGTGTCCCTGCCTATGGCAGGGGGGTTGGAACTCGATGATCTTCAAGGTCCTTTCCAACCTAAACCATTCTATGATTCTATGATTCTATTTTGTCATCCCCTCTGTGTGATCTCCCCTCGGTGGCTGCTGGCGTGATGCTGCACACCCTGCCCCTGCCACTGTCACCTCGCTCGTCCTGCCTTCCCTGCCACGGCATGGGTACCACCACAGCGTGGGTACCCCCGGTCATGCAGCGGGGTTGTGATGGTCCCCTGCCCGGCTGATCACCTCTCCCCATCATCATGCCCTTTACCTTTATCCCGTCAGGGCAGTGGTTTGTGGGTTTTCTGTGCTGGTAGAGCAGAGTTCTGCTGATGATGCTTTTGGACCAGAGGCTGGTAGTTTTCATCAAGTCAAGTCTTAGACACTTAATTATCTTTATTCCTTCAATAAAAAGGGGGAGACAAGAGGAGATGTACAAATACCCTCGCATACCTCAACACGGACAGTTGTTCGTGCAGAGGTACGTGCAGAGAATCTCTATGTTAAAATGCTTTTTTAACATTGAGAAGCTACACACCTGAAAGAGAGGAGAAAAGGGAATTAGTGCAGTTCAGCCCCACGGAGACAATAATTCGGCATCCTTGTGTGCTAATAGCATCGTTTACTCCTACAGCTTGTGGTTGCAGGCTGCTTTCACACAGGGCCTGGCCAATGACTCCTGATCAGCCCCTGAGTGCATGATTGCTTTTGTTTTTCCCCGTTACTGGTCTGTAGATGATTAATATAAAGGTTAGTGTCCATGGGTTGGTCCTACAAAACATGGCTAATTGTGTGGCGTTCCTGCTGACTTCAGCGAGATCTGCCCTGGTGAGCACCGCTCCTGCTCCTTGCTTTGCGGGGTGATTTTTAGAAATTATAGCGGTGTTGGAGTCTCTGTCCTTGGAGATATTCCAGCCCCGAGAGGACACGGTCTTGGACAACCTGCTCAAGCTTTGAGCAGGGGGTGGGAAGTGCAGTGGTAGGGGTCCTGCAGGAAAGCAGAGGGTGGGAGGTATTGTCCACATGGGTTTCCTGAGGACTGTGCGGGCCCCCGTGTTTCTGCAAAGCTTTCTAGCACTGCACAGGCGGTGGGGCAATCTGCAGTAGCTGCTGTTCGCGTCGGTGTCATCTACTCCTGCTGAAACGACAACGATGCTTGGCGTACCCAGAGCCACAAGGGCTGCCATCCCTGTCCTCCTTCACGGCTTCGCCGAGGCTCGGTCAGAGGTGCATTAGAGCTTTCCTGGCACTCTGTGGTTGCAGCAAACGTGAAGTGGTGATTTGTGGCGAATCTGACCAGGAGTCGGGTCGGGGTGTAACAGCGCAGTAAATACCGCTGGTACGTGGCAGTCTTCAGCCTTGCCGGCTTTTTCTTTTCTTCTCGTTTTGCGCATGGCTGGTTCCCCTCAGCTGGGATGCAGCAACTGAATTATTTATTTTTTTCTTTTCCCTAGGTTGGAAAAGACCTGTAAGATCATCCAGTCCAATCATTAACCTAACACTGCCAAGCCCACCACTAAACCATGTCCCTGAGCACTGTATCTACATGACCCTTAAATACCTGCAAGGATGGGGACTCCACCACTGCCCTGGGTAACGCGTTCCAATGCCCAATGACCCTTTCAGTAAAGAAATTCTTCCTAATATCCAATCTAAACTTCCCCTGGTGCAACTTGAAGCCATTTCCTCTTGTTCTATCCCCTGGTACTTGACAGAAGAGGTCGACTCCCACCTCTCTGCAACCTCCTTTCAGAGAGCTGTGGAGAGCGAGAAGGTCTCCCCTCAGCCTCCTTTTCTCCAGCCTCAACACCCCCAGTTCCCTCAGCTGCTCCTCATCAGACGTGTGCTCCAGACCCCTCACCAGTTTTGTTGCCCTTCTCTGGACACGCTCCAGCACCTCAATATCATTCTTGTAATGAGGGGCCCAAAACTGAACACAGCACTCAAGATGTGTCCTCACCAGTGCCCAGTACAGGGGTAAAATCACCTCTCTGGTCCTACTGGCTACCCCATTCCTGATATTTTGCTTGTAGATGCTACGGTGAGCCAGGTCGGGGGGTACAGCGGTCCTGCAGGCAGGGTGGGGGCTCCAGCCCTCGCGAAGGAATGCTGTTGAGGCGCTGACCTGATGGCCTCAGGGTTATATTCACCACTTGAAATTAAGATGCAAATTTCCAACAATAAACTGGAGAACACTGAGGGGGGGATTTTATTTGTTGGATGCTGTGTGCAAACATTTCCTCGAGTTTTGCAGAGCGCATGGATGCCCAAGAGCCTCTTTGGTGTCTCCTGACCCGTCCAGGGTATGCCACATCAGCCGAGGTCCCTCTGGGTTAGTCACAGGCAGGAGATGCACCCCTTAACTCCAGGGGCTGCGTTGCGGAGCGATGTGATTTGTGACCACCCGAGCAGTGAGGGGTTAACTGGTGCTGTTTGATAACACAACTGGAGGAAGCGGGAGACAGCTCTGGAGAGTCCCTCTTTGTCAGCAGGTCCTGCTGCTGTCACACTGGGTGTGTAGAGAGCTCGTTTGAAATAACCCCGCGCTCTGTTTAAATATAAAACCCAAACAAGTACAGTAATGGCATCCGAAATAATGATTTGCAAAGAAAATGAGATATGGAAGTCAGTTGAGAAGCATTTCCTGGAGCTGGAGATAAATAAAATACTTGATTATGAGAACTTTGATTCTTGATGTTTGCATCTAAAAACCTGGAGCTTGAAGTCAAAGCCTCTGCTTTCTACAGAGATGGAAACATTTCCTGTCAATAATGCCAAAGTAAAGAGCAGAAAGAAGATACAGCAAATAGGAAACAGGACCAAACACAGAGATCCATAAATTTGAAGCAGACAATTACCAAAATGGAAGTCGGAAGTGGAAAGCCTTAGTATTGGAGATGGGCTCAAGCTTTACTGTCTGGAATGGGATTTCAGGATCGCTTGAATTGCTGGATCGTAATGATAAAAGAAATGTTAATTTAGATGTTGATTGAAAATACTCCACAATTGCAAAGAACGAGGGCATTTGCTGTCAAGGTGTTTTAAGCCAATTGCATTATATTTACTAAATTGGAGGATCTTTTGGGCATAATGACAGTTCAATTGAATCTCAAGAGGCAGTAATATTATATCTCAATCTGCAGGTCATTGTGGGTGGCTGGATGATGAAGTCTCATTCGCTTTTAGTACGAACAAGACATTTACAGACTTTCAGATCTGACTTAAAATATCACTGACAATAAAAAGGTCACATTCTTTCAATATGATAAACTCAGTGATTCATAAGTCTCTTGTCTCTTTGGAATGGGGTAAGGTACCTAAGCTGAAAGTATTTCCTCTGTTCTGACCTATAAAATTTGCGTTTGGGTAAGTAGCGATGTGTAACGACCCGTGCTCAAGCGTAGGCGCAATTTTAAGAGGCGATGGGGCCGCGTTTGGAAAGCCAGAGCATCCCGGTGGGCACCCGCAAGCTGAAAAAAGGCTGCATCGGGGCGCGCACCCCTCCGTCAGAAATCAGCCTGCGAGACACCCGTCATGTATCATAATCCCACGAGCAGATGCTGTCTAAGTAATTAGCTCTGCTGCGAGATGAAAGGCCCATGCTGAATCGTGCGAAGATTGCCTGCTTCTTTGCTGTAATTGCTGAAATATAGCAGTGCAAAAGCAGAAGCCTGGGCTATTGCTCTGGAAAGTTATTTCCACGCAGCTCAGGGGAAAAGTAAATCAGTTAATGGCTTTAATTAGCAATCTTTTCATGTCTTCCCCCCATTGTCCACGAGGAGCTCTGCAGAGACGGTGCTCTTCCCTCTGCACAGATTGCAGCGCTTGGGCCACGCCGGGGTCTGCAGCTGGACATGGCAGTGGGATTCAAACCTCCTCTCTCGCGCTTTGATGCACCCTACAGTGGACAGAAACACCCCTTTTTTCTGGTCAAAATGGGCTTGGGGATCCATTTTAAGCACCCTCTCCTGTCTGGTCCATAAGACCTCTGTGGCAGAGCCTGTACCTGGACACATTTCTTGTAACTGCACTAATTTCTCTTATTTCCCTCATTCCATCGCTCCTCTGGCTACTTGGGGAATAAGTCCAAGTGCCGCACATTTTATTTCTTTGTGTCTGTGCAGCAAACAGGAATTTAACATCTCCTGGAGCACTGTCTCAGTGTGTAATAAGGTGTCGAGGGAGTGTGACTTCTGAAATCCCAGTAACTAATCTTATCACGCAGGCAGAACTTGCAGTTGTTTTTAGGATATGATCGGATCGACGAGATAAAATTTTAATTAAATTAGAATGATTCCTGCTTTTGATAGATGCCTCGGTTTGATAGATGCCTCGGTTTTCACAGTTCCTGAAAACAGACCAGATGAGACCTGAGCAGGTTTGTGATGCTGAGGGACGCTTGGGTTATTGCCCCCCACCTCCCGGGGCAGGCAGGATCGCAGGGGAAGGACAGGCTGCAGCCGCGGCAGGCGGTGGAAATGTAAGTGATGGCCTTGGGATGGAAACGGCGAATGAATGAGGTCATCTGCTTGGTGATGGCTCAAAAACTCCTGTCGCAACCTCGCTGAAATGCCACCTGCTAAGGACTCAAGAAGTCTCAGGAGCAGTGGAGTGACTGAGCGCTCCGGGGTGCATCGGAGGGAGGATTCGCATGGGCGACTGCTTACGCCAGCTCCTCACCTCTGCCACTGGCCGAGGTCGGGCAGGTTTAGCCCCGAGGAAGATCTCAGCAGTGTGGCTGGCGCGTCTCTGGCACATAACCCAACCTGTCACCGCTTTGGCAGCAGCGCAAGCAAACTCTTTCCTGCGGAGAGGGCCATTTCCCACAGCTCTGGACCGGTGGGTTGAGTCAAGCCCAGGAAACCCTGGTTTTTTCCCCATTCCCTCACCCCTGCCCGCATTTGCCAGCCTGCCTGCATTCCTTCCCACTGAGCCACTGCTGTCCCAGAGCGATCTCATGCTTATCAGTTTTCCTCGCATCAAGAGCTTTTAGCACAGACAGTGTGGTTTTAACGCTGGCCGTGTGCATCTTCCTTCCCCATCTGTTTTTTTTTTTTTTTAACTTGCATCTGAAATACTTCAGAGCAAAAATCTCATCCTAATAAAATTAGACATGATAGTCCCTAGGAAGAGAGAGGAACGGGGCACCCGCTCCCCGTGTATCGTTCCAAGTTGCCTGTGGAGTGGGTAATTGGAAATTATTGCAAATATGTGTGCACGTATACGTTTATTTTATTAATAGCCTCTTCTAGCGGTGTCACGGAGCATCACAGGTGACTTAGGCTGTGGTCTCGCCTGTTGAAAAGCAAATCGCCCTCTGTCTAAACCCGTCGGCTGTACGTCTCCACAGCAGTGTGTACAGGCGGAGGATGTTAAAAGCCATCATTCTGAAGTCATCAGAAGTGATAACATAAAAAGCAGCAACTGTTGGAGAGCGCTGACGCTGCGCACACCAGAACCAGCACCTCCTGCCGCTTCCACGCTCCGGCGGTTTCTGGGCCAATCCTTCGCCGTGACGGGACGGCGCAATGGCAGCGTTCGCCCGTGTTCCAGGAGGCAGAGGAGGGGTTTGCCACCTTGCCTTGTTCCCAGTGAAACGCCCAGAGGAGCATTTATTCCAATCTGTCATTTCACCAGGAAACGTTGGTTGCTGGGGAAAGACAAACGTTTCGCGTTTGCAGATTTGATTTGGTTCCCCTCTCTTCTTGCTCTTGAGGAGAAGCACCGCAGCTTGGATTTTGCTTAAAGCCAGCCCTGTGGAGATCGGTACGCTGCTGTACTGTGTGTAAAACAACGTCAGATAAACAAACCAATGCAGAGGAATGGTTTTCTTTCTGCCGTAAAGCCTACCATAGCCTTGGCCATAGCCTCCCACATGGGAAGGTCTGCTCCATCCTCCTCCAGTCCTCACTGAAAAGCATTGAGCTGCTTTGCTTTGCTGTTTGGGTGCTTTTTTTCCTACCACTTTGGCTGAGATTTCCTCTATCTTCGGTTTATTTTTGTGTGCATGTGGAGTTGTGTATGAAGTAAGTAGTTCTCAGAAGGACTGCCAAGCAGGGAAGCAGTCTCAGATAATAATAAAAGTCGTAAAAACAACCCCCCTCCCAAACCCGAGCCATTATTTTCTTGCAGACATACTGAAAATGCAAAATCAACTTATTAGCTAAGCATTCAGTCCTGATTTCATGATTTTATGTTTGGCTTTTATATATATATAATATCCATTTTCCACTTTCATAACACCCAACAAAAAACTCATTTCACAATCCACTCCTATTTTGTCTTTGCCTATTTCCAGGCCAGTCAAACTCAGCAACAAAACAGCTGGCGGTTCAGACGCAAGTGTGATCGCAGCCTAATGTGGTACATTTAGGGAATTTCAGCCCTACCGCACTGAATTTGAGGTAGTGACTAAAGCTCGTGTCGAGATGTTGCCCCTGGCTGACCCAAGAGATACGCTGCCAAAATGAATCTTTGACAAACAAGCTGGTTTCTTCCTTTCGTTTTTAGTGGGAAATTTGATGTTTAGTCATAAGTATTAAAGAGCACATTTTCAAAGTGGAATTGTTATGAAATTCCATAAACTTTGAGACTTTTTGACCGAAGCGATGGCTCAGTCTGGGTTCCCGTACGAAATAATGCAATGTGACAAGCTGATGAGTTCACATCAATGATCTGTGTTATCCATTCATGGGAGGCAAACGATCCAAATTTCTATGGATAATTAGACAGAAAGGAGCAGGTGGTGTCAGGTTTTCCTGTTAGTTGTCAACAACATAAGTGATTTCCCCCAACCATTAAGATGCTTTTCACTCCTCTCAGCAGGAAAAGGGCACAGTTCTCCAGAATGTACACTTGGCTCAAGAGTTCCTGGATTCAAGGAAAATTTAAAATGTAGCTTAGAGTCCTGGGAAGATCTCAATGAAATCCACATGTGCTTTCAAAGTCAAGGCTTGGCTCCTCGGCCTGTCAAAATAGCACATTTCTTAAATAGCACATTTACACGAAAGGCTCCTCTCGGCTGGCATCTGCTGGGGTCGAAGTCTTCTTCATGCGAAAATTGCTGCCCGAAATGAGGCATGGCTTTGCGTGACTGGTGAGACAGTGTGGCGGTTGTTACTTCTGCAGCAGCCTGCCCGTGGCTCTGCTGCTTTGACCCCAAATCCTTCTCTGCGGAGCGGTGGCTCAGTAGCGTTCCCACGGCAGGTGCCCAGCTGGATGGAGCAGGGATGCCACATGCCTGTAGGAAACAGCCACAAACTTAGACCGCCTTCTTCGGGCTCGGACTTACCTTCTCTAGGGCCAGCACGGGGCTTCTTGAAGTGTCTTCCTGAAGTCCCAACGGGCAAGTTGATGTCCAGATGCAATGGTTAGCAACATCAGGTACAGCAGGTATTATACGAGGCAAGCTGAGAGATCAGTCAGTCTTGCAAGAAGTTGGAGACGGTGCTGAGCCTCTCAAAACCGGCAGCGATCTCGGAGCAGAGCTTACTCTTCACGACGCGCCTCCGCAGTGAGGGGAGGCACACATCCCTTACACTGATGCACCAGAGAAGATGGGAATCCTGTCTCCTAATTCATTGCGTATGTTAGATCAGAGTTAAAATTGCTTCCTTGCGCCGTACCTATTTCCATTTGGCTGCTGTACAGATTCTTTAGATACATTTGGTGCATCAGCTTTTCCTTAAGTGGTGAATCACGCCGACACTGTGTTGAGTATTAATAAACACTCGCCTGTGTTAGGCAGAAGAGGGTAGAGGACACCAATGTTTTTACAGCTTAAAAAGGCTGGAGAATTAAAATTCCAATCATAAGAGCAAGTGTTGGAGGAAGGCAGCTACCTGCACGTCTAGACACCGCATCGAGAAAGGGAGCAGGACACCCTTTGAGGCGAAAAAGAGCAGGGGCACATTTTCGGTGGGGGTTTCAGGGAGGCATTTACACCGCTGTTGAACACAGGTTGGACCAATATGTGGATTATGGACCTTTTTACGCTGCTCAGAGTGTTTTCTCTCCAATGGAAGCTGTGAGCTAGTAAGGACGCTGTCTCTAGGCTGGGGATGGCTTGTTCCCTTGCTGATTTCCCTGTCTGTAGACACTTGCTGGTGGCCAGACTGGTTTCTGGAGTGAGAGGCTGTGTCTGTGTTTTCCTCACTTTTGGAAGATGATTACTCTGTGGTTGTAGCGTACAGGATTTTAGTTTAGGAGTAAGACCACAGGCAAAGTGGATGCCTGCACAGTAATGTCTAGCTTACAGCTGTGGTTAATGCTGGTCCAGGATCTGCAGAGCAGTGGAGAGAGTGTCCGTTCTTCTGCAGTTTGCATGGACCTTCCTTTGCCATTCTGAAAGTAGCAGCAATGAACCAGTGAGACTCCTGAGAGAATATTGGGGTATTTGCCTATTTAATCCTGGTTTTGCAGTGAGTCTTGGCAGAGATTTCCTCTTCGGGGTTGCTTGGCCACTCCCAACACCCCAAGTCCAGCACAAAGGTTTTGGTGCAATGGCTCAGTTGGCAGCTTGCAGTCAACTGGAAGAGATTTTGGGAGCCAGCCAGGTGCCGTTAGGTGCCACCACTTTTTTACCTCCCATGTTGTTGGTAGATCAGCCAAGATAACAAGGGGCTACTGAAGAGGAACACAGACCAATTTTTGCCCACTGGCATTTAGCAGCTGTTGAAACTCTTGCCCATTGGTTCTGCTTTTTTTCACCAACTGTTGCCATCCTGTGTCAAACCAGAACTCATTTTGAGCCCTACACATCAAGCAAGCACACAAGGATGGTTCTCAACCCCAAGTCTTTCTTTTGATGTGCACTGAGTGGTCCTTCATGGTAAAAGGTAGCTACAGGTTGAAGTTGTTGGCATTGGAGGCCACTCGAGGGAGCAGATGATGAGTTGTCTGTTTGAGCAGAGCTCAAACAGCCTCTAGCCGTCATCAAGCTGGTCGTGATGTTGCTTGGATACAAAACCCAGAGTTTGCTGACAAGGGCAGCGCTGAGACACCAAGGCAGGAGCTGGGCCTGGATCTTTCCTTTGGAGGTGTTTCTGCAGCTGGCAGAAGGGCAGTCCCATTTCACTTGTGGGGCCTCGTGGCTTCACTGTCTTCTCAGATCCCTGGGTTAAGCAAAGCACACGTGGTAGGCTGAATGACCAACACTGTGCCAGGTGTACAGCCGTCTCAGCTGGAGCCTTTGCTATTGCAAGTCACATGCAGAAGCTGGGTCCATAGTGCAGGTCAGGGTGTGGAAAACACCATTGGATGCTACAAGGCCAGTAGAAGAAAGATGCTGTTCTTGTTGCTCATCATCTAGTACCCACCTTCCATGACAAAAATAAGCAAACGCTGAGTGACACCCAACCTTTTCCATATCGGGCGTCTTTGGAGCTCTGAGCTGGCTGTTACCACTCAGGAACGAGATCTTCAAGTTATTTATAACAGATAGATCCGTGAGAATGTCAGCACAACCCTCAGCAGCAGTCAAAACAGCAAGTGGAAAGCTAGGAAAGTTTCAGAAAGGAATAGGGAAAAAAGCTGAGCTCGTCATCACACCGGTGCAAATCAGTGGTGTGTTCGCATCTTGGATGTCGTTGGGTTCTGCTCCACTGCATCTTGGAAGGGAGATGGTGGGATGGGAGCAGTTACAGAGAAGGACAAGGAAAAAAGTCACACATTTCTGGTGGGGCCTCCTCAACTGGGAAACTTCAGGTGGGAAAAAGGATGACTGGGGGGTGATAGAAGTCTGGAAAGTGATGACTGGATCTGTGAAGGGTACAAATGAAATGACAGGAGACAGGTTCAGAACAAGCGAAAGAAGAGGATTTTTCCTGCAAGGTGTGAAATTTCTTGATAGCGAAAGTTTTGTGTGCTAGAAGTTTACAGGACTTCCAAAAATAACTTGGCAAATGATCATTTAGTAAATGCAAGCATTGTGCTCTTGGGGCAATGCCACCCTCACCTCTGGCATTGGAGGGCGGCACTGGGTCGCAGTTTTCTACCATAAACCGAAAAGCAGACCTCCTGGGCTGGTGTTAGGATTCCAGCCTGGTATTTCTACTCTGTGTAGCTTTAACCAAAGCCTTTAATACGTCTTTTTCCTTGTTGCAAAGTGCTGTGAGATAAGCAAATAACAGCTGTTCTATACCATTAGCCTGAATTTCAGCAGTTCAGGCCCCATAGTTCCCACCACCCTCAGAGGAGAAAGTGAGCACTTACATTCTCCAAAAGCCCACATTTCATCTACTTCATCTTTCAGTATTCAGTATTTCCTATTTCAGCATTCAATATTTCATAAGGAATTTACTTCTTGTTGACCTCTAAACCCCACCATTGACCTTGAATGGTACTGGAGCCATGGATTGCACCGTTAGCATCTAAATATGGGGTAAAAACCTTAATTCATCCTCCCAGAGTCAACAGAAAACTCCAATTTAAGCAGTCATTTTTTTATTTTTATTCCAAAAATCACAAATGAGACCAGTGATGTCTGGGGATTCCTTATGCCTTTCCTTTTGTTCTGTAGTTTAGCAGAGTCTGCATCTTCCTGGCTAATTGCCACAGACCACTGATCTGGAACAAGTCTCTGCTAAGGCTGAAGCGAAATGAAGAAATGGGATATCATTAAGGGTGGGAGAGGGGGATTTACTGCCCGTTGTGGTTGCTGTGATTGCTGCTGGTGATGGACTCCTAAGGAACCACAGCATCAGACCACATCCATGCACTGAGCCAGCCGGCGGCCCCTGGAGATAACTCTGCATTAACCTGTTGGATATTCTCCTACGTTTTGTTGGTATTTCCCGGTGGATGGCAATCCCGTGGTATTCAGGAGCCTGGGAAGCTTTGGTAGTCAGCCATCAGTTCCCCACTGGGATCACCATCAGCGCTGGAATCTCATACCTCTGGCAACACAGACAGGCACGTTCCTGATTCCTCCAGGTTCCCCCCTGTTTTCTACAGTAAAGTGTAGCTCTGCCCAGCAAGTAAAAGAAAAGGCTGAAAAGCTGAATTTCATCTGCAGGCTGCGAATTACACATTTCACAGCCAACAGCCGTTCTTACGGCTGAACAGATTGGTGATGGCTCCTACTACTGGCAATAAAGATAACATGAAAAGCTTGTGCCAAGAGATGTTGTTTGTAGACCAGGGGCTACAGTTCAGTGCCCAGAGCTGCAGGTGACCCTGAAGTACTCAAATCCAAAATCTAGTTTCTTTCTTTTTGAAGTCTGCACTGAGGACTGTGCTTGCTTAAACTAAAGGTACCAAGCTGTGAGAGGAGTAATGAGAAAACAGGCACCAGCCCCATTTGGAGATGACCACAATGACCTCACATCTTCTTCTTGCTCTCCCGAACATAGCGACTGTGAAGGCTTCCTTGGAAAGCTCTGTCTTTTCCAAGTAAGAAATCTTTCAGCCTAGGCTAGCTAGCTCCTTAGTGCTTCTCTCTGTACTTACTGATTTGAGCTAGGGGTTAGCAGGCACAATGAGAACCCTTCGGCTGAAAAGTTTCAGGTGGCAGTAGACCTGGCCCCCCAGCGCAGACGAGGCTACGCAGCACTGCTCAACCAGTTGACAACCAGTTGTAACTGCGCCGGAGCTTCCTCCGTATCGGTTGCTTTGTTACTGCAGGGGGAGCCATTTGAAGAGCCTGAAACACTTCGAGTTAAACTCAACAAGATTGAATTTTGTGTTGTCAAGACTCCTTCCTTCTCTCTCTCTCTTTACTTTTTTGAACTGGCAACTCATAAAAGGGAACGAGAAGCGTACTACAGTCCAGTCGTGTGCCCATGAGAAAGTGCCCCTTCCTCCAGCAGCTCTTCAGCAGTGAAGCTGGGATGCATGTAACGCTGCACAAGCACGTACCTGTGTAGAGTGGAACAAGAAAGACCATTACCTGACACATATGAAAAGCTTTCAACGGCCCTGCTATGATCTGAGTCACCAGCAGCTTAGCAGCATGAATATGATTTAAAAAACATTAAAGTGGGAGTTGCTTAAAGTTCTATTGAAAACATGTGCCAGATGTCACCCGTTTGACTCACGTCGCGTCCAGGGAGAAAGCAGTTCGCGTTCAATGCATCTGCAGTAAACGCCAAGGCTTGGGAAGAGAGGGGGCAGCGAAGGGGCGTCCAAGTCGGAGCCAGATCTGGGAGCACCCATGCGGTTGGGCCACCAAAAGCTGCCTGCGGGCTTCTGGCAGTGAAGGCAGTGGGTCTTCCTGGGGCCTGGACCTTCAGTTTCTGCGGAGCTCCTGGTGGGCTGGGATTCAGCACATCTAAGGGAAAGGGAAGCAAAGAAAATTTCCAGGCAACACGATTTTGGCAAGACCCGGACAGCGCCGGGGCTGATGGGGAGTTTGGAAGAGAACTTTTATTCATTTGGGTTTGCTACTTGTACATCCCTGTTTCAGTGAGCATGGGAAGGGCCTGGTGCTTCATTCTGGTTCAAGTGTTGTGGTTTTGGAAAGCAGCTCCACGCATCTTGGTTTCACCACTTACAATCCCATTTTGCAGTTCCTCTTGTTCTCCATCTCTGTGGAAATACTCCGGTCTGGGGTCATGACCACTTCCACCAACTCCTGTCATGGGCCCAAATGATGGAGTTTGAGAGTAACTTGCAAGAATTAGGAAACAAAGGAAATCAGCCAACAGCATAAACAGTTGGATTTCTTCTGGATCAGAGCATGGCCACTGACAGAAAGGCCAAAGCTACCTGCACGACCAGCACATGATGAATTATGTCTTTATGTCTAATGGCCACATAACGATCTGCCTCTGTGATGTTGCTTGAAGTGGGATTTTAGATCACCAGAAGACTCAGGAAACCGCAGTCTGCCAAAAATTCCTTTATTCCTAAAAACCATTTATCACCGAGAGGATTAGTTCGGATATGTTTTCACAAAGCCGCGTGACTTATAATTAGCCAGCACTCTCACAACAAACTATTAAAAAGCAATTAGCTCAAGGAAATTTATCTAAGCTGTTTGCAGGGCTGATCTAAGGAGTGATAACATTTTCTTGATGGAGGCGTGTCAAATTTACATAGCCTGACAGGGGCCAGCGCCTGAATTTTTGTAAAATCCTCAGGACTCGCCATGCCCCTGTTAATTTTAGGAAGTCTTCGTTAGCACATATAAAGACCGGCTAACAGTAACACCTCTTCCTGGGGATGCTCTCTCCTATCTTTTCCAGGATACTTTGCTTTGGCTATTTCTAGGCTCTGAGAGAAGCAGATTTCTCTCTGCTCTCCTAGACCCTGAGCATCTCATGTATACCCATTTCGTTATTAATTGACATCATGTATAAATTAGAAATCGGATTTTATTCCTTCTTACTGCATATTATGTTGACTTGTCAACTCTAATATCTTTTCTTTTCCCAACATCATTTGAGAATTATGCATGAATACTGCGAACTGCGTAAAATTATATTTTACAATGCCTTCCTTTTAATTATATTCAGTTTTGATGTATATGTATACCCATAGATATATCCACGCACACAGAGCAATAGGCCGTGCGGTGGCCGTTGGGCTCAGCTTGTCTCTGAGCTCAGTGACTCGGCAACAGTAAGCTCACGGGGAGACGGCTTCAGCTGAACTCGCTCCCCTGCAGCTTTTATCAGCTTTTCCCTTGGAGAATTAACGACGACACCAAACTTCTCCAAACACAGGGAAAGAAAAATGTTTAATACGGAAGACAGCGGAGTCTGTTATGAACTTACGCTATTTACATGTAAATTTTATTCAATCAACCACGATGGGAAAAGAAAAAAAAAAAAAAAAAAACAGAAAAAAAAAGAAAACACACGTGGAAAAAAAAAGAGGAGGAACGGTGTTGGCAAATATGCAACCCAAAACGTAATCTTATTGTTGAAATTATCTCCATTAGCTGAATCTCCTGTGTGGCCTTTGGAAGCAGCTGTGCAGTCAGGAAGACAAAGTGCAATTATTCTGTTTCAAATAAAAATTAACCCTTTTTTTTCCCTGGCTGGGGCAAGTGCTGCTCCCTGCAGCCTGTCTCCACGGGGTGACGGGTCTCAGCCTCTCTGCTGCTCTTCCCCTTGGCAGAAAAGCCTTACAGAAAGAGTATCTCTACCAACAAGTGTATCTGTAACAGAATCGTATTCCTCGGTCCAGGAAGGACCGGCCTTTTGTTCATTTTGGCCTTAGCCTCATGCATCACGGGATTGTTCATAAAACCTGAGCGGCATTAGTGACGTGCAGAATTTGGGCACCTTTTCTGAAGAAGCCGCATTTCCTTCCACTGGAGAGAAATATGCATCAGTGAAAACCTGAACCATTTTGATGCGTAAGCGACAGACAGATACGACAGAGTCTTCCCATCTCACCTGTCTGATAAAATCCAGGTGCACTTGTCATACTCAGGTAGAGAGCAAATATTTCAGCCTGGCTACACCAGTGACAGCAAGATTAATGGACAGTAAACAGCCACTGGTGGTGGTCTGCACAGCTATAGGGGACCACGTTACCAAAGCGCAGCAGCACTCGGTGCGTTTTCAGTTGTCCGTTTCCTTTTTTTTGTTTTTCCCCTTCACCTTTTATGAAATCAGATGTTGCGAAATGAATGCTTCAGGGCAGCAAAGAATGAGGTCGCCCAAGAAATTACTGCAGGGCCCCAAAGCACGTAGTGCGGGGACACCCCGGGGGCAGCCAGCCACGGCTTCGCCGGCCCCTCGCCGTGGCTACGCCAAAGAGGAAAGAATAAGGTCAGAAAACGAGCTAGTCAAAAATCTGGCCAGATATGGATTTCTCTCTCCTGAGGTATTGCAAAGCAATATCACGTGGATGAAGCGCTCCAAGAAGAGCGTCAGAGCTGACAGGCTGACGGGAGTCAATCAGCTGGAACAGCTGGCCAGGGACCACAGCAGCCCTGCAGGGAAATCCAGCTTTTTGAAGCATCTTTTCGTGAGAAGGGAAAATGAAAAACTTGAAATGTGACACAAAGAGGTTCTTGGGCAGACGCTGCACAGCTGGCGCCGGCATCGCCACGAGATGTCCCCTGCACGTGCCCGCTGTGGGGCAGCCTGCAGGTGACATTGGTGCCAGGGTGGCCGTGCCCTGCAGCACAGCCTCTGCGTGGAGAGCCATCCAGCCCCGTGGTACTGATTCATTCCCTCCAGTAGTTCCTCGGATTCCAAACCTCATGCATTCCTTTCCCACCAGGAAAACACAGGGATTGTGGAGGGAGGGAGGTTTTCTGTTCTTACAAAAACTTCTGCAATGCACTTGGGTGTTGTGAGCAGGATTTGACCTCTGCGAAATAGCCCCCGGGGCATAGGGAAGCTTTAAACTCGTGAAAGCATCTACATTAAAGGGTGCAGAGAGCTTTGGCAGGGAATGGCTGGAGAGCAGCACTGAGGAGAAGGACCTGGGGGTGCTGATTGATGAGAAGCTCAACATGAGCCAGCAATGTGCCATCGCAGCCCAGAAGGCTGCATCAGAAGGGCTGCATCAGAAGAAGTGTGGCCAGCANACGGCCAGCAGATCAAAGGAGGTCATCCTGCCCCTCTACTCCACTCTCGTGAGACCCCACCGGGAGTACTGCATCCAGCTCTGGAGTCCCCAACCTAAGAAGGACATGGACCTGCTGGAGCGTGTCCAGAGGAGAGCCACGAGGATGATCCGAGGGCTGGAGCACCTCTCCTATGAGGAGAGGCTGAGAGAGTTGGGGGTGATCAGCCTGGAGAAGAGAAGGCTCCGGGGAGACCTTATTGCGGCCTTCCAGTGCCTAAAGGGGCTACAGGAGAGCTGGGGAAGGACTTTTTACTGGGGCATGGAGTGATAGGACGAGGGGGAATGGCTTCAAACTGGAAGAGGGCAGGTTTAGAGTGAACATTAGGAAGAAGTTTTTCCCTGTGAGGGTGGTGAGGCACTGGCACAGGTTGCCCAGAGAGGTTGGTGAGGCCCCATCCCTGGAGGGGGCAACCTGGTCTGGTGGGAGGTGTCCCTGCCTATGGCAGGGGTGTTGGAACTCGATGATCTTCAAGGTCCTTTCCAACCATTCTATGATTCTATGATTTAACCTTGCTGGCAGAGCTAGCAGTGCCCATGCTCGTTGATGGCTGTATATGCAACCTCCATACGCACTGCTGTCCTGACCTGCTCGGGTCATTAGTGTCCTTATCCCTCCATCTCGTCATTAACCGACAGCGTGTACGGGCTGTTTTCCTTCCAGTGGCTCTGTAAGGGCTGTGTAAGGGCTGCGCCGGGGGAGACATCGCTCTTGTGCGCTGCTGTTCCTGATTGCTGTCTCTGGGGGCTACTGCAGTGCAAATAAACAGTAGCAGTGACAGGGACATGCCTGGCATTGATTTGCAGTGGGATTAACTCACGGCAGCAGCCGGCCCCAGTGGGTCATCACATACTTACGTTGTAAATGCCTCTTCCGTGCTCTCCCCGAACGCGGGCTGGCAGCATTGGGCAGTGGGAGACGCAGGACACGGGGCTCCGAAGCAGCCGAGGGCTCACGGACCTGCTCAGCTCAGAGCAGCGGAGCTCTGCCCAGCTCTTCCCCCCAGATGTTTTCTCTCCGCTTCATGCTGCAGCAGGATTGTTTGGGTTCAAGTTTCTCTCTTGCTTTCCCTACCGCAAGCAGCGGGGTCGCCTTCAAAATTAACAACGTAATCAGTTTAAGTTACTCTTGCAAAATGGGAAGAGGTCACAGGAGGAAGAAGGGGGATATCAGGGGTCAGTCAGAAAAAAAAAGACTAAAAATACCGTCCTCAGTGAATTTGAAAGCTTTAAAAATAACCTGCTGGGAGCCACCCTGGTGAGGGATGGCAAGCGCAGGGTGAAACTCTCCCGAGTGAGCTGCCTGATCTTGGCCTTGCCTTGGGGAAGGAAAAGAAAATTTGGGTTGTGGCTTTCGAGCCTAATGTGTCATTCAAGCGTTACTGTGAAATCAGTAGCCCCATCTCTTCTTTAGCTCCTTGTTAGCTCAGGTCTTGCAGATGTGCACATCTGGTACCGAAGGGTGAATGTCACGGTCCTGGTTCTCCAGATGAGCTGGGCCATCCAGACCAACAGCCGGGCTCATCAGGCAGGGGACAATTCAACAAAAAACCACAATTCTGCTTCTGTCCACTGATAGTGATGAGATGAATGTTTGCTCCTAAATTTTAATCAATGTGAAAGCGCTTTGCTGAACTTTGACTGCGTGGTGTTACCTGGTCTTGATGTGGAGGGCTGAGCTGGTGCTTGGCCTGAATCAGGACCAGAAGAAACCTGCAGGGAAAGGCTCCATAAATCTGTGAGGGTCACTGCAGGCTGAATGTGCTGAAAGACCAAGTGCCCGGGGACTGCCAACAAATATTTTTGGTATCGATTGGCCTCGAGCTGTTAAGAGCCTGATGTAGTCAGATTGATGCAAGCCACAGACAGGTCCGCTACGGCGGTATAAAAACGTGACCACCATGCAGCTTTTTTTGGCGGTAGGCGATGCTGCGCTTCCAGAGCATTTGTGGGAGGGAGCGTCTTTCATTTGATTATTTGGACTTTTAAAGGGATGCAGTTAACTGAGTGCAAACACTGTGCTTAGAGAGGCAGATCCTCATCCAACAGGCGGCTTTTAACCTCGAGATGTGTTTGTCTAAAAATAAGCCCATCCCTCACTCAGCAGTTGTCTGAATGGAAGTACTTGAGTAGCTGCATCTGACACATTGCAATGGAGCGTAGCACATTAATAAGTGAAAACCTTCTCTCCTTTTTTCATCTCTCCTTCCACTAAGCGGGGGGGTCAGACGGGAGTGGGGTTCAGTTAATTCCCCTCGTGCTTTTGATGTTGTGCCCAGGGGCACAATGAAACCTGAGGGTGCTGCTGGACTGCGCAGGATGGCTCCCAAAATTGACTGAAGGTCCAAGCTGACTGTGGCTACACCAGCTCCAGGTAACAGAAAAATGTTTTGTTTGGCGTGATGGGACAGATGGACCTCTCTGGGCTCCCAGAGGTGGCTGGCATTCAACCCTCAACCACAGAACCTGCATTTCACCCCCTCTCTGCAGGGAGCTCACCTGCAAGGGGGTTCTGTGCACCTAATTGAGCAGGCGGCTGCTCCCTCCCCACCCAAAAATGCCTTTCTACAGTCAAGGATCTCCACTGGACATAATTTTTCACAGCTATCAGTCTTTGGGCAGCTCCTGTTAATGGGCTGTCCCAAGGAAAAAAGGGGGAAAGAGGTTTCTGAGGCCCGTGGCAAAGCTTGACCCCGGGCAAGGAAGGGAGCAGGACCTCCACGGCCTTTCCCAAAAGACACTTCTGCGGTCAAGCAGAGAGGATGTCTCCTCCCTAAGAGCTGTGAGGTTTTCATTAGGGTTCACCAAATAACGCTGAAGGGTTATTGTGCCGGGACACGTCACGCAGCAAGATTTGCATTCATTAAGACAAAGAAGCGAAGTTCAAGATAAATCCGAGGACAAGATCAACCCCTCCTCTCACGCAGGAAGATGTATGCTTGTAGCATGCATGTGTTAAGACCCCGCATACCCCCGGAGACATCAGCAGTCCCATTTGACTTGTGGCCTTGATCAGCCATTTTGTCCTGTCCAAACGGAGCTGTAAAGGCGGTCACAGGTCGGGACTGAACGAAAGGCAAAAGCGCATCTTTGCTTTACGAGGCAGAGCCTGGTTCCTCCTTTACGAGGCACAGCCTGGTTCCTCCTGCCACAGAGAGCTACAATATTGATTTCAATCTCTCTATTCTATTATCCTTTTCTTTTGCAAATTCTGTTACCTTTTTCTTTTGCAAAAGAAGGCACTTCTGTAGCAGACGGGATGGGATGATAATGCTGCTGTGGAGCCAAGGCTCTTGGGCAAATAATAAATGTTATGTTACATTTGCAAAGACACTGGAATCAAGGACTAATGAAACCAAGGTCCCTCATAGGAGAGAATTAGGAGGAACCTAATGAAGTTAAACAAGGGCAAGTGTAGGGTCCTGCACCTGGGGAGGAATAACCCCATGCAGCTGTACATGTTGGGGGTTGACCTGCTGGAAAACAGCCCTGCGGAGAGGGACCTGGGAGTCCTGAACAACAAGTTGACCACAAGGCAGCAATGTGCCCTGTGGCCAAGAAAGCCAATGATGTCCCGCGGTGCATTAAAAAGAGCGTGGTCAGCAGGTTGAGGGAGGTCATCCTCCCCTGCTACTCTGCCATGGTGAGGACACAGCTGGAGTCCTGTGTCCAGTTCTGGGTTCCCTGGGTCAAGAAGGACAGGGAACTGCAGGAGAGAGTCCAGTGGAGGCTACAAAGATGATGAGGGGACTGGAGCATCTCTCTGATGAGGAAGGGCTAAGAGCCCTGGGGCTGTTCAGCCTGGAGAAGAGAAGGCTGAGAGGGGATCTCAGNGAGCGGTGATGTCAGCAATGCTGATCAATATCTAAAGGACGGGTGGCAAGAGGATGGGGCCAGACTCTTTCCAGTGGTGCCCAGCAACAGGACAAGGGGCAACGGGCACAAACTGGAACACAGAAAATTCCATCTGAACGTGAGGAAAAACATTTTTCCTTTGAGGGTGGCAGAGCACTGGCACAGGCTGCCCAGAGAGGTGGGGGAGTCTCCTTCTCTGGAGAGATCCAAAACCTGCCTGGATGTGTTCCTGTCCAACCTGCTGTAGGTGCCCCTGCTNCAGGGGGTTGACTGGATGAGCTCCGAAGGTCCCTTCCACCCCCCCACCAGTCTGTGATTCTGTGATTCTAGGCAAATGCCAGCCCAAAGCTTTTGGTGTTGCTGGTGTCCCTCACAACAGACCCTTTCTTCCAGGCGTGAAATCCGTCAAATCAGTAGATGCCATTTTTCATGCTCCCTGCCCAGGGTGAGTGTCTGCAGTCAGCTCATGAGTCAGCTGCCGGGTCTAAGTTGGAAGCAAAGACCAGCTGGATCTTTCCCTCTCACTGTTAGGTCTTCAATTAATGAAGTTTTAATGAAATCAGGGTTTAGAAAGGAGACAGAGTTTTCATGGATCAGTGGCATTTTCTATTAGAAAAATCCCTGATCAGGCTGTTGAAGATGCATGCCCTTCCTCAGAGCTGAAACAGAAGCTGATGACTCCAAGCAAAGCACAGGTTGGAAACAGCTCGATTGTACTAATACATTTCATAATTTCATGAGAAATGGGGATTGGCACCTGTAGAGCAGAAGAGACTTCAGCGAGGCTACAGGTGCGGTCCTTGGTCCCGTGGAATGGAGAGAAACGGGGAATTATTGCTGGTGTCAGGAGAAAGCAGTGACTGGGGAGAATTGTAATGTTTCATAAAGCTTATTTTCTGTATCCAGGAAAGTTACGAATTTTAATTCCTAAGCCTATTTCTCTCGGAAATGAACGGGGGTGCGCGGGGAGCAGGCAGCAGCTCTGACCCTGGGGAACGGCAGTCGTGGGTGGGTGGGGAGTTGGGTGTCTTTTCCCACCTTTTCCCGATGTTCCTGGTCGGCCTCTGGGTGAGATGTATCAGCCCGTGGGAGCTTCACTTCAGTCAGAAGACTTTGCTGAAAATGAGCAGCGCTTGAAACCTGCGTGGCGAAAAGCCCAGGGAACATCATTTTGTGTTTTTCAGGACAGCGTCTTCCTTCAGTGTTGGTTGTATCTGTTCGATGATTTTAGGAAGAAGTTTTTCCCTTTGAGGGTGGTGAGGCACTGGCACAGGTTGCCCCGAGAGGTTGTTGAGGCCCCATCCCTGGAGGTGTTCAAGGCCAGGCTGGACGTGGCCTTGGGCAACCTGGTCTGGTGGGAGGTGTCCCTGCCTATGGCAGGGGGGTTGGAACTCGATGATCTTCAAGGTCCTTTCCAACCTCAACCATTCTATGATTCTATGATTCTATGATTTTCCCGCCGTTTCCTGGTGTCAGGTACCGCGTGGCAATCAGGGGTGGCAGCCAATGGGGTCCGGGTTATTTGTTTCATACGCAGCAAGTTTACACATCTTCTCACGTGGCTTTTTTAAGGGCACAGAGATTTTCCCAAGAGGAAAGTGCCTTACAGTGTGGAGATGATCCGTTCAGGGGTGAGACATGTATTGTCCTTGCAGAAAGTGCCCTGGGGCAGGACAGCGTCTCACAGCCCTTTGGTGTGGTGCACAGGGTTGCTGCTTTTCTGGCTGTGTTTTTTTCCTGCGTCTTTTCTGTGGATTGCCATGCTTTAGGTTGTTTATGGTATACCTAATAAAAATTGATGTCGCCTTTGCTAGGTAAGAAACATCCCTTTTTTAGTGAGTCGCCTAATCCTGTCAGAGATAGCTTTGAACCAAAACAAATTATCCGAGTGTTTCTGCGTAACTGTCAACACGGTGGAACAGGATTGTGTTTTCCTTGTGCCGTATCGTCGAAATTATCAGCTGCTTTTTGATTGCCGTGCATTTCTCACCGCTGATAAAAGTCAGCTTCACGTTGTGGCTTGAGGGGGGAGAGTGAGCACTTCGGAAAACTGCCTTGTTTCAGTGCACGTAGAAAAAAAAAGGTTTAGCGTGAGGTGTCAGAGCTGGAGCTGCGTGTCATCAGGAGCGTGTGGTCTTGTTTTACCCCCACAGACTCACATTTGGACCAGGGCTGCATCCAGTTGTATGCCACGTTCCTGGGCTACCTGTGAGGATGAACTTAAATGCAGCAGCAAAGCTTCACTATCTTCTTGAACATCTTTGTTTCTCTGTGCTTGGGGAAGCGTTGGAAGAATAGCCCATCACGGCCAGCTGCTGGCAAGGACTTTTGGGTAGACTGAGGTCTGGTTACTGACAAACTCATGTTGGGCTTCGATTGGAAACACGGCCGTGATTTGCCACCCAGACCCTGTCCTTGGGCGTGCGGAGTCCCGAGGTGCATCGAGCACAGCTCCAGCAAAGCGCCGTTTGCGGGATGGGGGAGCTGAGCTATCATGTGACAGTTTATTTTAGTGTGAGAAGAGTCCTTAAGCATCGCTGAGCTAAATATTTCTCTAATTCATGCATAACTTAAGTACAATTAGCAGCCCGATCTCACAGACCTAGGTCAAACCTTGCCCGTGATGTGACTGCGTTGCGAGATGGGGAGCTCACGGCTGGGATTTGGCTGAACCTCCTGGACCATTAGTGACACTCCTCGAATTCCCATCAGCATTTGCTGCTGGTACTGGTGAGACCTCCCTGAGGCCCATTTTCACTTTACATTGCCGTACACCGCGGTGCAGGGACAAAGCAAATACCCCAGAGGGTTCACAGAGGCTGGAGCAAGCCCGGGTTTGGAGAAAGTCTGCATTCGCCCTCCAACCCTCTTGCTCAACTCCCCTTTGCTTCACTGTCTGCTGAGAGACTCATGGTCAGGTCTGCCATGTAAGATACCCTGAAGCATCCAAAAGCATTTATGTACTGTGATATCATATAGAAAAATGTAACAATTAAGCGGTTCAGACAAGCTAATGAAGGAATATGTGCCAAACCTGTACATCCCGTGTGTCCTCTGCTTCGAGGAACGTGGCCTTTGTGCCACCTGAGTAAAGACCTGTCCCAGGCACCTGGTGTAGAGCTCGTGAGATGATGAGGTGGGTTCTTGTGAGGGTTTCCATCACATTCCCAGCAGGCTCCAAACAATCAGCATGTCTGATGCAGAACTTGTAAAGCTGTCACCAAAATGCATCTTTCCTTCTTGTCCCAAAACTGAGTTTTTAGAATCATAGAATCATAGAATGGTTGAGGTTGGAAAGGACCTTGAAGATCATCGAGTTCCAACCCCCCTGCCATAGGCAGGGACACCTCCCACCAGACCAGGCTGCCCAAGGCCACCTCCAGCCTGGCCTTGAACACCTCCAGGGATGGGGCCTCAACAACCTCTCTGGGCAACCTGGGACAGTGCCTCACCACCCTCACAGTGAAAAACTTCTTCCTAATGTTCAATCTAAACCTGCCCTCTTCCAGTTTGAAGCCATTCCCCCTCGTCCTATCACTCCATGTCCCAGTAAAAAGTCCCTCCCCAGCTCTCCTGTAGCCCCTTTAGGTACTGGAAGGCCGCAATAAGATCTCCCCGGAGCCTTCTCTTCTCCAGGCTGAACAGCCCCAACTCTTTCAGCCTCTCCTCATAGGAGAGGTGCTCCAGCCCTCGGATCATCCTCGTGGCTCTCCTCTGGACACGCTCCAGCAGGTCCATGTCCTTATTATCACCAGATGTGCTGCTGTTACCCCATTTCACCTACCCGCTGGTGTGAGGGCCGTGTTCCATGGGCGCCAGAGCCCCGAGCTGACCCCCACACCGGCTGCTCTTCCCCGTGGTCCCCCCGGCTTTTCTGCAGCCTGGCAGCAGGTTCCGGCAAAGATGCTCTTTTTTCCCCAGTTTCGAGGTGCGAGCGCTGTGTGCCTCCCTCCTTGTTGCAGACCCGCTGCTCTGAGTCATGCATTAAAATTACTTTCCTGGATTTTATTTTTTTTTGCCGTGACAGCTGATTTGTATTTTCTTCCTTCTCTGCTCCGGCGTATTGGTAGCTGGCATGAGCTAGCAAATGCCAAGTGAATTGCTGGAGGGGACTTCAGAATTGATCACCTTGTTTTTACCATGGCAAGGAAAAAATCATGTACTCCTAGCAACAGAGTAACTTAGCAGTTACTCCAGGCTTTAATTGAACTTTCTACCTCGCAGTTTTCAGTTGAATTAATCTTGTTTTCAAACAGTGGACATCATGTGGGGAGCAAAATGGTATATAAAAATAATTACAAAATGCAAATAAAATAAAAGACAGATCCACATCCTAGCACAACGTGACAGAGAGAAACAAATCAGAAAGTATTAAAATCACTTACGTCCTTTCTTCATATTTTCTGAGCCCTGGTGCACAAACACCCATTTTTCATATGCTCTGCTCTTGAATTACTAAACCGAAGCGCAAAAGTGGAGGGGTTTTTGCTACGTGTTTCCATCTCTAGCTGAATTAGATATTCACCGACTTTCCTCAGGGCTTTAGACTTGTCAGGAAAGATCCATGACATCCACAAGAGCCAAGTGGGCAGCTTCATCGTCACCGATGCTCTTAGCTAATGTGTGATAATGCGAGCCATGGGCTTTGGAGGGCAGATGTGATGGACTTTAGAAGACCTCCAGCTTCTACAAGTTGTGGGGGAGGTTGTAAAAATAGCAAAAAAACGATTCTTCCAGTGCCTTGACTGGGCAGCTGCTGGGGGCCCCCAGGTCACTGCACATTTCCCACTGGGGCGGACTGGTACAGGCAGTTCCATCTTCAGATGTGGCCAGCCTGCCTCTCAGCTCCTGGGCCCTATTAATAATGTCGGTGACTTCTGGCACTTTAAATTTTTTATTTTTACTTCTCCTTAGAAAGTGCCAGTTTGACAAAACATAACTTTTAACGGCACAGATGAATTTCTCATGCCTTAAGTGAATTTCTCATTGTGAAAAAAACATTGCTTTTTTAATATTACATGTCTTCCAAATGGGGTCCCAGTCCTGAGGTCACGACAACTTTCACTTTCTAAATACAGGCTAAAAGATAACAACAAACCCAGTGTGAATTAGCGGAGGTCAAAGTGAAACCCAAAGGATTGTACCACAATTACCAAAATGAGATGTTTTTACTGACTACATTTGGCTTTTTTTTTCCTCCTTCCTCTTCTCGGATCCCATAGCCTTTGCAGACATTGTCATTTTGGCCCAAATCGTGCAGGGAAGGACACTGCTCTGGTTTCATTATGAACCGAGGGAAGGGAGGTCCCCAAAGCACCATTATGTCCCCAAAGTACCATTATGTCCCCAAACAGGGTCCTATGTTTCACTATATGTACTCCACAATAACTCTGCTTAATCTAAATCCACAGTGTAATTCGAGGATAAAGGTAACAAAAGCACAAAAGAAGAACTTACCAAATTATACTGAAGCAATTAAAACCAAGCAAGCAGTTAGTCATAGGATTCTATAGGATCATGGAATTCTCTAGGTTGGAAGGGACCTTTAAGATCATGGAGTCCAACCACCAACCTAACACTGCCAAACCCACCACTAACCCATGTCCCTCAGCACCACGTCTGCCCGGCTTTTAAATACCTCCAGGGATGGCAACTCCACCCCTTCCCTGGGCAGCCTGTTCCAATGTTTGATAACCCTTTCTGTGAAGAAATTTTTTCTAACATCCATCCTGAACCTCCCTTGCTGCAACTTGAGGCCATTTCCTCTTGTCCTATCGCTTGGACCACCCCCCCTCGCTACACCCTCCTTTCAGGGAGCTGTAGAGAGTGAGAAGGTCTCCCCTCAGCCTCCTTTTCTCCAGCCTCAACACCCCCAGTTCCCTCAGCCACTCCTCATCAGACGTGTGCTCCAGAACCCTCACCAGCTTCGTGATGATAAAGCCATACATGCCTCTGAGCTTCATGGCAGTTTTTGGCAGTGATGTAGACATCAGTGCCTCCAAAACACCTGTGATGGGTGCCGAGAGGTGCCAAGCACCGAGCCCTTGCAGACCCCCAAGCTGTGCATGAGCACCATGCCAGCACTGCCCCATCCACCCCCCTGATCCCAGTCTCTTGCATTTATCCTGTGACCCGGTGAGGATAAAGTTGCCCTTTTCCGAACTGTTTTGTTGTGTGCTGCCGGTCTTCATCCAGTGGTTCAGTGTTGGGCTGAGGTTCTTTTTTTCTCTCTCCTGTGCACTGTGCAAGCTGTTCATTTATCCTTAGGGGCACTCTTCACCTCTTATAGGTTTAAGAGGGTGGCGATTATATGTGTGTGTGTGTATATATATATATAAAAGTAATCCCATTTCAACCCCAGAAGAGAACTGTATGAGTTCTGTCAGTGTAGGATGTCTTGTCATGTTTGTCCCCGATAGCAGAGACCAGGTCACTGTCCCCTGGCCTGGCTTCTCCACCTGCAACCAAAGGGGCCAGCTCTCCCCTCCCACCATCTCTGTTTGTGTCCCCACTCCTCTCCACAGCTGCAAACGCAGCAGGGAGAGTGCTGAGGGCCGAGCGATGCCGCCAAGGAAACACGCTGCCCCTCGGCAGCCTGCACCCAGCGGTTGGGTGACGACAGAAGAGCAAAGTTTGCACGTGCGTCCACATCAGCGTCGGCGCACGGATGATCTCTGCTGCTCCTGGCAGCTCCGTTGGCAGCACAGGTCATGCAGCATTCGCACCTCTGCTCCCCAGAAAGCGCCACGTTTCCCCGGGCACGGTTTCCTTTCCAGTGCCGACCATGCAAGAAGTAGTCTTGTTCATGAGCCGTGGCCCAGTTTGCCCACATGCGGACACCTCGCCGCTGCAAGGGCAGGGAAGGGGAGGGAGGACGTGGCTGCACCTGCGCGACGTCCTGCTGCTCTCTTTCTCTGCTGCTGTTCAAAGGCACAATAGCTTTTACAAGTCGTCAGTAGAAGGAATATTAAAATATTAATAGCGATGCCCCTTTGCTTTCTGGGCCAGGCTGGCAGTGCTCTTTGTTTTCTCGACAGCACCGTTTTGGCTTCATAGGGCAGTCCAGCCAGGTTAGGGGGTGTCTCCGGGGGCCCAACCGGACCAAATGCTGAAGCACAGCTTGCAAAAGGCTCCTGGGGATCTGTGTGCTGGTGGGGAACCCTCGCCTGCACCCCAACGATGTGAGCACATCGGGAACAGCAGAAATTATGAGGTTTGTGCCAGCCGAGCTCATACTGGAGGGACAGTGAGTCGGGTTCCTACCTATGAGCTCCTACACGCTCCTACGAGCTCCTCCTGACCCATGAGCTCCTACGAGTCGGGTTCTCTTTGGGACTGTGTAACCCCACTAACCTGAATAAATGCCCCCCTCTGCGCTCTCCACCTTGCCCACTCACCAGTAAAACAGGCTGTAACGGGGGGGTGCGCAGGCTGGGTACCCCACCACGGCTGCTGCTGCATTTCACAGCCATTTTTTCCAGTTGTCTCCTCTTTATATTTGGCGACCGTCACCCCGGAGCAAACCCGACCTATAAAGCGCTATTTATTCTGCGCCCACCACAGCACAGAGCATCGCAGCCCGCACGGGGGTTTGGGGCCAGATGATTATCCTGAGTTATGAGACAAGGAGACCAACCTAAAAGACGAATGTAGCTGGGGTAAATAGAGCAGCCCGAGAAGCTGCTCTCCATCTATCTTCACTTTGTCTGGTACTATACAGCAGTATTAGAAGGTCTGTTGGCTGCCTTATTATTTTTTGTTAACCATCGTCTGCAGTGTCAAGGATGCCTCAAGTTCTCCTCAAGTTCTCGGTCTCCGTGGTAAAGCTTTTATTAATTATTACTGTCCTTCACGCATTTCGGGAACATGTCTCACCTTCTAATCCGCTCCTCCCGGCATTCTCGAAACGTTTGTAACTGTTAAGTAAAAAATTGGTTTCCTTTGGCTAAAGGCTTTCAGGAGACATTCGGCAGCCGGGCTGCACGGCCAGGTCATTTACTTCGCTCGGGCTTCTGCTGCCTGATCTAATTCAGAAGCAGCTTAAAGATCGCCTCTCCGGGCAGTGACGCTGCCTGCGGCCGTGCGCGAAAAATGGGGAGAAGAGCGGTGGGCTGAACTCGATCTGTCTTGCGAGGCAGACAGGACAGGTTGTTTTTGCTAGGCATTGGCTTTCCCGCACTCCATAATCCCTCTGTGCTTGCCGGGTGTCAGGTTTATCGTTATTGTCAAAAAGCAGCAGCCCGCACTCTCGCGCTGTGAGGATGCTTCGCTGGCACCTCGCATGGCGCCAGCTTTACCTCTGGAGCAGCTAACGCACACCAAAGTCCCCTCACCTCCTTGCTCGACGTGAACACGCAGCCAGACGCAGGAGCTGCTGTCCCTCGAGGCTTCCAGCACGTCCCCCCGGGGGTGCAGACGCCTCTGCCCTCCCCCTGATGGAGGAGCATCTCGTGGGGCAAAGAATGAGGGTCCTTTTTCTCTTGCAGAACGTGTTTGTTTGGCACTGCCCCACAGTGACCTGCCACAAACACCTCCTTGTCGTGCTCTCATCAATTGAATCATATAGAATGGTTTAGGTTGGAAAGGACCTTGAAGATAATCCAGTTCCAACCCCCCTGCCATAGGCAGGGACACCTCCCACCAGCCCAGGTTGCCCATGGCCACGTCCAGCCTGGCCTTGAACACCTCCAGGGACGGGGCCTCAACAACCTCTCTGGGCAACCTGGGACAGTGCCTCACCACCCTCACAGGGAAAAACTTCTTCCTCATGTTCAATCTAAACCTGCCCTCTTCCAGTTTGAAGCCATTCCCCCTCGTCCTGTCACTCCATGCCCCAGTAAAAAGTCCTTCCCCAGCTCTCCTGTAGCCCCTTTAGGTACTGGAAGGCCGCAATAAGATCTCCCCAGAGCCTTCTCTTCTCCAGGCTGAACAGCCCCAACTCTTTCAGCCTCTCCTCATAGGAGAGGTGCTCCAGCCCTCGGATCATCCTCGTGGCTCTCCTCTGGACACGCTCCAGCAGGTCCATGTCCTTCTTATGCTGGGGACTCCAGAGCTGGATGCAGTACTGCAGGTGGGGTCTCACGAGAGTGGAGTAGAGGGGCAGAATCCCCTCCCTCGCCCTGCTGGCCACACTTCTTCTGATGCAGCCCAGGATGCGGTTGGCCTTCTGGGCTGCGATGGCACATTGCTGGCTCATGTTGAGCTTCTCATCAATCAGCACCCCCAGGTCCTTCTCCTTGGGGCTGCTCTCCAGCCATTCCCCCCCCAGCCTGGATTTGTGCTTGGGATTGCCCCGACCCAGATGTAAGACCTTGCACTTGAATGAGGGGGGGACACGACCAGGACTGCCTAAAGTCCGCTACCTGCAGCAGGACACACGGGCATCACCTGCCCAGAGCACGTTTCACCTCATCCCGCTGATGGATTTAGGCTGGGGGGATAGAAATCCGTTAGAAACTCCGTATCTGCGGGGGAGGCTGAAGGCACTCGCTCCCAAATGTGAATTCCCAGCTTTAGCCCTAATTAAATCGTGTGAGTTTGCTGCTCCGAGAGGCTCCCAGAGGCCCCGCATCGAAGGTCAAGATGCTGCAGAACTATTTCTGTATGCGCTTTGATTGGGATCAGACTGGAGCCTGTTGTCGAGGCCTAGGAGCTTTAAACGGAGGCAAAAGAAATTGTTAGAGCCTGTTAATTTGTACTTCAGCCTGAGAGCATTCTCTAATTAAAAAAAAAAATAATAAAAAATGACAACAACACTTCTCCATGTTTTAGTTAAACTATTTAAACTTAATTGAATGGGCCCAGGATTAATATTCCAGCTGTGTTTTCTGCGGAGGTGTTACTGCGATTTACCTATCAGGGGGCCTATTTCTCTCAGCCCAGTTATTAAATCATTATAACCCAGCTGCGGAGCAAGGAGATCGGTGCAGCAGCAAAGCCGATGGCCCACTCCCCTGCTTAAAACATCACGCTGGAGAGTTAAAGTCCGGGTCTGGTAAGGGACGGCACCAGCCTCACCGGGTGGAGAGATGGAGCAGAGGGAGCTGCGTCTCCAGGTTCGTTCTGGTACAGCCGGGACTACACACGAGGATTTCTTCGCAGCCCAGCTGCCAGCAGCGTTTTCCATCACCAGACTCAAACGACAGGGACTTCACGGGTTCATTTTAGGAACATGCTGTGTGCACTGGCTCATGTCCCCGGAATCCTGTGCCATGTAGCCAGAAGGTTAAAGGGATGGTCTAACCCCACACTGAGTACAGGTGGGGACATGGCAAGCAAAGCCAGTACCATCTCTGGGGCACCAGAGAGGGACCATGGGAGGAGACGTGGTGAGCACTTGACCACGTAGAACTCATGGGACCATGGGAGGAGATGTGGTGAGCACTTGGCCACGTAGAACTCATGGGACCACGGGAGGAGACGTGGTGAGCACTTGACCATATAGAACTCATGGGACCACAGGAGGAGTCGTGGTGAGCACTTGACCACGTAGAACTCATGGGGGTGCCCATCCCTCCCCCAGCCCCTGCTCTGTGGGCATGAATTGGGACAACCCCACATCTCAGCTTGTCAAACGTTGGTTTGCTGAGTAACCCCGAGACCTGAAGTAGCGTGTGACAGTGCGGATGTCCGAGTCATCATCGGCAGTAGCTACAATCAGATACGGGGGTGCGCAGGGAGCAGGACAGCGCACGGGGAAAGCAGCAAATGGTCACCCTCACCAGGAAGACGAGTGTAAAAAAGCTTTGCTTTACTCTCTCTGAATGCGCAACGTGTAGCAATAGGGGGGAGGAAGTAATACAGCAATAAGAAGGAGCAGCAGCAGGATTTAGAAGACAGTATTTGAAGCATCCTGACCATTGGGACAAAGGAGAGGGGTTCTTCCAGACCGAGCAGGAGAGGGGCACAGG
This sequence comes from Anarhynchus alexandrinus, assembly GCA_008711295.1. NCBI lineage: Eukaryota > Metazoa > Chordata > Aves > Charadriiformes > Charadriidae > Anarhynchus > Anarhynchus alexandrinus. The sequence goes on from VUYV01000142.1 coordinate 1,412,433, forward strand.
GCACTCAGGCTCTGAGCTGGGCAGCTTTGCAGGAATTTTGCCTTGTAAATGATTTTTGGTATTGTTTGGTGCCGTATTGCGGTGGTTCAGGTGTAAGTGCCCAGGGAAAGGGCTGTGTACACCGGTGCACTGGATGGTCCTGAGCCACCAGCTCCGAGCTATCAGTGCAGCCTGCAAGCAGCAGAATGGAATGAGGGACCCATCTCCATCCCCACTGTGCAGGCCAAAGGTGATTCTTTTCATTATATTTAGCATTGGACTGAGTTGTAGGGGTTTTTTTTTAAGATGAGATGTTATTTTCCGCATGGGAAAATGCCAAACTGTCAAAACCTGAACTGGTTGTGCATCAGTTCCCGGCGGGGGCCTGTGGATGACACGGATGGGGATGGGGGGCGGGCAGGGGTGCCGGCGGGGAGCTGCGGAGGGCACCCCAGCCTTGCTCACCCTCACCAGGCACGTTGCCCGCCGTGAGCCTTCGTGACCTCCTCAAGGTGGATAGCTTCTTGCCTCTGGTACACGGCGGGCTCAGGACTGCCTCCAAAACATTTCCAGAAGGTTGACAAGGAGCTGGTGGGCATTTGTGCTCTCGGAGCATCCGTTCCATCTTTCATTTCTATTTATTCTTTCTCCTCCTTGTCTGCACCGTCAGACAGGTTTCCTACGCTGAGCACCAGCCTGGGCCACCCTGACCCCCTTGTCCCGCTCCCCGGCCCCCCAGGAGCTCCCAGCATCAGTCACACTTTTCCCGAGAGCTGCGGAGCACCGTGTGGGACTTCCCTGCGCTGGGTTTCATGCTGGCAGACACACAGGGGACAGCTCACACGCGCTCACCCCATACACCCTTTGGCAGAGACCACCGCTCTTGGCATGGTCTTGCTCCACCCAGCCAAGGCGGTAAAGGAGGTTGGTTTGACCCATCCACAGAATAGTGTGTAATCTATAGCTGTCGGTGCCTCTGGCAGAGCTGTGGGCATCCCGGCACTGCTCCTCAGTGGTCCTGCGTGGGCTGTGGGGTGGTTGGGGGTCACACAGAGGGATACCCACGCGCCAGGTTGGTTTTGAACGCCACATCATTTCATAGGGCAAACTTCGGCCGGGCACTCAGGGTTAAGGGTGCTGACAATACACACTTAAACCTGACTTTAATTTATCAATGCGTGTACGATTCCCTGCTGACAAAGCTGCCGGGAAGAATGGAGCAATCTCCCGTTAGCCAGCGCGGTAACGAGCCTGTTACTATGGAAATGAGCTTGTTACCCCTTCCCGCTCCCCGGCACAGCATCAGGGAAGCCGGCTGTTCCCGAAGGCTGTGTAAGCAAGCGGTAGCGGGATGACAACCGCCCTGTGCCCAGCGTGGGGCGGAGAAGCTGTCGCCAGCGGCGGGGTGCAGGGATGGCTGCAGGGCAGGGGGGCTTGGGGCACATCCCGCCGACACCGGGTTCAGCTCGAGCCAGCGGGCAGGCACGCGCGGTATCACGCAGCCCCAACCGCCACGTGGATAAGCGTGTCGGTTTATTTCTATAGGGGCGCTGGTTCCTGCTGGGCTCCTTGAGCCTGCGTGCTCCCGCTGCTGGGAGCGCGTGTGTACGGATGGGGACAAGCGCAGCATTGTGCTCGCCGTGAGCGATGGGAGAGCGGGATGCGGGATGCAGAAACACCCTGGGGGTGCGCCGGCGGCTGGCACCCGGGGCAAGCAGGGCACTCAGTCCTGCGCTCCAGCCCCTGGCAGGGTGGTGACACGTCTTTCCGCAGCAGCAGAGCTGTGCGACATCATCTCCTGGGAGGAGGAGATGATCCGTCGATGGACGGAGCTCCGCTCACTCTTACAGGCTGGTGAGGGTTGCTGGAGGCAGCTGGGAGCTGCCAAGGATGAATTTATACCTTCTGTCCTGCAAAAAGCCCCTTCTCCACCTGTGTGCTGGGATGGTGACATAGACCTGCATGGTGGCCACTCAGCAGAGAAGACACCCGAGTCCTGGAGCTCCTCTCAGCTGGGTGACGGTGCCCTCTGACTCCCCTGCCAGGCTGTCTGCCTCCAACGGGCATCCCAAGGGAAAGGTGCTGGTTGCTCCACTCCCACAACCACCCCAGGTGAGGGTGAGGACATTTGTTTCCTTCTCTTACCTGAGATGGGATTCCCTACAGTGGAGCTGACAGCATGGAGGGGCAGGTGGCCCTCTCTGGTCTTTGCTGAGGATTATCATACTTCAGCCCACTCATAGGAGGCTTGTCCCAGCACCAGAGGCACACAGCTAAACTGGGAGGAGGTGGGGGGGTGGCTGTTGCACTGGGTGCAGGGAGAATCATAGAATGGTTTAGGTTGAAAGGGACCTTGAAGATCATCTGGTTCCACCCCCCTGCCCTGGGCAGAGACACCTCCCACCAGCCCAGGTTGCTCCAAGCCCCGTCCAACCTGGCCTTGAACACCTCCAGGGATGGGGCAGCCACAGCTTCTCTGGGCAACCTGCGCCAGGGGCTCACCACCCTCACAGGCAAGAATTTCTTCCTCATATCTAATGTAAATCTCCCCTTTTCCAGTTTAAAGCCATTACCCCTTATCCCATTGCTACATGCCCTTGTAAACATCCTTCCCCAGCTTTCTTGTAGGCCCCCTTTAGGGACTGGAAAGCTTCTATAAGGTCTCCCCGGAGCCTTCTCTTCTCCAGGCTGAACACCCCCAACTCTCCCAGCCTGTCCTCCCAGCAGAGGATCTCCAGCCCTCGGATCATCATTGTGGCCTTCTCTGGCTCTGCTCCAACAGGTCCATGTCTTTCCTATGTTGGGGGCTCCAGAGCTGGATGTAGTACTGCAGGTGGGGTCTCCCCAGAGCAGAGCAGAGGAGCAGAATCCTCCCCTCGCCCTGCTGGCCACACTTCTTCTGATGCAGCCCAGGATGCGGTCGGCCTTCTGGGCTGCGATCACACATTGCTGGCTCATGTTGAGCTTCTCATCAATCAGCACCCCCAGGTCCTTCTCCTCAGGGCTGCTCTCCAGCCAACCAGAAGCACACGCTCTCCCTTGCATGGCCCCATCTTCTTGTTCCTGCCCCCCCATGGAAGGGCAGCAAGCTGGGACCAGGGCGACATGAGCGCTCCACAGATGGCCAGGAACGGTCCCCAGATAGAGAAGGTGCTTGTGCACATGTGGGAACAGCTCACAGAGCGGCCCTGAGGGACCTCTGCAGGCTTCACCCTGGGCCATACATGCATGTGCACTGGCATGGAGCGGGTGGTGGAAGGCTGAAAAGAAGTAGTGATGGGGAAAAGAAAAAAGGACCCCTCTTATACGTGCGTATAGCACGTAGTCAGCCAGCCTCGACAGGGACGTGTCCAGAGCAGAGCAAAATGGATCTTCTGTGCTTTCATTGGCAGTGCTGTAGGACTCCCACCCTACTTTGGTGGATGTGTGGGCCAGCGAGGGGGGGCAGAGGAAATGAGCTTTGTGCAATGGTAGTCACGGTTTGGGGGAGCACAGAAAGAAACCATTGCTGCTTTAAAACCAGCAGTGTGTTACAGGCTGTTAATAGCTTTGTCCGTCTGTCCCGGGGGGCGGGGGGGGGGCATGAGAGTCGCTCCAGGTCTTGGGCTGGCAAATTTTTTTCACTTTGAGGGTGGTGAGGCACTGGCACAGGTTGCCCAGAGAGGTTGTTGAGGCCCCATCCCTGGAGGTGTTCAAGGCCAGGCTGGACGTGGCCTTGGGCAACCTGGGCTGGTGGGAGGTGTCCCTGCCTATGGCAGGGGGGTTGGAACTCGATGATCTTCAAGGTCCCTTCCAACCTAAACCATTCTATGATTCTATGATTCTATGAAATCTTCTCCCTTTAGTGGCATGTTTTCTGTGATAGAAAATTTTATAATGAGGAACCTTCAGATTTGGAGGGGGTGTATGTCTGGCCATTTAGAAAATAGTTCATATGTTCCTACATATTTTTATATATATACACACACATACACATTTTATACTTTATTTTATATATATAATAAGACAATACTTTTTTATATATATATAAAAATATATATATGAGCTTTTACAGTGGGAGCCTGCCACAGTGCAGGACTGAAACGGCACCGGCTGCCTCTCAGGCACGAGCAGCGCGTCCTGCAGCCTTCAACGCGCAGCAGACCCCGTCTGCAGACGCAGCTTCGCTTGCGGGCGCCGGCTGCCTCTGAGAGCGCGGTCTCCCTGCCCCTCCGGGCTCCTGGCTCCTCCAGCAGGCGCCTTTTTCCTCTTGTTATAAAATATCCACGGCTGAGCTTATCTGGGAGGTACAGTCGGTACAAAACGGCCGTTCATCCAGCCCCCAGGCAGAGGTGGGAATACGTTAGGTTCTGCGTGGAGCGCGCCGGGGCTCTGTGCTTTAATATATGGCCAACACGAAACGTCGGTCCTATAGAAAAGTCCCAGATCAGTCGTTTACGAGCTCAAAGCCCGTCTGCACAGTCGGCTGCGAGCACTCGCAGAGCTGCTGTGTTCAGAGCGAGTCACAAACAATGTGACTGTGGTTAGCGCAGCGCGGAGCCCGGCTGCTCCGCACCGGGGCTGAGTGGGTTTGGGGCCACGTCCCCCGTTGTGGCAGTCGGCTGCGAGTGTGGGCAGAGCCAGTTTGCGTTTTGCCTTGCAGATATTCGAGCCACCCATGGCCTGACATGCTGAGGGCAAAGTAAAGGCGTTATCTCATTATTCAGAGATTATCAAGGGCTGCCCCAAACAAGAAATCAAGGAAATGTAGACCTGGCACTTAGAGACATGGTTTAGTGGTGGAATTGGCAGTGTTATGTCAATGGTTGGACTCGATGATCTTAAGGGCCTTTTCCAACCTAAATGATTCTGTGAAACTTTCAGTTTTGGAGACTTTATTTTCAAAAGCACCAGGCAAAAGCTTACTCTCCTGCTGCTGTCTCAGTCTCCACTTGGAGCCCTCAACAGCCCAAGATGGCCTTTTTAGATGGCTTACATGGGAAACCTGTGCCCAATAGTCTCAGGAAAAATAAGTATCCAAGTGGTCTCCGAGATAACACCATCAGTGCCAGAGGAGCCGGTCCCACCTCTTGTTGAGAAGAGTGTTTTTATTGATGTGGCTTCAAAAGATCTTGCAGGTCACCATAGTGGCCCCACTCACATTGCGGCAGGGTCCCAGCCTGGCATCACCCTGTCTGCACGGCAGCGAGGCCAACTTAGGATTCAAGAGAGGAACCTCCCACGCTTTTTATTTTAAAAGCAAAGCTGATATTAAAGGAAATTATCATAAGTAATATTTCAGCATTTAACTCTTCAAAGAGGCAAGCTCTTCACCTAGGGTCCTCTCCCTGCATAGAGCAGAAGGAGAGCATCCCAGGTAGGACACAGAAGTATCTGAGAAAGGTGCCAGGAGTGAAACCGGCACTCTGCAGGCACGGCAGCTGTCAGTCAGCTGCAAACTTTGGAAACTGGGGGTAGGGAGACTGAAGCAACTGGTAGGGACTCTGCTTTCATTCCCTGCAGGAAATTTAAGTCAAGGAGGAGTCAGGAAGCTACAGGGTGGGTTGGATCAGGTCCACTTTCCCTTCCAGCTATCTCTCGGGACAGCATCCTCCAACTCCAGGAGATGTTTCTGCTGAGGACAGTTACTGAGGTCCATCAGAAACTACAGTGGACAATTCGCAGTGCTCTCCATAGAAGCCAAACATACCTGTACATGTACAGGTTTTCATTCAGGGCACTCACTGCATCACTTGGGGCATTTGAGCCTCAGCATTAGGCATAGTTTGTTTCTATAGCGCTGCTTACAGTGTGTTCCAAAAGCACTGGTTCAGAAGCAGCTTCATTGATTTCTTCTAATTATAAATCCTATAGAAAGTTTTCGGCTTGCAACAGTCCCAGTTTTCCTCTCAGCGGAGCCAATAAAAGTTAAGAGTTGCTCCCTGGTTACTGTCATTATAACAATAAAAGCCCAGAGTAATTGAAAAGTGAATCAGGGAAACTGCCAGATTGGGGAGTAGTGATAATAGAAGAAATTACCTGGGAGCCCAAACCCAATGCAAAGTCTTGTCTCGGGTTGCACCGAGCTTGAGCCCGTTCTGCACAAACTCCTGTGCTGACACATTTCTAACAGAGGACGTCTCCTGCATCCAAGTACCAGAGCGTAGCGCAAAGCAGGAGCAATGACCATGTGCTTGCCAACAGGCCAAACACTCAGTACATCAGTCAACAAGGGTGATTTAGGAAGAAGTTTTTCACTGTGAGGGTGGTGAGGCACTGGCACAGGTTGCCCAGAGAGGTTGTTGAGGCCCCATCCCTGGAGGTGTTCAAGGCCAGGCTGGACGTGGCCTTGGGCAGCCTGGTCTGGTGGGAGGTGTCCCTGCCTATGGCAGGGGGGTTGGAACTCGATGATCTTCAAGGTGCTTTCCAACCTAAACCATTCTATGATTCTATGATTTTGAACCCCATCTGAGATGGTTCCTCTTCCTAAACGGCAGAATGACAATGGAAACATAAAAAATAATTTCTCCTTACATAAGTATAAAGCTCAAAAGGAAGAGCTGGAGATGCAGCAACAGATGCACATTCGTCAAGAGAACAATTATTTCCCACTAGACAGGTGCAGGAAGACCCCAAAACCCACAAGTCATTCCTGTTTCCCTGTCATTAAGATTAGACGATAACCATGGTTGCGTTTGTAATCCAGGTTGCTTGAAGCAAAGCAACAGGTAGCATCACAGTAGACTCTGCAAAAGCTTGTCAGCGGCAATGCTGGTATAGCAGGAGACCTGCAAAGGCTTGTAAGAGCGAGAAGAAAGGAGCAGCCTATGTCAACACAGGCAATGGTGTGTCCCAAGGTGAGTTTTCCCACCTGAAGCTCTGGAGGCAGACATGAAGGAGCAGGAGGCTGATCCGAAGCTGTTGTTCTTCCAACACAGTCATCTCGGGACATAGCGGGGCAGATCCTGAAGCAGTCAATTGTCTTTTACTCTCTACAGGGGTGGGATGCATGGAGGTGCCTCGTCCTCAGCTACCCTGCCTGTGTAAAGTCTGTGAGCACTTGCAGTAAGGAGGCTCACACAGCCCTGCAGATATCCTCAAAAAAGGATGCAAGCAAAGAGCAGGTCTCAGAGAGACTGCTCTGGGCTGTGAAGTGCTCACAGGGGTGAGCATCCATCTGGTGATGGGTGAACACAGGGTTTGGACAGCTTCTAGAAAGGCTGTTCCTTGAAAGGAGGAAAAACAAACCCATAAACCAAAGCAAAAAAAAGTTTGTATTGGCCTCAGAGAACTGCCCCTGAGCCAAGAACAGGAAGAGAAGTCCAACACAGGTTGAACATCACACCCTGATGAGATGGCACGGGGTAACCACACGCAGACGGGCTGCTCCTGTTGATACGAAGTGACCACTAGGATGAGATGATGGGCTTGGCACATGGGTGGACCCAGGAAGATGCTGGGGCTCGAGTCCAGATTTGAGTTTCCCCGAGACAAAGACCCCAAAGGAACGCACGGTTGGGCGGTAGATGAGAAACCACTGCTTTTACCTCCCCGGTGCTGGTGTGCAATCAGCACTGCAGGAAACCAACCGGGAGGGCTGCAGACCCTGGGCAGCCTCAAGGCACTCTGCAAACCTCCACTAACAACACCTCCCGACACCGCGGTAAGGCAACCATATGAATTAACCCCCCTTTCCACACCTCTAGTTGCCAAGAGAAACGCTTTTCGTAATCGTGCTGGTTGTGAAGTACACAGCTGCTCTTTTAACATTAAAGAAAGCGGAATACGGGTGGTGAGATTTCCTCGCGCGCAACAAAGCAGGCTGGAAATTTGTGCCTAAATACCGAGGGGATTTGCAATCCAGCTTTGAACTGTGCAACGAGGAGCCACTGGTGACAATGGCGCACTCGCTATTTTTAGGGAACGTTGAATCCCCGAGGAACAAGGACAGCAGCAAAAAACACCAAACCCACCAGATTTGCTTTTCAGAGAACTCATCTGGGGCAAAACCGGCAACTTTGGCTTTTGCCCCTGCTGTCCCCTTTTCCGCAGATTTTCTGCACCGGGTTTTTGATTGTTGCAGGAAATAAACAAATAAATAGAATTGTAGGAATCGGTGCTTCTAAGGATAAATGGATGAATATATGTGTATGTGTGCAGCTCTGCCTATACACACACACAGAGATAGGCATAAATATTTCAGGGCCCGGATTTAATCAAAGTGCATTTATTTTTCTTAGTTAACCACTTTGAGGGTTAATGGTTTTGCATCCGTGCGATGAGGTGTGCTGCAGTGCTCAGGGAAGACGACCTCAGCTAACACGCCGAGCAGCTCTGGACTGATAAGGCTCGTCCTGCCCTTATCGGGCTGGGGGGGGGGAAAGGAGCGGGAATTTCTTGCTGTACCGTTTCCGAACTGCCGGCGACGCAGTCTGACCACAGGCTATCGCCACGCTCTCAATTGCAGAAGCAGACCCAAGTTTGCATCGCCTTAACACCGCAGCGTTAAGCCAGAGGTGTTTGACTTTGCTGAGGTTTCTCGGAGGTGGGCGGTTTAGAAGAGGGTGTGCAAGCCCTGGTGCTCACCGTTCGCTGCAGGCAAGCCCGTGATTTGGGCTATAAGGCCTGAGAGTTCAAGGTGCGGTTCAAAGGATGATCATCTGCAGCACAGGGGGTGACTCGGAGCGTTTCCATCCTTCTTTACTGACTGCACCGATGGCTCGGAGAGAGTGGTCTCCTCACCTGGAGACTCAGCAGCCAGCGTGAACGCTCTCTCTTCCGTACCATTAGCAGATATTAATGCCACAAACCTTACACATGTGCAAAGTTCCTCTGCTGCAAAATGTTCGTTTCCACATATTCTGCAGAAATCATCTGGTTTCAATACCCGGTGTGTGTAAGAACAACATTTACCTACTGGGTAGACAGCAGAAGTCAGCTCAGAGGGAAACGTTCTCTGCTTGTGCTCGCCACACAGAAAGTTAGAAGGAAAAAAGGGGCAGATTCAAGGTTGTGGCTCGTGGCAAGGTGCAAGAGCTACCAGGGGAGTCTCTCAGGGGTTTCTCTCTGTTGGTACCGGATTGCTGTGTCTCCAGCCTGGCACACCATCCCTGGCATAGGGCTGTGTTTCTCTACTGCTCTACCGGCATTAAGTAAGCTGGCAAGAGCTCTAGCAACACCCGTTTGCAACGTTCACGCTGTTAGTGTTAAATGAACCCAAAAGAGCAAAATTTGCAAAGTTATATTGAGGTGTTGAAAGGAGGTTGAAAAAAACCCACGAGCAGGGAACTGCGTCATGCCCACATGCCTCTCTCCCTCCGAGCACCATGCTTGTTACCGGTGCCTGAGCCTGACTCCGTCTTCTTCCCGCAGTTCGACATGCAGAGGATAACACTGGAAGAGCTGAAACACATCCTCTACCACGCCTTCCGGGACCACTTAACGATGAAGGACATCGAGAACATCATTATCAACGAAGAGGAGAGTTTAAACGAAAACTCTGGCAACTGCCAAACAGAGTTTGAAGGTGAGAGAGACAGTTTCTGTGTTTCTGTACAATTGTTCTCTTTCTGCTTCATCTGTAAAACTCAGTGTGATCCGTGACGTGCAATGGGCAAGCACGGAGTTAGCACGGCGTTATTTTAGAGTAAGTAGCAGCGACACACTTAGAGAGCTCAAGAGCTGCCGTGAGCCTTCTTCCATGTGGTCTGAGTAAAGCTGCTCCCATTTCAGGCAGGAGGATGAACTAGTGGGTGCTTTGCCTTATGGCCCTCCTTTCTCTGGGGGGATTCAGGCTGGGGGATGTGCAGCCCGTGCTGAGGTCGGTGTCTCAGACAGGCTGAGTTTCCCTACATATGCATTTCCCCGTGCATATTTCTATATGCACGTCTCTCTCAGCCTGTCATGGAAAGACTGTTGGCACTGGGTCCTGCTCCGGCAAGCTGCGTTAGGTTCCACCAGTTTTCTGTTGCCTTTCCACAAGCAGAAAAGGTCTTCTTGCTCTGGGCTCCCAGGGGACGGGTGGGTAGAGTCCCCTCTCTGCATTGTAACACCAGCGATGAGCAGAGATGGTGCATCTGCGCCCTCCTGCCCTGCACACCCCTTGTTCGGCGCTGTCGGGACCACTGGTGTGAGGCTGCAGTATGGCACACAGGGACACCACAGGACAACTCATCTCAAGACACGGGAGAGTGGCTGCAAGACCAAGGTCTGAGCGACCCTCAGAGGTAGCTGGAGAAAGGGCAACACTTGCTTCGGCAGCTGTTGCTTAACACAACGTCCTCTCAGCAGTGCCACAAGACCACTGAGTAAGTGATCAGCAACTGGGATCAGACACAACCTCAACTTTTACAGTGGATTTTGCACTTTGAACGGAGCTAACACTAGTAAGAACGTGCCCCTATTTTAAGCCACCGTGGGAGAAGGATTTTCTTGGCCGGAGGAACTTGTGCTGCTCCCAACCGTTGCTGGTTGGAAAACTAAACGGATACAAATCATCTCAAGTGCAGAAAAGTCCGGGGAGACACCTACAGAGAATCGCAGGGTTTGTGCACATCACCCTGGGACAGCTACTGTGCTTTCCCACCCACAGCAATGCCACCTTATATAGGCCATTTTGGGGCAAATCCTGATATCTGAGGGGTCAAATAGCCTCTGAAGGGGCACCAGGCAGAGACACTGAAGCGTCTTTAAAACAAAGCAAAGGATAAAAATATTAGTGCAATTCTTAGCCTGGCTAATTAATGGGATTCAGAAGCTATATCCAGCACAGTCACCCTCTGCTAAATACCGCAGAAAAGATGTAGAAGAGCAGAGCTGAATTTTAAAAAGCCTGCAGGAGGGAGGCGAGCGGCAGCGCTCCTCGCATCAAGCCAAGCGACATTTTTTTTGTTGTTGTTCCTCCTGGAGAGCGGCGGGGAGGAAGAGACGCTTACTTACATGAATGGAGTTGTTAGTCCCCGCTGACCTGCTGGTTCAGTGGAGACATGCGCCAGCTGTCACCGCGGCGAGAGGCACGCGGGCTTCTTTCAGCTTCGGTACTTGGGTGAACCATCCCAGTCGCCAAAAAAAAAAAAAACCCAACCAAAAAAAAAGGGGGTCCGAAAACCTAAATGCTCAGCATCTCGTTTTGGAAGTCCCAGCTTCCAAAAGTACAGCAAGAACAGCTTTTCTCGTGGGATGTTGGCATTGCTGGTGCTAGGCAGAACCTAGAAGCAAAACAGACCCTTTTTTAGATGTTGTTAGAAATACACACACACACGCACAAATCCACCAGAGAATAAAGATCAACCGAACGCTGTCAACAAAGATGCAAAGTTTTGCTTCAGGTCCCAGAAGAAGGGGATGGTTCTGGTCTGTGGCAGCTTTGACATGAGCATTTCTCCCAGGAAAGGTGGGCTGAGAGCAGGTTGCGTCCCTGCAGCTCTCCAGGCTGGACATGCCATTACCGGAATGACCCACTTGTGCCCTTGGCGTTCCCATTTCTCAAACACTAAGATCCCTACAGGGCTCAAAAGCAGAAATTATGGGGCTTCATGGCATGGATCAACGGCACTAAGGGAGAGCTGTCACGAAGGTTGGACAGCATCTCAGTCTAGCTTTAAATGGGGCTGTACAGAAGTGTCTCCGTGTAAGTCAGTCACTCTTTCCTCACTTCTTAATTAGTGGAGTGAAGAAGATGCTTTTTGGGTATAATTCCTTGAGTTTATTTTAGGTGCTACCTTGGGATGAGAGGATTGCACCTTAAAAAGCACCTATTTCTTTCAACTGTAAAGGTAGCCTAAAGGGATTAGCTTAGTGGCTCACATCTATATTTAATGTACATTTCATCCACCCCATTGAAGTACCTTTAATTATGGGTAGGGATGAAGCCAAGATGAGCCCCGATGGTCTTCACCAAGATTTGGGAATGGTTCCTAAGGGAAGAGACATAGCAGATACTTTGTGTAGTACCTTGCTGAAATGGGGCATCTCCACTCACTCTCGCCTCTGGGTATGTTCTTGCCATCAAAGAGAAGCCCCGAAATCCTTCTCCATCCCATGGACAGAGACACTCCCCCTTCTCTGTACCTGGGGGTGCCTGGCTCAGCCCCACCGGGTGATGAACAGGACATATTGCCATCAGTACATATTTCTGTCATTCTCACAATTTTGCCATCTTGGCTTCTTGTCATAATGAGGTCTTCACAACTATGTCATATTCTTCCTATATCAACACAGACAATATACCTTATCTCTCTCTCCCACATTCATATACACACACACGCTTTAAACCAAATACAATATTCATATTACAGTCAGGGACAAGTCCAGGATTTTGTTCAGTTCACTCTGAACATGAGAGTCGTTTGCAAGACGTCAGATCTAGGCTTACATTACAACTTCCCCTCCTACGCATTTCTAGGGGGTTTCATTTGCCTTGTTCTTGATGAAGAGCAAAGCAATGAAAATGCCCAACTCCTCGGTACGAGCAGCCCACACCAGCCCTGCCGATAAAGAATACCGCCAGAAGGGAGGCACCGTTATGTCTTCTGCCTTTCCCTCGATTTTTATTAATGCTTAGAGGGAAGGAGAACAAAGTTGAGAGCCAAGAAGAGGGTTTGTTTTATGAGAAAAGGCACAAGAAAAGGACAACTGTTTGCAGCGACATTGTACTACCAAAAATTTATAGCACAAAAATCATTTGTCTGGCGGTTCCCTTTATCCAAACATGACATTAAGCTCGTGGCAAACAAGAGTGCCGGCTGGTTACGGTGACCCATGCTGTCTGCCACGGGTATTTCATCCTCAGCCCTGACACTCAAATTAACTGGATGCACAAGAGCTGCCGCAGCGCCCCTCCCTGCGCCCCCCAGACAAGCACCAGGAGCATCCGCTCCTCAGCTAAGGGCTTGGGAATGAAAAACTGACCTCTTAAAATGAAAATAACTCCATCCACCCAGAGAAAGCAAACATCACTCACCTTTAGCGGGGTTATGACTATAAATACACTGTAGCTGTTCATGTCAGCAAGGCTTTCTCTGCAGTCAAGAAGGCTCTCAGCACTTACCCTCACCATCCCAAAGCCACCGTGGGCATCGTCACCAGCCCAGCAGCCACAGCTGATCCACCCTGAAACGCGTTGGACCCATTAACCCCATGTCCCGGTGGAGAAGTTATAGCAACGGTAGCTCTGTCTCTGCAACTAGTGCCACCACGGTGAGTCCTCCTCGCCAGCACATTCTCTGCATGTTGAGAAGATGAAGGATGACCCAGCCTCGCTTTGCCTTTGCTTCTTGAGATCTCATTTACGTTGGACAGCCTGCGAGCTGCTCTCCCCCCTAAGAAGGGGCCAGGACATCTCCAGAGGAGCTTCAGGCTCTGACCGTGTCCAAGGAACCAGCTCACATCCAAACCCCGGCGTGTCCCGTGGGTATTAAAAACTCCAGCTGCCAACCAAATGCAAAACAGATGGAGCATCCAGCCCTGCCACAATGCCAGCTATGGAAACCAGCAGGAAAAAGCACATATGCCATGCTTAAAAGATCTATGAATTTGGAGAAAGGAGAAAAGCGAGGGCAAAAACTCACCAGTCAGCAGGAGGGGCAAATGGGGCTTCACAGTTAAGAGGGCAATTCACAGGGCAGCACGTAGTTGTGTTCACAGTGAAGAAAGTCAGTAATTTCAGCTTCTTTGTCTGCCTGTGGGTGGCAAGGGGGCAGAGGAAATGTTAAGTTCATCTTCTTGCTGGAGTAATTCCTGCTGAGCCCCAACCAACAGCAAGAGGGTCTCTCTGGGTCTGGAACACCTCTACATTTCAGCACAGACCTTTCCCCTTTCTTCTGGAGTTATTTGGTAGGTTATTTGGCTATTTGGTGTACCTTCAGTCGGTAAAGAACAATAACAATGACTTACCTGGATCCTGCTGCCTTTAAATTCTATTTTTACTTGATGGTACAACAGAAGACTGAAGGAATTGTTCAATTTGGGAACACTTCTGCAAGAAACACTCAACACGCTTTACTCTTTGCCTTTGACTAGGAGAGTTGCCATCATAAAAAGCCTTGGCCAGGCTTCGACTGCTGCTCCCAGTCAGCAATCAGAGCCCTGCACTGAAGGGCGATGCTGGCTTGTGTCACTGTTTTGTCTGCTGGCTGGGAGTACAGAACTAATACCAAAGTACAGAAATACAAAGTACAGAAATAATACCAAAAAAAAAATAATAATAAAGAAGTAACTAAAGATGTGATTTAAGAAGCTTTTCAGGGTGCTGGGGCATCGTGCACAAAACCAAGGAACCGCAGTATCGATTCTGTGCGCATTATAAAAGCGAGCGAAGGACTCAAGGAGCAGAGCAGTGCAAGCAGAAAGCAAGTAATTTAGGAGAGGTGCTGTAAGGGGGATTTCATTATCTGCACAGAATACAGCGAGTCCCTTGGCGGTGCAGCGTTTCCCTGCCCTGGGCAGTCCGACTCAAAGTGCTGCCTAACGAGGGCTTCTGGTGCCTCGGGCGCTGCCTGATGCTGGGGGACCGCCTGGGAGCTGGGATTAGGACACCGGCACTGCTAAATCCTGGCCGGAGGAGGTGAGGGGGGGATGAAACAAGTGGTCAAAATGCAGCAGGCAGAGGTCCCACCTCTCTGTGCAGTGAGGTTCAAGCCTGGATCAGAACAAGGGGTTTTTCCATATATTCTAAAAACATCCTCCTGGTCTTTTCCAAGTATGGGCACTCGGAGCCTTTTCCTGGTGGCATTTTAGGTTTATTGTAATTCTGAGCTTGTTGTCAACCAGCTGAAAGTGTCCATAAGAAAAAGGCGGTGACCATCCATGACCATCCATAAGAAAAAGGCGATGGGTACGTCCCTTCTCAGGCCAAAACAAGACCATGCGTTACTGCCCATAGCGGCAGGGCAGAACTATCCATCCCGTGCGTGAGGATCTTCTGCTTTCTGTGATTATCTCAGTTCAGAGCCTTTTCAAACAGATTAATCCTCACGGTACCCCAATACCACATATTGTTCTGATATTCATAGGCAGGGAGGCTGAGACAGGGACATGAACTGCCTTTAGCAAGTCACAGCATGAGTCCTCGTTGATGAACTTAAAATAATTAAAATTAAATGAAATAAGTCAAACGCTAAAAATCCCAACTCTGTCTGCATTTTAACTGCCGCAAATTACTCTTACCTCTTTTGACAATTATTCTGCAAGCATTCATTTGAAAAGGTTCTTAATAAGTCTGATTTTGCTTAGGCACAGAAAACCTAAAGCCAGTTTGGAAAAATGACTAACGTACTGTGCATACTCATGGGAACTATCACAGTGGTTTTTTAAGTGTTGTCAGGGAGCACAGCTTGAATGTCTGCTCATTTCCAGTTGACCTGTAACTGGAAAAACCTGGATGAGTCTAAGGGGATTCACAGAAGACCAATATTCCCAATTAAAGAACTACAGAGAGAACTGCATTAAGAGCTCAGAAGAAATACACAGGTAAACTTGAGCGTTTGAAGGGTTTAAAAGCCAAGGTGAGAGAGAAAGGAATTCCTGCAGTAGGAGAAGGTGTCCTGTTAGGAGAGGTGGTTTGGAAGCAATGGAAGGTAAGGTGGAAATGTCCCAACGGGGAGGGGTAAGACTTGGCCAGAGCAGGGGATCTCAGAGGTGTGGACTAGAGGGTTATGCCAAGGTAATAATCAGAGGCAAAGAAGGGTTTCTGAGTTCAGCTGATCCTGGTGGAAAGCAAAAACATTACTTTGGCCGAGCACCTCATCTTTCCCGTCTCTTCCCTGCAGTGCACGCCCAGAAGCAGAACAGACAGACCTGTGTACGGAAGAGCCTTATCTGCGCGTTTGCCATGGCCTTTATTATAAGCGTGATGTTGATTGCGGCCAACCAGATCCTGCGGAGCGGCATGGAGTAGCCTCTCGCCATGACACTGTGAACCAAACTGACCATGCATGCGCATGCCACCGGGTGAGCTCCCCCCGAACCGACTCTCACACGGCAAAGAGACAGAGGCAGGCAGATAAAGCACCATTCGACAAGGAGCCTGAGGCCAGCAGCGTAATGTGTCTTGTGAATCAACTACATCCTTTTGGCAGGGACATAAAAGGGCTGTCTTAATGCTTTAAAGGTTTTGTTTCCTAATGCAATAAAAAAAAATAAATACATACAGGACTCCCGAATTATTGCTTCAAAACAGCAATGGTAACTTGGAAGAAACTTTCATCCAGCAGTCTGTTTTGCAGTTTTCAGGAGGCACAGCCTCGTGACTTATCGCAGCGGGGCTGCCTTTTAACCTAGGGGCCGACTGACTATTCCGCGTAGCTCTCCGCTGGGCCCACCTTCCCAGGAAGTTGATCGTAGCATTGTCACAAGCAAGTCCTCTTCGTTTTATTTCATGTACTCCGGCTTCGCTTTGTTTTTCCCTTATGACCATGCCTTTGAGTTTACGGCATTAGAGGGGAGCTAGAGCATCCTTGTACAGTATTTTCAGAGTAAAAAAGAGGAGAATTTGCCAGCATCATACAAAATCTCTATTTTTGCTTCGTAGACGTCGCCTTTGACACAAGACTGTGGGGGAGCGGGAGTCTGTTTGCCATTTTTTTTCCGACTGTGAATCAGGGCTTGAGAAGCACCATCCGTTTTCACACATGGGCATTCCTGAGATTTGTGCACAGTCTTCCAACCGACTCTGCAACCACCAGCGCCAGTTAAAACTCCCTCTATTTGGTCCCATCTGCATATTCAACAGCATTTGCTTTCCAGCCGTTTTGCCCTTCTTCTCTATTGGTCTTCAGTAACCTTCTCTGAGATGAAAATCAGGAGGAAAGCTCAGAAAGAGCTTTCCTCCCCTCTCCTCGCCCGCCCGATTTTTCTTTCTTTCATTTCATACGCCCTGGTTGTAATCTGCAGTGAAACCTCCGTCTCAGTCACCTTCTCGTGGGAGAGGTTGTGTTTTTGCCTACACGGCAGTGTGTGGTTTTGACCAGCCAGCTGCTCCGCTCCCCCCCGAGGAGCCGTCCCACCACCACCACCACCACCACCATCACCATCGTCCCATGGGCAGGCTCCAAAGAGGGTAAGCTGAAAAGCAGACTGCAGCAAGAGAAGAAGGAATAAAACTAGAGCATAGTGCCATATGTTACGTAGTGTGGCAGACTTTCAGATCCTGCAAGTGTTAGGTATTTTTCCTGGAAGAGATTTTAATGAGCAGCAAGGAGAAGATGGAGCGATGCAGACTAGAGACACAACACGTCCTGCAGAAAGCGCGAGGACTGGGCGAGCCTGGAGCCAGGATTACCTCTGAAAGCGGTTTTCCTTTGAAACTTGACACAAATCCTTGCATTTGCCTTCAGATGAACTGCGCACCTGTGTGTCACCCCGGGAGAGATATGGTTTCCTTGCTCTCGTGGGAGAGGTTTCCCGGCCGGTGCTCACGGAGCCGGCGCAGGGAGCACTGCCGGGGATGTCCATGGAAGGCACCCAGGCGTTGGAGTTGCGGTGGCTTCGTCCTCCAGCGGGCGAGCTCCAGAAACACCAAGGAACAGGGAGATCTTGCTCCCGCAAATGCAGATGACTGTTTCCCGTGTCACGAGAGGAGGCAGGATGGCTCCCCGGGGGGTTGCGAACCACGAGCTTCCCTCATCCCGCACAGCAGCCATCGGCTTAAGCCCGCATCCATCCCAAAGACTCATTTCAGGGCTTTCTTTGATTATAAGTTCAATCAATAACATTTGACCTGTGTTTTTAGTAGCCTGGTTTGAAAATTTGCTTCTCATCCTTCCGTCTCCCATCACCCCTTTAAACTTATGTCACCGCTTTGGATTTTGCCTTTAGGTGTGTGTCTCAGTCGCCCACCTCCACATCATTGCCATTTTCCTGGTGGCCCCCCGCCGCTCCATCACCGAAGATGACCGCTGCCTTTTCCAGAGCAGCTGAGTTATTGTTTTCTGCCTTTCCCAAACACACGTTTCTGTGTTTCTGTTCTGCTGTGACTAATAGAGGTCAACCGCAAAATATTCCGCAAAAATTGTAACGTCTCCCAGAAGACGGAGAGATTTATGTTGGCGGTAGGGCAGCAGCAGACTTCACACCAACAGCGGAAAATCTTAGGCCAGCTCGGAGCGTGGGATTCGCAGCGCCGGGGAGCCGAGGCACGCTCCCAGCACCCGCTGCGCTGGGCGTTGCAGATAACGAGCTTTGAGATCATTTTAAGGGAACTGTCATCCACACTGTTAGGTCTCAGGGGCATGTGAAAAGGTGGCAGCAGCAGGAAAAAAAAAAAAAAAGTCTAAATATTACTTGCCACTGAGTAATACTTCTTAAGATGATTTCCCCCCCCTCTCCCCAGGACTGTGCTGGAGCGACTGTGGGCAGCAGGGGCAGATGGAGATGGAGCGGAGAGGTGGGCACCGACCCACCAGCCCCGCTCAGCGACAGCAGAAACGCGGGGCAGAGTGGTGCCTCCTCGCTGAGCCCACAAACACAAGCTAAAACACATAGACCAGGCATTTCTCCATGTTCTTCTCACCCATCTGACAGCTAATACCGGGCAGACTCCAGTTATAACGGCTACCTTACAGACAAGATGATCTTTTGCATTCCTTTAAGCTTTCTGGAAGGCTCCATGAATTCTACATGCATGTTCCATAAAAGCCTTTGTAAATACAGTCATTTTTCAGCATTCTTCACCTTGCAGCTCCATTTGTAAAACCAAACCTATAATTAATATATCGGTAAAAGCCATAGCCTGGTGTCAGTAGAGTTCATTGCAAAACTCCCCACTGATTTTACTGGGTACAGGATTTGGGGGGGGTTTGGGGTTTGCTTTTTCTGTAGGGAACTCAATTTATCCATTATGAATCAGTGTCATGTCTTGCCAGAGGTCTCCTTTCCTTTCCTAGAGCAGCCTTTTCCCACCTAAAGGCGTCTTGAAGACATCCCTGCTTCACTCAGTCAGGCTCCTCTGGTGGCAATGCAGAATGGATCAGGCCAAACCATTTCATCCTTTCCTCTCCCCACAACCTTTCTACCGACACCTTCCCATCCTTCCTAGCCAGCAGCGTTGGACCTGTGTCCCTTACCTACCTCCCTGGCTTCATTTATGTAACATCCATTTGTCTTTTTTTTTTTTTTTCCCTTCTACACAAGAAGGAAAAAAAAAATGGGCTTTTTGTTGCTTTTACAGACAGTAGGTAAAAATAGAGCAGTACAATTTTGATTGGAACCTGATGGCAAAAGCTTAGGGGGAAGAAAGTAGAAGAATCAAAGAAATAAAAATAAAAAACCCCACATCCCATACTTTAAGGAAAAAAAAAAGAAACCCTTTAAGTGCTAATTAACATACTTTAAAAAATACCCAGACTGCAGCAGCGCTAGGTAGAGCTGTCAGAAAAAGCACTAAACTTATGCTCTTGCCAGTTACATGAGAATTTAAGTGTCTTTTCAGCGCTGCAATTCTGTACGAAAAGGATATTGCTATGGCAACCCTCGCTGTTCGTGACATGTGTGCCACCGTGTCGGAGCGACACACAGCAATTGCAGGCGCTCTCCCAGCCAAATCAGGGATGGACAAACAGCTCCCAACAGCCTGGGACGGCGTTTCAGCTCGTGGATTAGCAAATTATTAGCAAATTGTGAGCGCCCCAAAGACAACTCTGTTGGCTTAGCCACCAAAAAAAAAAAAATGCGTGCAATTAAACAGATTGATGTGCAGGGAAGGCTTCGAGATGGACATGGTTATTTTAGCTTGAGAGAGGCTTTGGTTTGGTTTGGGAGCAAGTGAAATCCATGCAGCATAAGCAGCGCTCAACACGGGCTGTCCAGTGCTTGTCAAGGACACTTTGAGCAGGTTCTTCTCACAGAGGGATCGATCCCTGATGGGAAGGATTTGGGTTACTGCTCCTGCAAGGCACCGGGCTGTGTTGCTGAGAACCATTGACTTTGGGTTTCACTTTGAAGGCACATCCTGATTTTCTGCTCCTGGAGAAGCCAACAAGCGAACGGCAGGCACCTGGCACAACAAAATACTTTGGAGGCCACAGAGAAGTGAATTCCAGCAAAAGCTGCTGAAGGAACATTGCTTACCTATCAGGTCCAAAGCCATACCATAAGGTCAGCCACGAAGAGGCTGAGGAGTTACCAGGCAGGACAACTGCATCATGGTGGTGGCAGTGGCCCTGGGGAGCGAGATCCTGCCCACGACAGGCTGTGCCACCCCAGGACTTTGTTGGGGCCTGACCTTCTCGAGTCCAGCACTGAGAAGTCATTTCTAACCAGAAGTAATATCAACAGTTATTTAAAGAATTAAACAGGGTGGACAACTGGGAAAACTTGGCTTTGTTAGGAAGAATTTGGTCCTCATGCTGTTGGAGTTCATGTAGGATAAAAGAGAGTTGACAAAGAAAAAGTAATTCTCTTTCATGTTTGATGAGTACCCACAAATACGCCGGTTACTGTTAGCAGACACCCTGTCCTGGCGAAGGTGCTCACAGACACCCCAGGACAAGGGTCACCTGTGAGCAGCAGGGTGGGAGGTGGTAGGAGACCCAGCTACCTGCCCCGGCTCCCAGGTGAGCTACAGCTGAATATCTGGGTACCCGCTGGTGATTTGGATAGATTTCATACAGACCATTCAGACCATTCAGTGGACATCTGGGAGCTCAGATGTTGGATATAGTGCACCGGTAGGGCTGGACGTTGGTTGCTTTACATGGGAGACTTCCAGCAACTTTGTAAGCTGGGGCCAAGTAAATGGGTTTTTTTGGTCCTTCTCCTATAAGAAATAGGACAGCAAGCAAGCAGATCAAGAAAAGGCAGAAAGCATTCCCAAGAATGCTACTCTGGAGGGCTGAAATCTGTTTGACAGACTTGGATAAGCACAGTACCTATCGGCAAACATTTTTTTTTCCATGGAAAGCATAGGAATATTCTTTCCCCCAAAAAACCAAACTGCATCTTTCTGCCTGCTGCAGAAGACCAAAAGATCTCCTGGGACACCCAGAGGACTGTGACGGCTGCCCGAGGTCCCGTGCTGGCTCTGCTGGAGATGACACACTGCTTTGCCGGGTGCCTGGTAGGAAGAGACTCTCAGCTTTGTCCACGGCAGACTCTCTCCCCCCGCACCGTGCGCGGAGCCGGCAGCGCCGCACAGGGCTGTCATCGCACAGAAGCGAGAGGGGCACAGTCCCGAGTCAGACTTAGATCTGCGAGGAGAGAAGCAGTAGGAGGAATACATTAAGATCACTAAGAATGAAGTTCCCCATTTTATCCACCCGTGTAATAAATTATTTAGTTTCTGCTTTATGGATGACTATTTGAAAGAAGAAAAACCAACTCTTCTAAAATGAGAATCTGATGAAGTATCTTTTTTTCTTGGCTCTGAATCACGCTTGCATTCCACAGATGAAGATGTACCAAACTTGCTGGTTTTCAATCTATTATTTTACCGTACTGTGTTCTGACAGTACAATTACATTTCCCTGGCATCACTTAAAGCCTATTACCTTCCCAGGAATTTAACACAGAAAAAGAGAAGGCTCACAACATTTTCATCTCTGTACATTGTCAGTTGTTATCAGGACAGGATCTTGTTTTTCTCCAGTTCAAGTAGGACATTTTAGGCAGCTCTAGGAACTGTAGAAGCTTCAGCAGAAGCAAGACGGACAGAAAAGCTGACAACGTTTTAATTGGAAGAGTACTCCACTCCTACCCCTCCAGTGGCAAAAGTCTGAAAAACTGCCTCGATTTGGCATCTTCACTAGGAAAGAATTTCAGCCCCAGAAGCAAGGAGAAGAGGGAGAAAGCAGAAAAAGGAAATCCTCTGGATCTAAAGATCGGTACTTGACAATTTGATGATGAAAATACCGTAGGTTTTTTTTTTCATTTTCTGTCAAGACAGACCAAAATACTTTCTAGCCTTGAAGAGCATTACTGAATGAAATTGCCATTTTCCAACCAATTACTTTCTACAGCTATTCGTGACCAGTCTTTGCCAGCATCATAAGTAAGAAGCTTCAAACACTGCTATTTTTACGACGCTTTAGGTGAGATCCATAATAGGACTTTCCTTCATCAGCCAGTCTTCTGTCTTTATCGGCCAACAAGTAGACATTTGACCATCTCATTTGAAGCTCTTGAGCTTGCTCTAGTAGGTTCCCCTCTGGTCTTGCCCAGCACGCAGGTGTGTCTCGTCTCTCTCGTGGGCAGTCCCACTAAACCCAAACCATACAGCCCATGTGTTTGCAGCATCAGGCCCTGGGGTTGCCATTTGACAGCAATCTTCTAATAAATGCCTCTATATTCATATTGCACCAACCCAGGAACCGTATTACGTTTCCTACCGTCTCTTTCAGAGGAGCCAAAGTTATTTCAGCTTCATGCAGCAGCTCGTGTTTTCTCAGATTTTAATTGGGGTGGGGGGGTGGAAGAGAGATGAAGTTCCTCTCGGACTCCAGGGTAAATCAGAAGTAGCTCATTAGAGTTAATTGGCTTAAACAGGAATAAGCCCAGAATCCAGCCTGTTGCCATTTAATCCATACTAGGATCTAAGTAATCAATGCCTCCTGATTCATCTCTAGGAAGTCTAATACATGCGTCTCCTTTTTTTCATCATTTCATCCCTCACTGTTGTCGTCATTTACCATTCATTGGTAAAAACTGACCATTTTTTGCTTGTTAACAAAAGACATGGCATTTTAATTAAAGACAACAACTCACAAAGCAGCATAATGGTAAAAAAAAAAAGACAAAAAAACAAAAAACTTTGTACAAAATATTGTAAATATTAATATAAATTAACTTGGCATGCAACTTAAATAAATCCTATGTTATTGCAAGTTACCCAAGTGTATAAAGACGTGTATAAAGGAAAACCGAATGCCATATGTATCGGCTGTTTCCTCTAACCAAACACTACTGTAAATATATAATCTGTATAAAAAGATTTTAATTTTACCATTATTTATGCAATAGAAATAAAGGTTTTTTTTCTTTTGATGAGGGATGAAGTTTCTTTTTTCCTCATTTTGAAGCAGTCATTGATATTTATTCATGCCCAAGTACAAGAGCAAAAGCTAGATTTGCATAAAATATTAGGACAGAGACCCTTTCTTCCTTCTGAGGGATACATGAACATTTGGGGTTTTTATTTTGCTTTGAAAATAGATTTACATATTTTAAAGCCTGTTACTACAGAAAGAGCTCCTGGCTGAATAGATGCCTTGGCTGTTCAGAGCCGGGATCAACGCTTCCAGAGCGACACAGATGCACAGGACCCGTCAGCATGCCAAAGAGAGGAATTGAACTTCTCCTCTGGAAGGGGAAGTCAAAGCCACAACTGGTGTTGGTTGGTAGGCACCACATGCAGATCTCAAAGAGAAAGGTCAGACCATGCCATGTGCTCTTTTATGGCACTCGCTTAAAAACTCAAAACCCCTTTTCTTATACCTGCCAGAGAGTCGGAGCCTGGTTCTCTGAGCTCAGACGGGCTCGGGTCCAGTGCGTTGCTGCTGGGAAGCGGACGCTGACCACAGGTTTTAATCCTGTTTCCTCTCTGCCAAGGCTCCGTACCACGAGAGCTTCTCTGTGAGACTAAACTACACTCACGTGTCCTGCAGAGCAGCTGCTCCCTTAGCAAATCCAGAGCTCCTCATCTCACTGTAGACCATTCTCCACAGCTCCCAGTCCGCTGAGTCCTGCCAGCCATTTGGCTGGAGAAGACGAGGATGAGGTTAATGATTGTCCCCAAAATTGCTTGTAGTGGTGCCTAAATTAAAGCTTAAAAGGAAACAGCTGATGTAGGCAAGTCGTCTTTACCCAGGTGGACCCAAGTCACAGTGGTAGGACTGCTGGGACTACCGGTGCAACCCCCAAAGCTCCCACCATGCCCATGGGTAGAGTACCACCTCTACCTCATGCTTGGAAAGGAGCTGTGACTCTTTCCCTACACCTGACCATTTTTGCAAAAATAACATTTCTGTTTCCTTCATCTAAACTCTGAAAAAATGTGTGGTTTTCCCCAGACAATGATGCGTATCACACTCCATTTCATGGGCTCACATTACTTATTAATTGCGACCATTTGGATAGCAGCCTGGTGGCTCAGATACTGTTCTTTATTCCTGGAACCATCACAACTTCCCGTATGAGCAATTGCCTATGCATGGATTACCACTGAAAAGCAAGCGTTGCAGGAAACTTCTGTTTACAAAAATTTGCGATCTAATAGCTTAAAAAAAGATACCGTACACTCTAGTCGACCTCTTACATTATGTAACTGGAGAGCTGTTTAATGAATGGCTTAGGAATGAACCCGAATTCATTACAGGAATGAATCAAATATATCGTAGGAATTCCTATATATTTACCCCCGGAACGAATGAGTAATCGAAGAAATTCTCTGCTGGAAGGAGAAACCTACACCACACAGCTCTCCTTTGAAAACAGTGTTCTCATACAGACCATTGCGTTCGATATCCTCAATGAAACCACAGGTTTGTACGTCGTATTTCAGCCACCAAAACCATTCAGAAATTGAAATCTGCTGGCGTCATCGCTTGAACACATCCTCTCTGCCCGTCAGCCCTCAGCGAGGGTGAGCACCACGCTGCACAGGTTAGTGTGATACCATTGGGAAACCTTCACTGACTGCAGGGAGAAAACAAACTTTAAAAGACAAAAACACACCACATTTGAACTGAGACCAAACTGCTTTATCCCACCACAAAAAGATGACAAACATGACCACTGTTCCAGCTCTACTGAAGCCTTTTTAGCTCTTGTGTTATTTTAATTCTCTCAGTTCAACAGAGAAATATGGACCACCTCAAAGCCCCATCCTTCAGCTGTGCCCCAACGGGAGGTTTCGGGTTCCTGCTGCTGTGGGAACGGGCACCGGCGATGGGCAGGAACGACTGCGCAGGTCTAATCCAGTTCCCGGAGAGTCGGTGGAAACATTCCCAGACTTAGTGGGATTTGGATTAGGTCATCATACAGTGCAGTATTTCACACCCTGGCCCTTTGCTTTGTTTAAATGGAGTCCGGCCAAGGCCTCAAATTTAATTACTGACATACAAATACTGAAGAAATAAGGCTTTTCTTACTCTGAACGAAATTCAGGCATGGCCCCCATCTAAAACCTCTTGCCATCAGTGGGCTCCCCAAGCTCAAAACTCCCAGCAGACAGTGCCTTTGGTTAGACACAATGCTTTCCTCCAGGTAGGCACACTCTGCCCATGACCCTGCAGGCCGGTTTTGCTGCTACCATCTCACCCACCCAATACGCACTCCTTCCTGATTAACATCTAGAGAAAGTATTTGCTAATGCAAATCCAGAGGCAGTAATTTATTTGGCACAAGCTAGTTAATCCTGGCAAGGCTTTCCCGTGTAAGTATAGACTAATATCATCTTGTTTTAATTGCTTCTTTAAGAGTTTCTCAAAAATCAAAAACATTTTAATTAAAAAATTCACCAAGAGTATCTTCCAGATCTTTTCCCATTTATTCTTCTTCCCACCAAAATTATCAGCACATTTGTTAAGTTCTAAAGAAAGTAATTACAGCAGATGTTGATCGCTGCTGCTGCTAGCTTTGAGGTTGCTGAATGCCACACATCAGTCTCCCAACTTCTACTTTTCTGCAACTTTCTGAAACAGAAATTTCCATTCTTGGTCTCTGCTCAGAACGAAGGCTGTCTGTGCAGGAGCTGGGATGCTTTCGTGCCAGCTGCTGAGGCTAGGGGAAATTCTGGGCGGGAGAAGGGGTAAGAAAGGAGGAGATACAATTAGGGAACTGCTAGGGGATACAGAGATTAGGACAAGGAACAGCGAGGAATGGCTGAAAGACATTTCATTTTCCCTATAATACCATTTGTAATGAATAAAGGTCCTGCTCCACCACCACCTCCCCAAAAGGCAGGATGACAAATCCACTAGAAGTGCCACCAGCACAGGCACCGTTACAATGGTGTGGAAGTATCAGACCGGAGACGCCAAGTGCCACCCCTGCCACACTGTAATAAATATCTTTTAACCCCAATTTCTGCCTAGATTTCCACTTGCACATAATGAGCTGGCTTTAGAATAAGCTGTCAAAAATAGTTCACCGTATAATGACAGAAAGCTGAGATAATCACAGGATGACCATGCATGTCACTACGGACAGAAATTCAACGCAACAGCGTAAGCGCAGGGTCAGGAACCTGTAGCATGATGCCGATGGTGAGGGCAAGCAAATTTTCAGTGACTGCTCAGAGACAGGGCTACAAAACTACTCAAGGAGCACAGCCTCCCACCTCTGCTTCGGGCAAGAGAAACAGCGTCCAGCAGTGCTCCCTTAAATGTTTGCTGGTGGTGGAGTACCTCTAGGTCTGAGCTAAAATTGCAAACACAGACAAATAGAGAAAACTCTGGAAGGGGACCGTCAGAAGCTGTGCAAAAGCTCCAGCTCCTCTTTCGCTACATCACAAGTTAGTCTCCCAAAAAAATTTTCTGCCTTCAGCCATCGGTTTTCAGCCTCTGTCCTTCTGAAGCCATCAAGTCAGATCTGCCAGAGAGGTCCTGCCGACTGGAGATGCCAGAGAAACCCCCTGCAGGCATACCAACAGGCCCCACACGGCTGGTTTCCACATGGTCACCACGTCTCAGAGAGAAGAAGCTGTTTTCCGCAGGGCTGAATTTCACACGCACAAGTCCTAGGGCAAAACTACTGCAAACACCTGGCACCATGGGTCTCTCGTGCAGGCAGGGTCACCTCCCAGTAGAGAGTGGTGAGGCAGGCAGGGCTCAGCCAACATCTCTGCTCCCGGTACAGCCGTGGGGACAAAGCAGGACTCTCAGAGGCATCTCAGTCCCAAAGAGAACACGACCGTGAGCATGGCTGCTAGTGAGTGTTTTCCAGATTCAACAAGTTCCAGCCTGCAAAGCGTTTTACAGAAAACATTAAAACCTCCTGAAGTGAAGGATTTCAAATGGAAGGGGCTGAGAGACCCCAGCGCTGGTGGTACGAACAGTACCGCTATAATAAGGGTAATCACTGCATGTTATATGGAAAAACCTCTCAAGTGATTGCTGTTTGCAGAGGCTGATTAAATATAAATTAAACTCATCTGCATGTTCAGCAAGATATGTGAATCGAATAGCAAGAGCATCCTTCACGTTGGCTGCGTGGAGTGTTTGGGGAGCTCGTCCCATGGCCTGGCATGTCCCCACACATGGGCTGCTCCACACCTTCTGGACCAGCACCAGCAACCTTGGCATCTGCCCATTATTGAAACTAAAAGACCCCTGTTCACTTACATAGAGAAGATTTCAGATAGAGTACAAATGAGCAATTCATTAGCCTCAAAGTTGTTTGTGGAGGAAGAATGCAGTTCCCTGTACTGCCACTGCCATATTACCAGTTACCGCTGCTTGTCTTCATTTTGTTCAACTTCTCTAAATGCTTCTCCATCTTGGGTGCCTGGGAGAAGAGAAGAGAAAGAGAAGAGAAGAGAAGAGAAGAGAAGAGAAGAGAAGAGAAGAGAAGAGAAGAGAAGAGAAGAGATGAGAAGAGAAGAGAAGAGAAGAGAAGAGAAGAGAAGAGAAGAGAAGAGAAGAGAAGAGAAGAGAAGAGAAGAGAAGAGAAGCGACTCTTTCAGTTGGAAGGGACTTCCAACCATCATCTAGTCCAACTGCCTGACCACTTCAGAGCTGACCAAAAGTTAAAGCATGTTATTAAGGGCAATGTCCAAATGCCTCTTAAACAGTGACAGGTTTGGGGCATTGGCCACCTCTCTAGGGGCCTGTTCCAGTGTTTGACCACCCTCTCGGTAAAGAAGTGCTTCCTCAGGTTCCTGGCAATGCACTGAGTGCTCCATGAGCCATTGGCATTAAGTAACCAGGCAAACCGTAAGCGATGAAGGGGCCAATTCTGCATCACCAAGCATCCTGGCTATGATTAAGAAGAGATTTCTTAATCTTCTCCTCCATTGTATGAGGGGGAGAGAGCCTTATTTCTAAATCTCAGCTATCATCCAGAGCCCCTGGAACTGGCGCCATCTCCAGCTTGCAGTCTGTGGCTGGGGAGCAGCATGGCCCTCCCTGGTACAGAAAGGATGGGACTAACTCTGAGCATCCTGCACGCGGGAGGTGTTTGGAAAACCTGTGGATTTCTCCCACCTCCATCAAGATGGGTATGTTGACCCTGGGCTGAAGGTAAGACTCGCTAAGTGAAACCAAGGGATAATCGGTTTCTTGAATTATACGGTCAGAAATGTCAGTGACACACCCCAAGATTTTTTCTCACTATTTCTAAGAAAGCCTTTTTGCATTCAAGAAGGATCCTGGAGATTTGGTGAACGGACAGATCAAGGAAGATGCGTGAAGAAGCTAATGACCAAAGCTATAAGATCTGAGGGAGAGGGGATGTTGCTTCTTACCATGTTGTGTGAGCTCCTACTGTGCTGATGTCAATTTTAGTGTCTTCTCTCACTTCTAACCAGAGAGAATCTAAAAGCCTGAAAAATACTGAAAATGGGAATTGGTTCTTATGGTGCAAGGAAGTTCCAAGTACCAGAAACAGACTACAGGTGAGGACCTGTCAATACAGTCCTGCTGAAATGAAACGTATTTGCAAGTGCGTAACCCACACTTTAATCCTGAAGACCTTCAACCACCTATTTTGAATATTTATGATTGCTTAAACTCAATTTCAGAGAGCATTTCTTAAATCTATTAGCTACTGCCCTATTCACTTGGAGACTGATCACAACATTCACTGCCTCTTGGGCAAATTAAACCAGCAATTATTTTAAAATGTTTGTCCCCTGTAAAGAGGAAGCATTGGTTCAGAGGACAGAAGGGAAGAAACAACTCGAGAGGGACAACACTGCGCCAAAACTGAAGAAAGGTTGACCATATGGATGTCCTTATGCTGGTCTCAGTAACAGGCTCAAGGAAAGGGATAGGTAGGGTATGTGGGGGTACATTGCTGTCTCTTGGGAAAGCAGTTACGGTGCTGCCATGATAAATTGCTTCTAAGAATTCAGGGTGCGGACTGCTGACGGCTGCCAGGCACGAAGCTGGAGTTCAGATCACAATTGCAATTATGTCAGTATTTTTAACCAAATCAGAGAGTGAACTTGCATGAATAAAAGGACTCCTTTATGTAGAAGCTGGCAAAGCGAACGCCGTTGCTGGCTTTCCAGAAACCCAAAGCAACCTGCAGCAGCCCTGGGAAACACCCTGGTCCGTTAACAGCCTCCCGGAACTGCTAACCCGCTCCAGCAGAAAGCCCTGCGCTAGCACAAAGGTTGTTATTGCTGCAATTCCGCCAATGCCACACCCCCAGAGAAGGTTTTTTTTATTTAATTCTTATTTTTTATATATATAATATATAATACATAATACATAATACATAATACATAATATATATTAAATATAATTTAATAATTAAATTATTATTTAATTCTTTCTAAATTTGGTTTATGAAATATTGACACACCAGTGCCTTCGCAATGAGCTCTAAAGACATCTTCTACGCAGCGTGCAGCGGGAGCTCAGTGATGTTTATTTACTTATCCCTTTCACTGGGTCTGGCTCTGAACACTCGCACTGAAACTGTTAGAGAACGCCCCAGGCTGAGCTCAGCAGAAACCAGCAGGTAGAGCTAACAACCAGTGTTAATAAAAATCAATGAAGCATTCTTACAAGGCAAACTGTTATCCCTTTACAGCTCACGGTCTCCTCGCTCTGACAGAAGATGATGATCAACAGATGTAGAAGCATCAGCTGGGAGCGGCTCCAAAAAACTCTCTCTTAAACACATCCTTTTGCAGTCCCAACCATCTGATTTGTATATTCACAGATATTTCTTAATACGTTTGGGACACCTTATCTCATTGGCTAAACAAATCCACTTATGTCTGCATCACTTCTAAGTGCAAAATAATGTGTTATTAAAGTTATTGTGACCCTGGTGAGAGCAGAACCCTTCCAGTCACAGTGACCTCATTAATGAAAATCCTTTGTATCGAAACGGTCCAGCTTTGTCTTACTGCACGACAAAGAAGTCTGGGGATAACAGCATCCTCGCGGCCTTCCAAACACGCTCCAGTCCAAGACATGACCTCACCGCAAGGCTTTATTGCCTCTCGCCAAAACAATGCCTTCTTCTGTATCCCAGGGAAGTTGTTCACTTCTCCGGTATGCTGAGGTAGGGTTCAGGAGCAGAGCTTGCGGCTCACACCTCTGCGCTAATCCAAACCAGGAGCAACCGTCTGCATTTACTGAGTAACCGCAAAAAAACACGCTTAGAAGTAGTGTTCTGCCTTCTTGCCTTCTCTCTGAAAAAAAATAGGATGAGGAATTACTTTTTCCTCGGCATTTGCAGCAGGCAGCAGGCTGCGCACACACCACGTGCACAGCAAACACAAGAAGCCTCCAGCCAGGAGCACCTCGGAGGCTGCCACAAGCCCCACGCTGTCCCCAGTCCCACCAAACTACAGCCACCGAGGTGGGTTGGTCAAAGCATGGAGATAGCTGGCACGGGAGACAACTTCCCTCATTTATCCCAACTATAACACAAAACATCTTTATCTCTGGGTGTTCATCTTAACCTTTACACTGTAGAAGTCCGCTGGTTTTTAGGGGAGTCTACAGTGACAGTGGAGGTGTAGGCAGTTTTAATAAGCAGTCTAATGAGTTGTTTATCCGAATTGTGCCCTAGACTCTACTGAGTCACTGCTACTCATACAGGAAGACAAGCTCAGGTGTAAGCATCTAAACTGTAGCCATCCACATTGAACCACCTGAAGCACCTGAAGGAAAAAATGACAGGCAGACTCTTAACAGTTCTCCCCAATCTGTATGAACCCATGAGTGTCCTAAGCACCAAGACAAATTTTCCTGTTTAACAAAAAGCTCAATTTTCTCTTCTCACCACTCACCCTCGTCCCTCCAGTTAGAGCTGACATCAATAGCGAATGACACCAGATGAGACAGAGGTTGGCCCAAGAGTAAGCTTAAGTATTTCTCTACTTTGGGGGCATCTCCATTCATCTTCCGTTATATCCAAACACTTCATTTTTCAGAATCTGATCAATAACCTGATAAGACACTGTTGACCCAAGTTCTGATTTTCACAAATCTTTCACTGAAGTCGAAGGCAGAGCAGACCTAAGCAGTGAATAAAGAATTTGTGGTCACCCTGAGTAATACAAATTCCCGGTGTCCTTTTGCTTTGCAAGAGTAAATGAGTGTAAATAGCACAGTCTGCATCTTCTGGAGAATGAGAAAAGCACATTCTTTTTCTTTGGTTTGGTTTTCCTGTTACTCTCTGCATATAGAAGAGCTACCTTAATTAATGCAAGCTTATTATGAAATTAGAGCACCAATATAATTAAAGCATTGATTAAAAAGCCAATAAAACAACCAGCTAAACCTCTTTTGAAAGAGCAGCAATATGAATACTACTTGATTAAATATTATGATTCAGTCAATATTTAACCATTCAATTGTATTGACTTAATTTCTACACTGAGCTGGGAATAAGCGTCTCTTGGGACCTAATTATGTTAGTTTTGCTTCCTTTGTTGTTCGCTAGAGTTTGTGTGTTTGTTTGTTTTGATATTTCCTAAACTTCTGACAGAACAGATCTTCCATCCCAGGGAACCATACTCCATGAAGGTAATTTATGGGTAATGAGGAGTTCTGGTAATTGTGTTTATCTTTGAAAATTAAGTTTAAGAAATCCATTACATCTATAAAAAGAAGTCATCTCTCCTTCAGATAGCACCCATAATGAGTTTGTTAATGAACTTGGCAGCTAGGTCAAATCAAGAGCCTTGCCCCAAATTAACTGAAGGTCACTCTGGTGCTTAGTGAAGAAATTTGCCTCCCTCCTTTCCACATCCATCTAGAGAAACACTGCTGCAACATCCAAAGCAACCTCCAGCTCCTTAACGACACACATGGAGTCCACATCTTTGGAATCACCTCTAGCACTGGAGGAATCTGCAGCCCAACAGACTCCCAAGGAGGAGTGAACCTCCCCTCTAGGAAGCACTGACCCTCAAAGGGTCTAGCCCAAGGCAGAAGGCACGGGATGAATGGGGAATGCAACTTATACTCCCATATTCAGCATTAAGTGAAACGAGTCAAACTTCTCCGTCACCTGCACAAGAACAACAGGGAAGTCCTTCCTGAGGAAAGAGAGGAGAGAAGGTGGGTTGAAGGAAAGGGTAATGAGAAATCTCCCTCTTGCAGATCAGCAAAAACTCCCATCATCAGAGCAAACAGTTTTGGAGCTCCTCAGCCTCATGTGGTCATGTTCACCTGCTTCTCTCTTCTCCTTGCAGCTGCTCTCCACCTTGCTCTTCACACCTGGCACCGGCTGATCAGGCCAAGCTTCTCTCAGGCCCAATTGCCTCCTGGCTTCTCCTTCACCCTCTGAGCACACTATGGCAGCCATCTCACGTTTGCCCCTTTCTAGAATTTGCACAGGCCTCCCAATTGGTTCCACAGAACATTTCTGTCCTTTAAAGCTCCAAACTGAACCATCTGAGCAAAATTTTCTAGCATAAACATGGATATCAAACACCTATTTAGCAGTTGACAGCTTTGTCAAAGACTTGCCAAGCAGTCACAGCTCAGTCAGCTGTCACACAACAGGGGGTACCCGGGCTCCGTCTTCACTGCAACCTCCTCATGGGAACTTGTGTCACTCCCCATGGCTTTGAGCAGACATGGGCGCTGAGGTCCCACAACTGCTGACTCACAAAGTCTTTTCCAGGATAACTCAGCCAACATCTCTCCACAAACCTCTCTTTCACACACTTCACCTACACAACTCCCTCCATAGGAATCCAACGCGGGTTCACCCATTTCACAAGTGACACCCCAATATGAAATGTCCCTCTTTGTTGCCACTCTGAAACTCAAAAGCCCACAAAAAAATTGGTCATGACCACAGGGAAGCCATGAGCACCTTCACCCCAAGGTTCACACCTACCCCACTGCCA
The DNA here is from genome assembly GCA_008711295.1 of Anarhynchus alexandrinus. NCBI lineage: Eukaryota > Metazoa > Chordata > Aves > Charadriiformes > Charadriidae > Anarhynchus > Anarhynchus alexandrinus. The sequence goes on from VUYV01000142.1 coordinate 1,445,365, forward strand.
AGCAGGCCACCCTGCACCAAGCAGAGCACTAGCACCCCTTCACACATGGCCAGGCTGTCCCCACAGCATAGCCCCTTACCAGTACAGAGCATTGGGAGAGGCCACAGAAAGCTCAACCAATGGTGAAGCAGGATTCAATCCCTTGGGCGGAAGATGACTTCCATCTTCTTTCCTCCATAGTTAGGACGGTGGCCATGCTCCTTTCTGGGAAGGGCTGGCTGGAGTAATGTCAATGAGATCCTGGCACTTTCTGTGCTCTCCCCAGTGTGAACCACTAACACCTGAAGCAACATTTGGGAAGATCAGAAAGCCTGGAGGAGACCACATGCCCAACCTCTCCCTGAAGTTGTCAAGGGTGAAGAAAGCAAGCCTGTTCTTGAGGTTGTCCAGACATTTCTAAATGCTTTCCAGCACTTGCTGAGCAGCCGGTTGCAAGATAGATGGACATTTTTTGGAAGAAACAAGGTTGAGTTTCAGATTCTTGCAGACTGTTTGCTCTGAAGAAGTAGCACAGCTTCATTTGCCTTTTCTTTTTGGCCTATGATATTCTCCAGTTCTTTTTACTTAGGGAAACAAGTATGAAGAAACAGCTATGAAGTAAGCACCAAAGAAGCGCAGATGAAAGGGAAGATAAAGAGTAGGTTTTCTAGCACTTTTTTAGCTCAGCGTTTGCACTGGATCCTTAATTGGGTCTGCAGGACCGTCTGATCTCTCCCAAGTGTGCAGCTTACTCTCTGCTTGTTCACAGGCTATGCTAACACCTCTGGAAGCAAAGCTCACCTTTCATATAATACATGTGTTTTCATCAGGAAGGTGTCTTGAGAGCTCTTGGGGCAATCAGAGAGCAGCCAGGGAGCTGGCACCTCACAAGAGCAGTCTTGCCCATCCTCTGTGCCTGACATGGCTGTGCAGTTCAGAGTGGAGATTTCCCAACGCCAGTCTTCAAATCCAGTGAAAAACTGCTGGTTTGTCCTACTTGGTATGTGCACCTCCTCTAGCCCCAGAAAGGTTGGTACACATGTTGGGACACTTCCCAGTTCCCCTGTTAGGAGGCATCACCCCTTGGCAAGAAAAAACATTAATCAAGGAAGGTTGGGTTGGGTTGGGTTGGTTTGGGTTGGGTTGGGTTGGGCTGGGTTGGGTTTGATTTGGTTTGTTTTTAACCCCCCCAGCCTCACCACAGAGTGGACACACAGCACAAGCTGGACTTGAACTAAGAAAAGCTAAAACTATCACCATTTTTCGCTCAGCAAACAGCAGTACAGTAATGTTATCCCCGCTTTCAGGAAGGACAGCGAAGCAGTTTAAAGTTAAAAATGCAAATCAAACCCAAATGAGCTTTGAGATTGCAGCAAACGTGCCGTAGTGTGTCGTTTGCGGCATGGCAGAAATAATGTTCTGGCACATGTGTGAGATGTCAAAAAAAAGCATATTCCATGTCTTATTCCAGTTTTAGGCAGAGTTTAAAAAAAAACCCAAAACAACGCCCCAAACCCAAAAAGGGAAGCTTATTCAGGGGTTATCAACGTGACTGTCTCCATCAAGTGATGTCTCACACGCTGAAAGCAGCTTCTGAAAAATGAGGATAAAAAAACTGTTTATGACATCTAGTGGTAAAAGAAGATGTGCGCGCGCACACTGTCACTGCGCGAAGCCCTGCCAGACTCACCCGCGAATGCCAGTCAGCAGAGCGGGGCTATTTTCGGCAGCCAGTTCACTGTACTTACATCTGCGACTCTTGACAATAATCTGTGTGCAAAGTGTAAACCCTTTCTTTGCAGGTCTATCAAAAGCCAAGGCGCTACACGCAACGGATGAGTGCTTTCCATTCCACCACCAGCTACGCCGCACATGGAGAAACAGCCCTTTGCGTAGGCAGATATCATACTGACAATAGAAGATAGCTTCGGCTCAAACCCAGAGAGCTGTGAGCTTTTATTACAAGCCTTGTAGCTGTTTTTTTCAGAAATGATGACTGGCTGCATCCTTTACTCTTCTGGTGCGGAAAACATCCCCGCCAGAGTGGGAAAAAAGCTGCTGAAAGCGCACCCGGGGTCTCTGAAGTGAGCAGGTACTGGTCACTGCTCAAACGGTGGGAGCACGCACAGAGGTCGTATGACATCCCAGAGCACACACCATTTCTGGTGTGCTTTTGTCTTATTCTGGTGCTTTTCTCTTATTGCAGCAGTAAGAGATGGCACCTCTGCGCCAAAACATCTCCTTCATGCCCTTTATATCCACCTCGTCCTCCAAATAGCCAATTATTGGCATTCTTTCTAGACACCTTCATATGAAGCACTCTGATCATAACAGGTTGCTGCTCTAGGATGCAGGATAAACTCAGCTTTTCTAGGTCATTCGGTGCTGCCCTCCACCTCGGTGCTGCCTCAGTCCTGCAGGAGAGCACAGCTGGAAGAAACCCCCTGGACCTTCACAGACTTTCTCCATAGCAAAGCCTCTGCCACAGCATCGCTTCACCCCCTGCCAGAATTAACTCGGAAGTGCCGCAGGGCTCTCAGCGTGCGTTCCTCCAGGAACACAACGCAAATCTGAGCTCTTGCTTAACAACCACCAGCGAAGCTTAGGCACAAGACCCTTCTCCACGCTCTCCTGCGTTTGGGCAGGCTGGCGCTCGTCGCTGCACCAAGGACTGCTGTTGGCTGCACACAAGCTGAGCGCTGCTGCCACAAGGCTGAGCTCTGCTCGGGACCCTGCACCCACCAGGGACAGGCAGAGATCTGCCGGGTCTGAGAATGAAAACAACTTACTCTACGTGCCTCCTACATCTCATCAGCTGAGTGCAGAGCTTTCCTCCTAATGAAGGCATCCATGTCGATGAAACCACCACGCTCAGGGGTGGCCAGCACCTCCTCCACCCCATGGGACCTGACTTGCCAGCTTGAACAAGGGTTCAGTTGGGTCTTGCTGTGACTTCCAGTGAAGATCAGCAAGAATGAGGGCTGGTGGCAGTGCCCAGAGTAGGTGAATCAGGGTCCCTTGAAGCCAAGGAAAACCCTGAGAAGGGGAAGGGGAAAGAAAAGGGTGGACGTGCCTTATGAAGGGGGAAAGTGAGTATTGCAACGTACAACTAGCTACTGCGCAGCTTGATAGTGCTGCTGAAATGCACATTGCTCCACCTAACAACTCAGCACAAACAACATAACATTAAGATTTGTCCACAGTGAATTAATGAGTATCAATTTAGAAGAATATTAATGTTTACATAGGATAAGCCACATTTCTGGCTGCCTTTTAAAGCAATTCTTTAAACTACAAAAAGTACCAGTCAAAAGGTCTGGAACACTTGCCTTTTTACTGCTAGAAACCCTTTGTCTGTAGAGTTGCCATACTCAAAGATCAGCAAAAAACTACAGTTTCTGTTTTAGACTCACAGCCCAATATCTTTTTAAGCCCAGGAGACTGTCGAGATGCCAGGGAAAGGGCCAGGTGACTGATCCAGAGCACTTGGCATGGAGGGACTTTATCAAATGACACAGCAGTGGGTACATTGCTAACACTGCTCCCGCGGACCTCAGTGTTATCTAAAGCTCTTGCTGCGTAAAACAAGCCAAATCAGATAAAAAAGCAGATTCTCCTGTGTTCCTGCCACTTCTGCCAGGTCACCAAGCTCTGCCACCAAAAGACATTCTGTAAGAGAGGGCAGAGCTACTTTGCTAGCACAGCTTTTTGGTTTGTAATGCAAGTCCTTCAACAGAGACAGTCACAAACAACTTTTGGTTAATCCTTCTTTCTTATTTCTCCTCTCTGCATCTTACTTGAGTAATCAGAGGAACCAGTGGGTGAGTTTAAATAGACCCAAAGCACAGTCGCAGAAAGCTTGTCGGAACTGGGCACAGGGAACGTCACTCAAAGAGCCCATGGCTGTTGTATGCGGTGGGGACAGAAGTCACAAATGGCCATGTCCCATCACCTCAGGTGCAGCAACACCAGATCCCACCAAGCCGATGTTTGCAAAGCCCCCCGAAGGGGACGGGTCTTGTTCAGGTCTGGGTAAGACATATCCCCAAAGAGATGGCGGGTGCAAAGGATGCAGCTTGAGGACATTTGGAAAAGCTTTCCATGTGTGAGCCACGGTGTCTCTCTCTCACACCGGGCTGTGACCAACAGGCATTTTGGGAGGGATCGCAACACTTTCTAGTCTTACAACACACCAGTGCCTTGGTGCTCAAGGGATGCAAACAGCACCAGTTCCTGTTCTGGAGCCCAGAGCAAGAAAATTAGGGTTTTGTCATTTCCCCACATGACCAAGAGCTCAGACATCCTCTCTTCCCATTCTGTTTCCAAGTTGCTAAGCAGGAAAGGAAAAATCACCTCTTTCTTCCTAACTTATGCCAAAAAAGAAATGAAAAAACCTGGGAGAGATGGCACTCACGTGCCCTTCAGCAGCCCCAGCTCACACTTATTCATGCGATTTTTATTTTTTTTCCATTCAGGATCCATGATGATGTGCTGAATGGGCTGAACGGGCTTGGTGAGGCTCCATTTCCAGAGATCTGTAAGAGCAGATCAACATGCAGAGCTGCTTGCAGAAGTCTATAAAGTCGTAGTTAAAAAATATGGCCCAAGAAAAAGAAATGTACAGTTTTAAATGCCAAGAGAAAATCTATTTCTAACCATTTGAAAGGAAACTCCCCTCCACACTCCTCTCACACCCTGATAACATTAATCTTCATTAGCTTTTTCCCCTGTATTAATGTGAGAAATACTGCTTGCTCCAGGGCTTTCGGGAGAGGTCTCCTTCAAAGAGGATTTTTGCATAATTTACGGCAGGACTCTGGGGAAGTTGTCATCAGAGAGTCCCTTCACCGGATCCTGTGCTCAGACACCCTGCTGAGCATCTATAGTTAGACGAGATGACGCAAGCATTGGTACCTCTCGCGTCCCCCTTTCCTCTCCTCCATCCATGCCGGAGCCGTACTTGCTTTCAGCCAGACATTAATGCCCACACGCTTCCTGCTAGGAGTCCTCTAGGTACTGCATTAGTCACGCAGCTTGTCAACGTGAGCTCTGGGCCAACATTTATTTGAACCCTTTTTTTTTTTTTCCCAGCACAACTGCCATCGCCTCTAGCAGGAGTTTGAGCAAATTCAACAGCCAAATCCTTCTCGCGAGGGCTGCTGCAGAGCTCGCACGTTTCCAGCCCCACATCTTGCAAAGTCTTGCAACGAAGCGGCTCAGGCAACTGAGTGGGCTCAGAGCTTGTTCTCCCTCTTGTAGGAGGAGACTTCCCATGAAGTGCCTCCCTTCAGCCATGAATAAATATTATTTGTGCACAAGCGCTTGTCGGCAGTCTGTGCGCTACGCTGGCTCAGCTGCTGAAGGGCAAAATTCATCCCCCTCCTTCGGGAAGCACGGTAGATTTCCTAGGGGGTGGGGTGGGAAGAGGAAGGGAAAAGCATCTCTCTAGGGGAACTCGTGAGCCACCTCTTGTGAGAATAGCCACTGGGTGCACTGGACACTTGCCCACCTTCCCAGGGTCAGCGTGGAGAACAGGGTCTGCTTCAGGTAAAAGAAATCAGGAGACTGCAGTGAAAGTCATTCTTTGTCATTCACAAAGGCCATATCTAGGAGAATCATCCTTGGAAATGAGTCAGGGTTGAAGGCAGACAGGGTCTTCTTGTTTTCCACGTGAAGCAGAAAGGAAGAGCTGCTCCTCTGATAACAAAGCCCAAATACTGCTTGAACATTTGATGCCTTATTAAAATGAGAGTGCAGAGATGATGGAGAGTCGGTATCTCGGGGAGGTGGGGAGGGGACAAGGGGAGTATAGTTGGTGATGTGTTGAGCTCTTTCACAGCCGATGTTTGGAAGCCTTTGGCATCACGTTTCACAGCCAGATCCCAGCAAGAGCTTGACTGTTTTCATTTCCATGGGTAACACTTATCGAGCTAAAACCTCTTCTCTCTTTAAACTACCTTTTTCTTGCAGGCAAACTCCAACTTTAAGCTCATTGATTTAGTCAAGAGTAATTTCACTTCGAGAGCTTGAGAAATGCCACCTTGAAAGGAATGACAGGGTTCACAGTTTCCTTCCTGCAACTTCATTTGCACTTTTGCCTCGCTACAGTAGAGGGCTTACACCAATAACCTAACCCCACCAAAGTAAACCACAAAAAAGTTTTAGAATGGGTGGACTGGGCTAGGAGAATATTATTTCATATTGTCCTGGTTCCTACCCCTGGGAGACACCTGGGTATGCACTCATGGGGCAGTGGGATGGGAAGAAGGAGGATCCTGTGTGTGCTATAACTAACTGCCATGATCCGGTGTCTAGCCCCAGATAGGATCCTAGCTCCCTTCTCAAAAATTCCCCTGTTGACGTTGTCGTTGACTCCCACAACTGCGTCCTCCTCACCAGCCATCCGAGTCCAGGCAACGCTGAGCTCTTCAGTCCCTGACTGTATTACTGAAAGTCTGTACACAGGCACTGTCCCTTCGTTAACTGGCACCCTATAGTTACTTCTCCCTTCCCCAACTCCAGTCCTAACATTTCTCTTGATTCGGTCACAGCCTGTCTGAAGCTGTCCAGCCCAGAGCTCCTCTCGTGCACCCTCCTGATGGTCTTCCAGGAAGGATACCCACTGTGGTTTTGTACAAGACCTGTCGTGTCTAGCACAGCCATCACCCTTTCACCGTTGGGGTTAACACATCAGTCTGAATCCAACCCCTGCCAGGTTTTTCTTCTCATATCTTCCTCCACTCTACCAAGTACAGACACAGTCTAATTAGGCTCACACCCATCATCTCCACACAACCAACACAAGGCTGTCAGAAGACCCAACACACTGACAAATTCACCTTGGTTGGTGTCCTTGGTTTTGTCCACAACAGAGGCGTCTCATGCCCCGGTGATCCAATGCGACATGAATCACCATCTCAGCATGAGATCCGTCCCCTGGGTCTTGGTGCTCCACCCAGATGGGATAGTTTACCAGCCAGGTCTGCAAGCATGGGCTTCGGGAGGAGGTTAGAGGTATCTACGGGTCTTGAGTGTTCAGATCTGAAAGTAAAGTACGCACAGAGACCAGAGAGTATGACTAAGTACAGAAATATAAAATATACAGCACTCATATATACACATACAGGTACAGCATTCGGACAGCACTGGAGAAAGAGGAAGAATAAGAGAAATAAATCACACATCACCAAGTCTGCCTGCAGGATAAGAATGAGAAAGGTCTCCATTAACATTTAAAAGGAAAGATTGTTTCACTTTTGCTGGCTGATGAGCTCAAACCAATCATGACCACAGAGAAATCCATACTGACATCCTGTGATGAGCCTTTGAGTAACACCAAAGTGTTCTATTAAAAAGAAAGCTCAGGACGCGTATTTCTCTCACTGTCAGTATCCCTCTGGTCTGGGGGAGAAGGGGGAGAGGGATCCTGCCAGGGATGGGCTGGGGGTAACCATCTCCATGGCCACCCCGTGCAGAGAGGATGGCCAAGGCACTGGTGGTGTGTGGGGACAGGAAGATAAACATTTTCTCCTGTTTTCCGGAAAGACGTGGAAAAGCAGGCCAGGCCAAACAAAAGGGATTTTCACCATTGACTTGGTCACGCAAAGGCCAAAGGAAGTGCAGTGCAGGAGGGGATGGCATTGTGTGTGCCTGCGTGCTCAGAGCTGCCACCAAAGCTGCACCATGCGGCAGGGGAGGGTGACCCCACAGCGAAATCCAGGCCAAAACGGGCAAAACAAGAAAGCATTACACGGAAGGGCCTGTAGCAGATGAAATGGAAGAGGAAGCGCTAGAGCCAGACAGGCACACGAGTGCATTGTGTTACGGCCACCAGCAGAAATCCCAATAGCACCAGCTGGGAAACAGCAGAGATGAAAGAGCCACAGAGGATCACAGCATCCCAGACTGGTGAGGGTTGGAAGGGCCCTCTGGAGCTCCCCCAGTGCCACCCCCTGCCAGAGCAGGGGCACCTCCCGCAGTGGCACAGGACGGCGTCCAGGCGGGTTTGGAATGGCTCCAGAGGGGGAGACTCCCCCACCTCTCTGGGCAGCCTGTGCCACTGCTCTGCCACCCGCACAGGAGAGAAGGCCCTCCTCAGGTTCAGATGGAACTTCCTATGGTCACATTTGTGCCCGTTCCCTCTTGTCCTGTCACTGGGCACCACTGAAAACAGACTGTTCCCATCCCCCTGGCACCCTCCCTTGAAGGATTGATAAGCATTGATAAGATCCCCCCTCAGTCTTCTCTTCTCCAGACTGAAAAGCCCCAAGTCCCTCAGCCTTTCCTCATCAGAGAGATGCTCCAGTCCCCTCATCATCTTTGTAGCCCTTTGCTGGACCCTCTCCAGCAGTTCCCTGTCCTTCTTGACCCGGGGAGCCCAGAACTGGACACAGCGCTCCAGATGTGGCCTCCCCAGGGCAGAGCAGAGGGGGAGGATGCAGGAGCAACACCATGTCCTACACTAGAGAAGGGCTAACCATGCACCCTCGCCACAGCTAGGAGGAGCTGAGAGCTGCTGGTTCGCCAGGAGATGCTCACAGCTGGTCTCTGAAGTAACCGGCACAGTTTTCCTCGCAGCGTTTTGGAGGGGAGGTCACAGGCGCAGCCCCCGCAGGACCCCCCCTGCCCTCGGGCGCCCTTTTCTGCTGCTGTTTGTTTAACCGTCGCCTGAAGCCGGGGTGTCCTATGACTGCATCCTGCCTTTCTGCGCTCTCCAGCCTCACATCGTTTGCAACATTAAGCTGCATGAGCCATTTATCTGCCTTCAAACCAATTCTCCAAAGCACACGGCAAATTAACTGGCTCCGTCTTTGCTGCCCACTTCCCCCGTGCGCGGGGGAAAGGAGACCCCGCTGCAAGGGCACGGGGACTCTCTTGGCACCCTGTGCTAAGTGACATGGGCCGCTGTCTACCCGGTAGCTGGTTTTGGCCCTAAATCTATTCCAGTAACAACTTCCATGGTAACCTTAGCAGTCCTGTAGTTGACCTTTATTCATTTCTGCACTGAAATACGTTTAAACAGGGGTTTGTTTGCTGTGAGGCACAGAGGGAGGAGGACAAGCAAGCCTGTGCTATTCCTAAAGCCTCAAAGCATCACAGGTTGTGCTTCCTCAGTTAATGCCCCTCTTCATTTCACTCCCCATGAAAACCTTGCGACACACGTAAACAGAAATGTATTTAGCCTCATAACAGGGCTGCACGATGAGAATAAGCTCCCCTTAGCTGGGAAGGGGAGAAAAGCTGAAATTCAGACACTTGATCACAGTCATTGAAGAGACCACGACCACTGAGGAGGCAACGACCTTGTCACAGCTGCCAGACCTTCTAGTGTGTTGCCTTGGTGCGTCCCATTGCTGAAAAACTTGGTTTTACCTCAGTTTGGCTCTTCCCTTGAAGGAGAAGGGCCCAGACTGTGCTGGGAGCACCTCACATCTCCAACCAGGTCCCACATCTCGTGAGAAAGTTTGAAATCTCAGCTCAAGGATCCAAACCCAAACAGCAAGAGTCACTTTGGAAGTCTGGTGTCTGGAAGAGAGAGCAAGGTTCCCTCCCCACTGCTGGTTTAGCATCCACTTCCAAACCTTGCTCCTAAACGTACTTGCCTTCTGGTTTTTTTTGCCTTAGGATCCTGGGGACCTCTTGTGGTGGAAAGTAAAAATGTGTTTATTTGAGAAGACTAAGAAAAGACTGAGTGGTTCAGGCTCCACAGCTTCTTTAAAGAAACTTTTGAAACAGAAACCAGAGGAGACAAGATGCTCCCACACAAGACCAAGTAACCCTCCCCTTGAAAAGACTGCAAACATAGATGTGCTAGGTAGTGTCCGTGCAGCCTTTATAGGGATACAGGGAATGACTCCTGGTTTTACGGCACAAATTACACAACACTGCAACTAGGAGGCTGCAGTGATGCCAGGCCAGTTGTCTCCATCCTTGAAGGTTCCCACGAAGCCCCTGGGAACTGGACTCTGAAGCTTCACTCATTAGTCGCTTCCTTGCAGGACTCCGTGGTTAAGCTCAGTCAGGATTCACTGTGCTCTGTGGTGGTGTTTCAGCCCCCCAACCCCCAGCACCGTCTTCGTGACTATTTAATTTGAGGGTTTTTTTTGGTAGGGAAAAATTCAGATGAGGAAGACGTGAGTTGCTCGATGCACAAGGGCTGTCCCACCACACACAGTCCGGGTCACCACTCCTACAGCTCGTGAGGCTGAAGGCAAATATTGTGTTGGGGATGAGACCAGGACTGAGACCTCAAATAAGGCAGATGATTGCTGTGTCCACCTCAGGTACCCAGAAAGGAAGGGGGATGCCGCTATGCTGACTTGTGGATCTCATCATGGGATTACTTGTTTCAGGACTATGCTGGCCCCAAGGTAGGGAAACCAAAGAAGGGAAAGCCAAAATAGCTCAAGCTAGATTGTTTCTCTGCAAAATGCCTGTGGGTTGCTAAGGAACGATGGGTGATTTAGTCTCTTTGAAGATTTTGACATCCTTTCCAGTCAGCTGGCAAGATCAGTTCTGCTTGGAAAGACACCCTACAGCATGCAGCTGCTCAGGCTGGGTGTCAATCGTCATCCCCCCCCGCTCAGCCTTGCTCTCTACAAGATATGCTAGCAAAGGAGACCACAAAGACAAGATCCACCTAAAGGTGAATGGAACTGGGAAGCCTGTGGAGAAGACAGTCCATTTGCTGTGCTGTTGGCTTGCTTATCTACAAGGGCTTTGTTCTTACTATCAAAAAAAGACGGCGTAATTTTCAAAGGCTTTTTTTCCCAATGGGTGCTCCTGCTCAGCATCTCAAATAGCTCAGGACATGCTCAGGCTGGCTGTTCCACATGCCCACGCTCATGTAATAGTCCACATAGTCACAAGTGGCTCACACCAAAGAGGCCCCAGCATCATGCATGAACACAGGGCAGTGCTGCTGAAGGCAAAGGCACCTCTGCACCAGTCCGTGCGAGTCCCTCTTTCTCCTCTAAGCAGCTAAAAGATGTCTCCTTGCCATGCCAAAGCTTTTAAATGTGAAGCTGCAATTACACACCGCTCTAGCTAACAATAGCTCAGCTATCCATCTCTCTCTCTCTCCCGTCCCCAAGTGCCTGAATAATTAACCTGCCATTAATTGCTAGCAGTGCCTCTAGCAGGAGTGCTTTGGGACCACTCTGCTCCCAGGGAACTGGCCTTTCCTTGAGGGGTGGCAGAGCAGAGCCCACCCACAGGAGACCCCGTCCTTCAGCCTGTCCCCACCACCCACCCACCCCCTCCCGGGTGAACAGGGACCTGGCACGAGCCCGCTGCCTTGTCAGCAGAGGAAATAGTTCTTTTGCTATGACTTGTTCCCATGCTGTATGATATGATCTGTTCTTATGGGTGTTCAGTGATGGATAGTTTGTCTAACCCAGGGCTTTTGCCCCAGATGCTGCTGTTCAAAGGGCAGACTTGTAAATCTGAACTTTTCTTCTTGTTTCCCCTCCTGTCTTTTCTTTCCCCTCTTTTTTGAAGATCGTCCTGTCAGTTGCAATGTGCAGAGATGCCTCTAATAGCGCTGATGTTGCCCCTGATGGTTTGCCAAGTAGTTTAGATGGAGTGATTAAGCTCACATGATATCCATATTGGAAAAGTCCAAGACCTCTCCAGACCCAGCATTTCCCAGTGTAGATGAGAACACACCGATGCTTTTGCTGCTTGCACAGCATCGGGGCATCTCTGCCTCAGCAGAAGGGCTGGGGTGGGCAAGAGCCTGGGAGGGGACATGGCCATGGCGGGGGGGGGCAGCAAGTGGCTGTGTGGGGCTTAGCTGCCCACTGGCATTAACCCACAACCGGTATCGTGGAGGTTTTCTGGGTCAAGGAGAGAAGTGGGCAGAGCTGAGTTTGAAGGTGAGGTGGGACTCTGCAGCTCCATGGTTTCACCAGACACTTCGAGCCCTGGCGCTTGGCCACCCTAAAGCAGCACAGCTCCAATGCTCTCCCCTCTCCCTCACCTCCCACCACTGGGCTTTTCAAGAGGTCAAGCTTTCCTCCTCGCCTGCAGCTGCAATTCCCCACTTTGCTAGACTGGTGGCCAGGACATTTGCTTTAGTTAAGGATCGGGGTTAAAAAAAGACACTCACACACAGACACAGAGGATATTGAACTGTGTCCTGCTCCACTTGACACTTTCCCAGGCTCAGCATCTGGCTTCTGCCCACGGCAAACTAGGGATGTGTGTGGCTGACACCTGGAGAGCATCTCCATAAGAGGCCTCACCAGCAAGGAGAGCACTGTTCAGGCACACCGAGCGTAAAACTCACGTTCCTGTTGATTGCCACATTTACTGAGCATCTAACTCCTGACCTGGACCCCCATCTGGAGGGTCCTGGCTTGACATCTCACTCCAGCAAACAAACTATTTTTAAATACATTTTGATAAGACAACGCTGAACTTTCCCCATTAAATCTTTGCATAAAGTCCCGTTGTCACCAGGGCACCACTCTCAGGGTGGAGCATTCTTCAAAAGCCATTTTTTGCCCCCATTTGGCATTTGCTAGCCCCCATAGGCAAGTCCTGGTCTGCTCCCAGCCCTTTGCCACCGCCCTGTGCGTTTGAACCCTGCCAAACCGCCGGGCTGTTTGGGTTTCAGGCACAAGGTGGCACTGAGGAAGCATCTTTCCTCTCCGTGTCGCTGGTCCCTGGCTCAGCGGTGCCCGGGCAGGACAGGGCTCCCTGTGGCTGCCATGTGGGGTTTAAAAAGAAGCAGAAACCTTTGCCTTCAAACCACCGACCCACAGCTTCACCCTCAGAGCGTGAGCCCCGCGGGGTTCAGACACACCGCAGGAGAGCATCACCCCACCAGGGTGCAGGTGGGGACCGGCCGGACACCTCCTGCCGCTGCCCAGACAGGGTACCAAACCCATCACGCTTTGCCGGTGTCACCTTCGCACACCTTACGTGCCTTTCCTTCTCCTCCCGAGGTCTCACACCACACGTATGGTGCTGGGGCGCCCCGCCATGGGCCACCCCATGCTGTTGCCCTCCGGCTGTCACAGCACCCATCAGGGACTCGGCTCCCCAGCGAGGACACCCATCCTCTTTGCCTCACCAAGGTGCTCCTCCTGCACTTGTGATTTCCACTTCACCTGGGGGACTTTATTTATTATTTTTGTATTTTTTTGTGTATTATTGCACTGCAGCACGTTTCCTGTCAAGGAAGGCTGAGAGGGGATCTCAGCAATGCTAATCAATATCTAAAGGATGGGTGGCAAGAGGATGGGGCCAGACTCTTTCCAGTGGTGCCCAGTGACAGGACAAGGGACAACAGGCACAAACTGGAACATGCGAAATTCCATCCCAAGATGAGGAGGGCCTTCTCTCCTGTGCGGGTGGCAGAGCACTGGCACAGGCTGCCCAGAGAGGTGGGGGAGTCTCCCCCTCTGGAGCCATTCCAAACCCGCCTGGACGCCGTCCTGTGCCACTGCTGGAGGTGCCCCTGCTCTGGCAGGGGGTGGCACTGGGGGAGCTCCAGAGGGCCCTTCCAACCCCTGCCAGTCTGGGGTTCTATGATGGACATGCGAGACACAGGAAGGGCAGAGCTTGAGCACTGCCCTGGGACACGGGGGAAAGGCCCCCACTTGGGTGGCATCGGCCCCATGGGCAAGGAGTGGCCTCTGGGTAAGTGCTGAGCACCAGCACCTTCCTGGGGCCGCCTGGGAGAGGGGAGCAGCTACGAGCACACAAGACGATGGGTGTTGGTGGAGGTCCCACATGAGCCTTGCTGCAAAGGGGACAGGTCGTGGCTTTCCAGCAAAGCCAGGAGACAGCAGCACCCCACGCTGCTTGCCCAGGTGAGAGGCTGGCACAAACGAATCATAGAATCATAGAATGGTTTAGGTTGGAAAGGACCTTGAAGATCATTGAGTTCCAACCCCCCTGCCATAGGCAGGGACATCTCCCACCAGACCAGGTTGCCCAAGGCCACGTCCAGCCTGGCTTTGAGCACCTCCAGGGATGGGGCCTCAACAACTTCTCTGGGCTGTAGCCAAAGAAGAAGACGACTGTAGCCAAACCAGAAGCACCTCAGACCAGGTGCTCAGTGATATTTAGAGAGCCCTCTGGCTCAGGGAGGTGGCAGAGCAGGAGAAGAAAACCCAAAACCAGTGACAAATTGGTGACAGTGACATTCTGCCTCCTCTCTGGCTCTCGGGGTGGGCATCGGCACCGAGGACAGGCAGGGGCACAGGCAGGAGTGCTGCCCACAGCCATGTCCTCGTCCTTAGAGCAGAAAGAGCTCTGCCCTGCCCTAGGACCATGCCCAAATATTTCTTCTTCCTTCATCTCAGGCGTTTCAGCCCTCTCCTTCACCGTGCTTCGCGCAGGTCCCGGCACAGGGACACCCACGTTGCTCAGGGCACGCAGGGTCTCTCGTAATAAAGGGCTGGAGAGCGTTGCATACAGCGAAAAATAACAGTCATGAAACGTTAAACACCGCAGCGAGGAGCAAATACCTCCCAGGTAGTTTTCCAGGCCAATGGTTACAACAATCTCGCTGTATGTTTACACACAAATAACAATAATTAAAGCAAAATCCAACAGAACTGCGTGCACTCCTAACCAGATTAAAAATTAAAAAAAAAAAATAAAATATAAAACCCTTCTTAGAAAACAATTACACTTTTTGTGCACTGTTCAGCTATTCGGAGTCTCATAGGAAACCGGTCTTTTAACGAGCCGTGTTATAGGATGCAATTACATAGGTTAAGATCCCAAGTATTCGGGGAAAAACTGTGTCCCTGCTCGGCAGGACGGGAGCGCGACGAGTTTCGTGCTCAAAGGCCCTCAGCACCGCTGACTTCTTACGCAGGCCAGTACTAGCGTTACTGACTGGCTTGTCTGTCTCACTGCAGTTTAATAGCAAAATAGCAGGGAAACGATGAGCTTTTTACTTTTTGTAATGTCACGCAGAAATTTGTGGTATGGGGGAAATCGTTCATTAAAATATAAAAAGCAGCTTGTTTGATTTTCAGGTTTTAAAGCCTCTAGTTCAAATGCTTGAATAATAAATGCCATTTACCTGCCCCCTTTTTCCAGGAAGGATTCAAATACGATGAGGCCTTCGTTTTGTATGCAATCAAATATTAAGTAACGTTTTAACCGGCGTTTTTCCCTCCTCACCTCGCAACTCCAACCCTTAAATAATTCATGCAGGACTAACGACAACACACGCACAGGCACCCCTCTGGCTGCAAGGGGCAGACGCGCTCCTTCGCGTCCCTTCACCTGCGGGAAAAGGAAATCGGTGCCAACGGGGATGGTGGAGGGCTGGGAGCAAGATTTCTGGCTGCTTTTCCAGCTCGGAGGGCGCTTCCGTGGCGGAGCAAGCAGGACGGGTTCGTAGCCAGCTCCGGCGCTCAGCCCGCCAGCACACTCCTCGCAAAGCATTATTATTTTTTTTTCAAATATGCATCTTAGAAAAAAAAAATCATGTTTTCCCTCGCCTGCTATTGTCAGCGATCACTTGCCTCCCAGCAGTCAAGAGATAGCAGCTGATTAATATCAAATCTCTGGGAGCTGTTAGATATCCATCAAAGGCCTGAAGAGTGTGTCTTTTGCCTATTGAAACAGTTTAACCGCTGATGGGATTATAATTATCTCGCTATCAACTGCAACAAAGCAGCTCAGCAGGAGCTGTTACGCTTAAACAGAGGAGGTCAACTAAATTATCCTACCGGGAAAGGAAATGTGAGACCGTGACCTTGCTCTATAGATTGCCTATAATTAATTTGGTTTATGATTTATATTGGGGTCAAGCGTTCGGCCGGCGGTCCCAGGCCAGCGGGTCACAGGCTCAGCAGCTGGATGGTCCCTTGCTGTCACCTCCCACGGAGGGTTTGGGATATGTGCAGCCTCTCTGCACTGGCTCCAGCGGTCATGGATGAGCAAGGGGGAGATGCCACTTTTTTGGGCTAGGAAGCACACAAGAGCTGCAGCTCGCACCTTTCTGGACCAGAAGAAACATGACACAGGGAATAGGAGAGAAGGGGAAAAAAAAATCCATCCAGCTTCCCTGTCGGGGCTGGGGAAGGCAGGGAGGCTCAGGGGGACAATTCAGCATAGACGTGTGCAAAATATTTCTGACAGCGAGGACAGTGATGTCTGAGGAAGCACTGATGAACCATCAGTGGTGGTTCAGAACCAGACGGGACGAACATCTGCCAGGAAGGGGCCTGGGTACTGCCGCCCTGGGGTCCTCGGCACCTCCTGGCCTGCTGTGGGGCTGGCGGTGACCCACGCACCGGGGCTGGGCATGGCAGGGCTGACCTTTCCTGGTGCCCCATGATGGGTCGGAGACCTTCCTCATGGCCAAAGACAGCTCCTGGAGCAAGCAGCCCAGGTATCTGCCCATTGCTCATCTCACCAAATCTGGCCCTCATCTCTTCCATCTGCCTTTCTTGATTCCCCACTTCCTCCTCCACAGCTCCCGGCTTTTCCCCTTGTAGTGCCACGTGTTTATGGTCCCACTACCAGCCCCACCACACGGCACCTTGACAGGAGCCTCTGGGCATTTCTTCCACTCATTCAGCTCAACTAGGGTAGCATAAAGGCTAGCAGAGCGTTTTGGAGTTCTTTTCCTTATTTCCTTTGCTGGAGAGGGTCCAGCAAAGGGCTACAAAGATGATGAGGGGACTGGAGCATCTCTCTGATGAGGAAAGGCTGAGGGACTTGGGGCTTTTTATTCTGGAGAAGAGAAGACTGAGGGGGGATCTTATCAACGCTTACAAATCCTTCATGGGAGGGTGCCAGGGGGATGGGAACAGTCTGTTTTCAGTGGTGCCCAGTGACAGGACAAGAGGTAACAGGCACAAACGTGACCATAGGAAGTTCCATCTGAACCTGAGGAGGGCCTTCTCTCCTGTGCGGGCGGCAGAGCAGTGGCACAGGCTGCCCAGAGAGGTGGGGGAGTCTCCCCCTCTGGAGCCATTCCAAACCCGCCTGGACGCCGTCCTGTGCCACTGCTGGAGGTGCCCCTGCTCTGGCAGGGGGTGGCACTGGGGGAGCTCCAGAGGGCCCTTCCAACCCCCACCAGTCTGGGATGCTGTGATTAGGAAAAAAAAAAAGACAATCTCAACCTACAGCAAAGCCAGGTCCCTGAGACCCACATCCTCCCACCTGCCCTAATCCCTTTCCCCCTCCCTCTGCCTGAGTGATCTGGACCCTCTCAATGGGGGGTCCGCCACCTCGGAGACACTTGTCCCCAAACACCACAGCTTCCTGCTGCTTGAAAGCAGGACCTACCCATTGCCTGCACCTTTTCAGGGCAGGGAGGTCCTGGAGTCTGGAAAAGCTGTGGCTTTGGTCATGCAATCACTACCACCCAGCCTGTGCCAAAGCACTGCAGCCCTGGCAGAGGCAGGATGGGTACCAGCGTCTGTAACGAGCTGTGCCGGCGTCTATTTATTAGCAATAAAAAAGAAAAAAAAAAGGGGGGGATTTGGATTATAGGGACTATGATTATAATTTAAAGAAAGAAACACAGACTGGTTTCCAACTCAAAATGCAAACTCAGAGAGGAAAGCGGTAGATGGTGAATCTGAGCAGCAAAATGATGATGTACAAAGAACAAAACGACTAGGGGAGAGAACAAGAATACGGGGAAAACAAAGCAAGAGGAAAAAAAGGAGTTAGATGAAACAGGAAAGAATAAAAAAGAGTGAAAAAAAATCAGAAGTGGAAATAAGCAATCAAAAGAAATAGCAAAGGAAAGAGAGAGCAAACAAAAGAAAACACATGGAGAATAGAGGAACGAGAGAGGACAGAGATGGAGCAGACTCACGCAGAGAACAAAGAGGGGGATGCGAGGCAGCCCCAGACACAAAAACTGAGACAAGACAGCACTAAAGACAAAGGGAAAGTAGATCAAAAATAGCACCAAAGCAGAAAACATGAATGGAGTGAAGGTGTGGGTGAGGTGACACCGGAGTGGAGGGGCAAAGCAGAGGGTGGGAGGGCAACGCCGGGGCAGACTCTGCTCTGTGCTGCCCTCCCTCCTGCCAGCGGGACGAGGAGGGGGCCGGGGAGGGAGGGCAAAGGGGGCCGGGGCAGAGCCCCACGGCCGGGGCTGGAAGGGTCGGTCCCTCACCACGTGCCTCCCCACCAAGCCTCCCTCCCCACCCCGGGGCAATAGTGTCCCATGCTGCCTGGCCTGGAGCCAGCTCTGCCCAAAGAGACCCCTCCACAGGCACAACACCTCCTCAGATGATCCGAGTCTTTTGAAATTCACCACCGGCAAGGGGCAGCCCTCCTTTCCATCATAATTCCTCTCTCCCACAACCAGAGGTGTCCTGTCCCCTGCTTTGCTCCGGGAGCTGCGTGGGGTCCCAGCTGGGCTAGCGGGCACGGGGCAGAGCCAGGTCGAACTCAGGGTCCGGCTGGCTCCGACAGAGCTGCTGCTGGCCAAAGCTGAGCCCAGCCGCGAAGCTGGTGGCACCTCTGGCACAACATATTTAAGAAAGCGCAAAACTGCTGCGCAGCTGCTGTGAGAGGAGCGAGAATACCATGCGAGGAACAGCCCTGCAGACACCGAGGTCAGTGAAGAAGGAGGGGAAGGAGATGCTCCAGGCACTGCACCCGGTGAAGAAGACCATGGTGAAGCACCTTGTCCCCTGCAGCCCATGGAGGAAACCACGGTGCAGCAGATACCACACTGCAGCCCGTGGAGACCCCCACGCTGGAGCAGGTGGAGATGCCCTGAAGGATCCTGCAGTCCACGGAGAACCCACACTGGAGCAAGTTTTCTTGCAGGAACTGTGGCCCATGGCGGACCCACGCTGGAGCAGTTCATGGAGGACTTTATCCCATGGGAGGGGACCCCACAATGGCGCAGGAGAAGAGTGTGAGGAAGGATGGACATAGACAAAGAGTTGTGGACTGACTGCAGCCCCCCCTTCCCCACCCACCCGCACCGCCTGCAGAGCGGGGAGGAGGTAGAAGAGTTGGGAATGACAGTGAAGTTGAGCCTGGAAATAAGGGGGTGTTGGGGAAAAGGTGGTTTTAGATTTTGTTTTGTTTCCCACCGTCCCTCTCCATTTTCAACTGCAATAAATGAAATTATTTTTCGCAAATTCCAGCCTGTTTTGCCCATGATAGTAACTGGTGAGTGATCTCCCGGCCCTCCTCTCGACCCGAGAGCTTTTTCATCTTATTTTCTCCCCCTGCCCTGTGGCGGAGGGGTGGGGGAGAGAGCAGCCGGGGGGGCATCCAGCGGCCAGCCCAGGTCGAACCCACCACACCGCAGCTCAGCATCTCTGGAACCTGCACAAGGCAAAGACCAACGTGGGAGCTCTGTGCCATGCGCCACGCGGGGCTGCGTCGCTGGGACAGTTTTCCCAGGATGAGCCTCCGAGCGCATCTTCAGTGCCGAGGAGCACCGCGGGAAATAAGGCAGCCTCCTCGGGGGGAGCTGGCGAGGCTAAAAGGATCCTCGCGGTAGCTCTTCTGCTCTCAAAATGCCAGAAGTTGTTATGGGTTTAGTGCTGGGTGACAATTCTGCATCTCAGCGCAGCAAATCACCTTGTCCCCACTCTGCAGTTATTTTCCTCCCGGCTGTGATTTCTGAAGAGCACAATAAGAAATTAGTTCCTGCACGGGTTCTTGCCTAACTATGAAATACTTGCCTATAACAATAAAACCTAGAATTACAATAGCCAGGAAAGACATTTGGAGAGCTATTACCCATCACGTCTCAGAGCCACCAGATGGGAATAAAATAAGAAACTCCTCCCCTGGAAAGCTCTCCGGGTTATACAATCTTTCTTCCTGTTATTTTGCCTTCTGCCAGAGGAACAACACTCGACACAGAGGATCAGGATGGCTGTTCTAGGTAGCGATCCCTGCATGCTTCAAAATAAACATTTAGCAGTTTAGGAGACCCTGGAGCCAATGCCTATGCTATTATTTTCCCAATAAATAGCATTGCCTTGAGCACACCCAGCTCCAGGTGGTATCCTGGTATCCTGAAATACCAGGAGGTATCTCAGCTCCAAGCGCAATCCAAAGCACTTGGGCCGAATTCTCCGCTGGGGTTTGCAGGAGTAACCCAAACTCGCAGTCCTGTAACTGAACTGACCCTTTTTTTTTTTTTTTTCCTGCTATAAATTCCTTCCTCAGCCCATAGGTGGGACCTCCCCAGGGCGAGGAGCCACGGATGGCACCAGCTGCTGAACCCGGTTGAGACATCCCCAGTAATCCCCCCGGGATGTAACACTTATCCTGACAAGGTATCTTGCATAACTGGGGACCGCTGAGCTGGGATTTCAAGCTCGGCATTTCTGCTCTGTTATTTCACTGGAATGCGTTGCTAGAAGGATGCTGTCACTTTGCTTCTAAGCCAAAGGCGCAGCTGAGATCCCAGTCCCACCAGTGCCGCTGTAGCTGCAAACCCGAACGAGCTGAGCAACTCCACTGGCTGCAGCGTGTCGCGTGGCTCCTGCCTGCAGGAAGATTTAAAGCCGTTAATAAATTGGGGAATTTTCTGATTTATAAGAACAGTGATTCCTGGAACCACCTCCTCCCAGTATCAGCCCACCTACAAGATTTTGGCCTTTCAGTAAAAATGCAGAAGAGCTCAGCCCCTCACCTTTCCAGCACTAGGCTGGTGGGGCTGGAAGGGTTTATGCCCCTAAAGCTGCCATGAAGTTTTTCTGATGTTTAAAGGACCAGGACCATCTACAGATCACTTTGGTCCAGCAGTGACAGGGAAGGACCCTTAATACTTCATCCCAAAGTCCTTGGAAATCCAGCTGAGATTCCTCACGGTCATACATGCTTTTCCCACTCCCCAACCCAATGCAAGACAGCTTCTCATCTGCAAAAGTGAGCTGGGGAGATTTCAAATGCCTAATTTCACACTGCATAGCGGAGCGCTTGTATCTGTATCTATTAGGAGTGGATGAGTGCCCAAATTGCTCGGTGATCAAGCAGAGAGGCTTTTCTATTGGGAGTCCACGAGTTAAAGTTTTGACTTTGAAACGGCAGCCGTGTAACTTCATTTGAGGGCTCAGAGAGAACTTTGTGATTTGGCACTCTGCCCTGGGCAGCACGAAGGTCCTGCTACGGGCACGGAAAGAGTAAGAGTTGGCCGTTGACTTCAATCCGCCGTAAAGCACATTGGATCATACCGTTCTCTAACCTGGACCTTTCCCCTTAGAAATTCTCGAGCACGTAAAACGCACACAAGAAGCGCACAGGTCTCCCTCCATCAGTCCTGCGTCACCCCTCGAGTGGGTGCCAATGGGACGCTCCACGATGGAACTCCATTTACCACGCTCTGCCCAAACTGGCCCGAGGTTGGAGGCTACACTCACCTGGTCTCCTGCGTCCTCACCTCGGCTGGGAGAGCTGCTGCTCCCATCGGGACAACTGCCACGGTGCCCTCATGACACGGGGCACCCACAGATACACCTCCCTCCTGCGTGGGCATGTACCTACCCACACCTCGCTGTCCCTACAGGGACACCACATCACTGGCCAACCTGGTTTTGAGGAGAATATGGATGTAAGCAAGTGGGTCTAAGGAGCGCCCCAAGCTTCAGGGTATATTTAGAAACACCCCGCCTGGGTACAGGACCGCAAGTGATGCTTTTTTACCGCGTAACGTCTCTTTTCAGCTTCTTGAATGTAACCGCATTATCTTGGTGAGTGGCAGCCGGCGGGGAAGGATGAAACAGGAGGTTAATCTGCATCGGCCATCTCTCTTGATTTCTCCTTCATTTCCATTTCTTTTTAAAATGGAAGTTCCATTAAAACAGCAGCACTTTTCTATTAAATAAGTAACAGAGAAAAATGACTGCCTCTGTATCTCATCAGCAGTGAATCTTTTTAAAATCACTCAAGAGGCAAGGCTCAAATCATATATTTAATAAGAACCACTTCGATATCACTTTTTAAAGCAATTAACATATTATTAGAGATAAGCGCAAGATGCAACATTTAGATCCAGATTTCTAAGACAGATTTCTACGGTTGAGGGGGGTGCGGACCTCGGGTTGTCGCCTCGGCAATCATCTCCGCATGTCACAAACCAATGTCAGAACAGAATTTCAGTTACACGGACACAGCCGATTAAATTCTCACTTTTAATCCTGATTTTGCTCATGCTGCTTCTTTTCAGTCACTTGAAAGCACTCTACGTACACCAGTGAGAAGGGGCCAACCACCTCAGCAGGGTTTCTGCCCCACCTGAGGGTCCTGGAGCAAAGCGTTCACCTCCAGCGTTCCCTCGCTTTTGGATATTCAGGTATTCGCTTTCCTTACGGAGCGTGAAGGAAAGGCACCTCTGAACCTTAATATTTTAAAGGACCAAAGAGCCCGTCACCAACAGGATCCTCATGGCCAGGTCATCTTGTGTTGCCCGAGGTTGAGCTCCCAGGCGCCGGTCCCTCACCCCAGCAGGCAGCCGGAGATGCTGCCCGTGCCCCCCGCTTCTGCCAGGGGCTGCGGCATCCCGAGCGGACCCACACGGCCATCCCGGAGTGATTTTGGCTGACAATCCGGCGCGTTAAACAGAGCAAGTCCCTCCTGCCTGGTGGCTGAAGCACGTCCTGCCAATTACGGTAGCGGAGGTGCAGCCACACATTCATTTCTGCTGCCGGTGACGGGGACAGAAACCTCCAGCAGCTGAAGCAGATGGAAGGCTGTGGGCGGTGGCACCTTATACCACCGCGATTAAATCTGACAAAGCCCATCTGTTGGCGCCCTGAGCACTGGCAGGGCTAGAGCTGACCCAGGAACCATGAATTATAGCACAGGCAACATCCAAGGGCTTTTCGGTTGTTTATCCTGAAACATGCAGGCTTTTCCCAACACTAAACAATATGTGGCTTCCAGTGATGACTGACAGCAAACTGATTGCTCAATTAAAGGGCATTTTACCATTTTGACCATGAGCTGTGAAGTCTCAAATCCCCCAGACTTTCCTGGAGTCCACTTCATCAGTAAATTGCTTTTCTCAGAAGGCAGCAACAAACGCAAGGGGAAGCACGTCATGCATCTAAAGACATTGTGATCATGTTGGGTTTGTAAGTGCTAAAATTTATTACACAAGAGATGATGCAACAGCGAATAAGAGAGCAAAATTCTACATTGACTCCCTACTTTGCAATTCAGGACAACTAAGAGGTTTTACTTCATTAAGGAAGGCAAGGGAAAAAAATCAGAGACAACCCCGATGGATGAGGAAGTCTTGTCAAGCCTAAATGAACAATCAGTCCTATGTGATGCTCATTGCTGGAGAAGGAACAATGAAATATATCTGCTTCTGTTCAATAAATTACTAAAACATCAGTTATAAAGCTGCTGCATGGCACTGAAAATTAAACTCATTAAACATCCAGGTAGCTTCATCCTGATGCAAATGGAAGACAGGCATGAGTGCTCTGCAGCAAACAACTCTGTGCACATCCCGTCTTTGGGAAACATATTTACACGTACATCTCATATATTAATATATTTTAGTGCACCCTAGCCAGAGGGCAACCAGAAAGAGTTTTATTCCGTGAGAAGGACAGGAGATGGGCTGGCTTCTCCTCTCCACCGAGCAAAGCCTGTATCCACCCACCAGTCTGGCATCCACGTAAAGCAGCTTCGCAAGACCACGCTTCCCTTTCCCAGGTAGCCAGACATCAGGACCCCAAACCAATGGTCTCCCACGCGTGGATTTGGTAGCTGTAGGCCAAAAAAAAGCAGGTGACATCGCCCCGCCGTATTAACAGCCTCAAGTGACTTCAAGGTCAAGAATTTCAGCCAAACTGCCATTTATTGGTCTCTTGCCCTCCCTCTCCCTTCCTTACGTCACCAAAGCTCATGAAGGACTGCAGAAACATGTGCTGTTTGGGGTGGACCTCGACCACAGTCACACGCTGACCAGGCAGGACAGGCGTACTCGAGCCTCAAGAAGAGAACACCACTACAAAGTTCTGGAGACTACCATTATCGAAGTCTTCGTTCAGAGCAAGGATGCCTTAAAAACAAACCCTACAGCCTCCATGGGAGGGATGCCCAAGCAGGACTCTCTCTCACGTCACCTGCTCTCCGCCTGTTGCACACACCAGCGTGTCCACCCTCACTTCTACAAGAGAAAAAAAAGGGTAATGCTGGGTCTCCAAGAGCACAGTGCCAGGCCAAGAGCCCTGCTGGGAGGGCAAGGTGGACCCGCAGCTCCCCCCGGCTCCCATGGGGCAGGAAGCATCCCGCAAGCCTCACTCACCATGCGCGAGTCCAACCGACAACCCAAAGGGCAGGCAACTGCCCCAACGGGCAGGTAGACACCCGAGGTCTTTTGGAAAAGGAACCCATTTGGGGTGTCCACGGGAGGGGCAGGTGCTGCACGGGGCTGGCTTGGCCAACAGCAGCCCATGAGCGATGGAGAGGGGGCAATGGAAGACCAGTCTGGTTTTTTCAATAGGATTTTGTTTGATGACGTCCGCGTTTAAGGGTTGGAAAGATCCATGGGAGCTACCGGGGGAGCTTCACCTCTCCCAGACTCAAGAAAAGGGCTGCTGGATGCAAGGGCAAGAAAGGGGAAAGAGAGAGAGGACCTAGCAAAACACCACATCTTTCAAACTCAGCTCATTTGGAGCTCGGCAACCTTTTCCTCTCCCAAGCATATAAGTTTTCACGCTTGCCAGGCAGCTATGTCCAGGGTCTCTCGACTCCTCTGGCGGTCCAAACCTACCTGGCCCTTTGGGAGAGCTGGGAGTCGTCTGGGAAAGCAACAATTCCCTGTCAGTAAAACGCTCGCAAGACTGCATGAGCTTATTACAGTCATTCCAGCAGAAATAAGTGGTACCTTTTAGAGTGCTCGCCAGAAGAAAATAGCAGTTCTGACCCAATTTCACACAGTTGGACTCAGCTGTGGGAGACTAATATACAGAAAAATAAAAAGACACAAATGCCCGTTTCCCCCATGTCCTCTCCTAATAACATGAATAAAGCTCTGTTTTGATATTTCGTCCTTTCCAAAGGAGTCCAGTCGGATCAGTCCAAGTCAGCCGTGCTTCGAGTCAAACTCCTCTGACTCCTCCACCCCTTACTTGATGAAATTTTTAATCGTCCACCTTTGTCCTGTGCAGCTGCGAAGAATCAGATCGATTCCGGCCATTCCCCTGTTCTCCACTTCCAAGCATCGTCCCGTTCCCTTGTTCAGGATGGCGCCGTTCTATAATTAAAGGATATGGGGAAAATATTAAAAAAATAAATAAATAAAGACATGGGGTTGCCCGTGAAGCAAGCGAGGAGCGTGCGCTGCGCCGGAGTGCAGCTGTGTCCTCGTGCACTGCTGTGCTGTGCACAGTGCTTAGCTGGGCGCTAACGCAATTCCAACAACAAAAAAATAATTCCTAAAATAACCCATGTGAATGGGCAACCTTTCCCACTGACAACACGGATCCCGAACACATCAGCAACCAAAGAACATCCGTAACCTTTAACTCGCAGGGCTGCACCCCCGCATTAGGAAGGTGGGACACTTCTGTGCAGGGTGTATTATTGACTCTCTGCTTTGGGACAAAAGTACCACATTTTCATGTATTTCACCATAGTTTATCTGTAAGAAACAAAGAAATCTGAAAGTCATCCACAGGGCAGGTTACATACACCTGAGGGTACCAGAAAGGGAAACTTTTACTGGAAAATGTCCTAAAATACTGTCCCTGCCCTGGTGCCTCTTAACCTCTTCCCTCTGCCCCAGGACCTGTCACCTGCTGTCACACAGGACCATCTCACCCTCACCCAAAGACGATGTGCCACAGCCCACTGTTGGGGAAGCAGAGGGGCAGCGCCGATGGCAGACCCGTAACAGACCTGTATGAAATTCCAGCGCTTATGGAGGCTGCTCTTGACCTTGTCGCAATCGAGGAGCTGAGGGAAGCGGCTCTTCACGTTATCCACCAGGCAGCGGGTATCGGGCAGAAGAGTCGTGGTCCCGAGGGCGCCGAGATGAAGGAAGCCCTCCTTGGTGTAGCGTGCAAGCTGGGGGGCAGGGAAGGAGGGGAAAATGACCATCAGTATCTTTGGAGCATCACTAAAAAGCAGCAGAGGACAGAGCAAATTTGCAGAGCCCCAGGAAAAAAACCTGTGAGGACGGCGGACAAAGCAGAACTGACAAGAAGAAAAAACCTGAGCCTTCTCCAGCCTTTTTTCTTGCTGTTTTGCAGCCTTTTGGAGATGCAGTTTGGGAGCTGGGGCACAGGGAAGTGGTAAGAACAACTCTGAGCCTTAAACCCACCACGGGGCAGCCTCCTCCAGCCTCCTATGGGCCCTAGCGCTCTGCAGGTTGGGGCAATGGATGATTTCCCCTGGTTTTTGGCCAGAGCCAGCTGTCTTGGCCGGTCACGCTGGCCCAGCCTGTGGCTTTTCACACGCCTGGCAAGCCAACCTTGCTTTGGCCTCCAAACGATGCTGCTGGCGCGTCTGGAAAGCCCTCCAGCAAGTCCAACCGCAGCCGGGCAGCAACGCCAGCCAACGGGGGGCCAAGACATAACCGGCGCCGTTCCCCGGGGATGCGAGCCCACATCTCCCCCACGGTTCAGCACTGAAGCAAAGGCTCCGGGTCGCAGCTAACCCCCGCCATATCCACCGCCTCCCACCGCCCAGCGCGCCCCGGGACCCGGCTCGGCTGCCGGGGAGCCGCAGGGAGTACGTGGTTGGCACTGGGATGGCACTGTGACAGTGCCACCGCCGCCGCGGGGCCACACACAAAGGGCTCCTCCATTTGCAGCGTTCAAGGATCCCACCAAAATATTTCCCTAAACATATTTAAATTCAGGAGCGAAGAGAGATGAATGACAGCGGTCTGCCTTTTATAGTTCAAGGGAAAGATATACACAGCTGCTTATTTAAATTATGAATCAATCCATTATCTAGCAGACAAATAAGGAGTATTCAGCACGTTAATTAACTGAGCATATCTATGACCCAGACGCTTAAAAGGAGACAGTAAATCACACTGGGAGTTTGGGTTATCACGGTTAGAATAATTAAACATTGAAAACGAAGTTAAAACAGTGTAACAGGGTCCAACTCCAGCTCGTAACCGCAGACACAGTTACGGTGCTCGAGGGCGATTTTGCCTTCCCTCGGTGATGCCGGCTGCGGGGATCGGTGTGCCGGATCCTCCGGCTGGTCCCCGTGCTGCCTGTCGTCCTTGCGACGGTGCCTGCCGCGCTCTGCTCCCAGCTGCCGGTGGAGTTACACTTATAGCCAACGCGTTGTGTATCTAAAGCATTAACTCTGCTACCATACATCCCCATGAGGTCCACCTGCCAAAGGTATTCCCTCCCCCAGGCGGATTCAGTTGCAGCAGCCCACACCATACGGTTGATGCTGGCGTGGGGCAAAGCTGCCCCATCCCGTCCCGTGGTGCAGGATCTGCTCTTCTGTTCCCCAAAGCCCTTAGCAAGATGGCGCAGAATAGTACGTGTCTCTTTAGCTTTGCAGTAATTCCCCCTCCAAACACCTGCACTGGCGCAGCAGGGGTGGAAAGGAGAGCAGCCCGCAGAGCACAAAGCCATGACCATCACATCCTCCTCCTCCTCCCATCAACTGCTGCTGGAGAGCAGCTCTGCAGAGAGGGACCTGGGAGTCCTGGTGGACAACAGGATGACCATGAGCCAGCAACGTGCCCTGGTGGCCAAGAAGGCCAATGGTCTCCTGGGGTGCATCAAGCAGAGTGTGGTCAACAGGGTGAGGGAGGTCATCCTCCCCCTCTGCTCTGCCCTGGTGAGGCCACATCTGGAGTGCTGTGTCCAGTTCTGGGCTCCCCGGGTCAAGAAAAGCAAGGAACTGCTGGAGAGAGTCCCACAGAGGCTATGGAGATGATCACGGGACTGGAGCACCCCTCTGCTGAGGAAAGGCTGAGAGCCCTGGGGCTGTTCAGCCTGGAGAAGAGAAGGCTGAGAGGGGATCTCAGCAATGCTGATCAATATCTAAAGGGCGGGTGGCAAGAGGATGGGGCCAGACCCTTTCCAGTGGTGCCCAGTGACAGGACAAGGGGCGACGGGCACAAACTGGAACATAGGAACCTCAGCATGAGGAAAAACTTTGATGGTGATGGAGCACTGGCACAGGCTGCCAGAGAGGCTGTGGAGTCTCCTCCTCTGGAGACATTCCAAACCCACCTGGATGCGTTCCTGTCCAACCTGCTCTGGGTGACCCTGCTCTGGCAGAGGGGTTGGACTAGATGATCTTCGAAGGTCCCTTCCAACCCCTGCCAGTCTGTGAGTCTGTAATTCACCGTCTCCCCCAGGCGTGAGGTGCCCGACCGCAGGATGGGGATCACATCCACCACCGAGCTCAGCTCATGGTGTGTCGGGCTCCCAGCAAGGGTGATGCCCCGCACACCAGCCTGGAGCAACCTGGGAATGTCCCCCGGGGTCTCTCCAGCCCAGCTGAAGGCTCCGGTTCACATGATTTTTGTTTAGCAGTTTGATGTTTTGATGAGCCAAGCCTCGAGGGGGACGGTGCTCTCAGCCTGACAGCGTGTTTTTAACCACGCAACTCATCTGCATTAGTATTTGAGCACCACCACAGAGGATGGGACCGCCTGCCTTGCAAAAAGGAAGAGGTATATAAAGGAAAAGACAAAAAATGATAAGACCTCTTCATGACAGATGAAAGAAATCACCCAGAAGTCCCAAACGGGCAGTGCAAGTTACCCTCCTTCTCCTGGTTCCGAAATGTTTCCTACCACGTACATAATTAGCGCGCTAGACACTCGCTTTTTTTGTATGATGTTTGGCAGCTTGTCTTCAGACAGTTGGCCTAATGCCCACGAGGCAACATGATTTCTCTTCTTACATGTTACCGCCTAATGTGGTGGGAAAAATAAGTAGAGCAAAAACCAAACCTTTCCCGGGGAAGGGAGCGGGACGGGGGCTGCAGGGAGACACAACGAGCTGAAAAACAAACACGGGTATTATGAAAAATGCAGTAAGTGCATCTATTAGATGTGTCATCTACTATGTATAACAGCCAGATAAATAAAGCCGCGAACACGCGTCTGGATCCAGCACGCTGCCTGATCTACTCTGCCGAGCGCAGCGGAGGCTCAGCAAAGCCCTTCCAGCCTTCGGGTCTGTCCCACCATCCAACCTGAGAGTCGTTATTCCCCAAAAATCCCATCTGACTCATGAGTGCAAGCTCCACCGTGCTCCTAAGACATTCACGGATTATTTTTTTTTTTCTTTTGGGATATTTTGCTTTTGATGCCTTAATTCTTCATTTTGTTGTTTCGCTCCCCTCCGGAGCGAGCTGGCAGCAGCCGAGGGTCTCAACCGCAAGGTGACAGCGGAGGTGAAGCTCCCGGGTGAACGGGAATCCTGTGGTGAAGCACCAATCCTGCTGCCGTTGAGTCTTTCTCGAGCGATAAAAAGGAAGAAAATACCAAGCAGAGGCCGACACTCGAGAGGGCCCCACAGGGATCTGCGGGGAGCGTAGCCACAGCCTGACCAGCACTTTCTATCTGGATTTGCTGGGTAAGGGAAGAGATGGGAAACCGCTCTGTCCCATCACCACGTAGCGCACTGGCCAACATTTTAAAGAGCAGCTCCAGACAGGGCTCGTGTAAGTCCTGAGCCTGCCTGAGAAACTGAAGATGCCATAGAAATGCTTTAGAATATTGGTAAAGTACACATGCTGTTTTTACGAAAACCTTCCGAGCGGTTGCAGCAATTCACCACCTGGACAACCCGGCATCTCAAGTACGGCCGCGTGCTTCACCGCGGCCACCACAGCCCCAGCTGCCCCTCTCCCCGAAAGGTGGTTGGTGCGAACTTATCCTTTGGCCACGTGTGAAAGTTGAGGGAAGAAGATGTAATAATGAGAGGTTTCTGCGAGTGCTCATAGGGATATTCGGCATCAGGGCAAAATACCACCGGGGTAACGTGGCTCCTCGGCTCACGGGAGCACAGGAAGGGAATGCCATGAGCAGATTTCCATGCGCTCCTTCTTTGGGCACCGCGTTTGGGAGTCTCAGTGCTGTAACCGTGCAAATCCTGCCCTCCTGGCCAGGAGCGTACCCCCTCCACCCGGCACCACCCAAACTCTCAGTGCTCCTTCCCGCTCCTCCTCATCCTCACGGCACAGTCTGGTGAGCTCTTCCCACAGGATACGGGCAGGCTCTTCCACCAAATGTTTTCCCGTCGCACCACATCGGTTTTCTCCTCTCAAACGTTTCCTAACGATTGACCCGCTTCTTCTCGACTCTTTCAATGCCGACCACGCCAAAAATGTTGTCTACGTCAGCAAGTGCCTGAACAAAGCTATGTCCTTGGAGATCCCACGGCTGCTTTGCAGTCACCAATGATTTTCTCACACAGTCATCACGGTGCTCAAAGATAATGTAAGTTTGTCTTTTCTTTTGAAAGAAATTATTAGATTGATGAAGAAGGAGGGTTTGCCAAAGTGCAGTGCAGTCCCAGGAAGCTGACGACAGCCTACGCTGTATAACCACTTAGCTCCAATGATATTCCACGCAACAAAGCCACGTTTTCCTGCCTTTGTGGAAAGACAAATCCCTGCAGTGATTTGAGTTCAAATTCCGCTCTCTTGTCCCCCCCCAAAATATATCTGTCCTTTAAAGTGATCTGTCCTGCATCCCGCAGGTCCGTCAGCCTCCAGAAAACAGAGCAAGCCAGGCACGAGCTGAGCGGGCGATGGGGGATACGGCCGATCCAGCAGGAAAAAGACCACCGTGGAGGTACCGGGCTGAGGAAAGGCCTGAAGCAATGACCCCGCCTGGCACAGGACGAGAGACAAAGCAGAAAGACCAAGAGGAAGGACCAGAGAAAAACAGTTTGAAAATATTAACCAGCAACCCGTTTAAAAGTGGTTAATATTGATGAGGTCTTAAACCACTTAATCGGTGTAAATGGCCCAAAGCCACATTCCCGGAGAGAAACGCGCGTTTGTACCCACAGCCTCTTACAAACACCCTTTCGGGTAAAACTGCATCCCGGGTAGAACTGCCTCTTGCAGCGTCCCCCACCTTCAGGTGCCGCTTTGGGGGGCTCCTCGGCCCGGGGGGGACCCGCAGCCCCCGCCGACGCCGGGCGAGCGGAGGGGTGCACGGCCACACACGAGCCCGGCGCGCCACCAATACATCTTCTTTGATTATTGTTTCTGGCTGGCTGCATCTCGGGGATGGGAGAAAGTTAATTAGACGCCTTAGCACCTGGGAAATAAAAGCCTTGATGACCTTCATTGACTCTATTGGAAAATAATTTAGGGTTGTTTAGCTTCCTTTCGGCACCGAGCACATCATCAATTAGCAACCATAAGTAAAGCGCACAGTATTTTCTTTTTAACACGATTTGATCTGATGTGCTATTTTGTCACCCTTGGTACTGCAGCGTCCCGGATGATCTCAGTAGTGATGGGTTTGTCCTCAAGTTCTGATGCTTAAATGGGCAAAACATATTTTATCCTATAATTAAATGAAATGCTCGGCTGGGTGAACATTATCTTAAGTTTTATAGTATTATAGTGCTTTCTATCACCTTAATATATCACCATAGCTCTGTCACTCCAATGAGGTATTACTGTATTATTAGTGTAATACATCATTACGGCAAGGTGTTTTCATGATGTATTGCTTAAAAGATGAAGCCATCAGGAAGAAAAAAAAAATCCACACGCAAGCTCAATATAATTACAGGGTAAAAGGATACTTCATCATGAAATCTGATAATGATTTGACCTGGAAGTGAATGAAAGGACGGAGAACGGAAAGCTAAAGGGAAAACGAGAAAAACCAAAACATTCCCCCACTGATAGATGCTACAACGGAGGTGCCGTGAGCAGGAGCCAAGATCTCACCCGCACTCAGCGCTAGGTGTGGGATCCGTCGCACCCAACTGCATCCACGGGAATGCTGCGTGCTTAGCTTAAACTCATTAGCAGTCATCAGCAGGGAGAGCAGGAGCTCACGATACACCGCGAGCTGCTCTGCCTCCAACGGGACAAACCTCTCCCTGCGGAGCCCATCATTCCCCCTCTCTCTGCGTGGGGCTCCTCACCTACAGATACACCGCATCGCGTGGGGACGGCCTTAGGAAGTGAGGACTTCCAACAAAGTCCCAACATCACCCGGCGTGGCAGGGAATGCTGTCCTTGCACCGTTCAAACGCCAGCAGGGATCCTACGCCTTACCCTCCTCGCTCGCTGCAGCCGAGGAACCCGCTCCTTCATTGTCAAATGCATTTAAACACGGACGCCATGGGCCACAGTGTCAAGAAGAGAAGTTGAGATTTTCGGGGACTACATGAACATTGAGCGCGGGCACCACTGCGCGCGCTTTCGGGCGCTGAACAACTCAAAAAGAATTGCAACTCCTTGTGGTTTTTAGATATATATATATAAAAACCAAGCGAGCTATTTGAACAAAGTGTTTACATTACTTCTAATTATATTCCCAGCAATAAATTACAACATGCAGCCCATTAATTAAACAGTAGTAGCGAAAGTCCAATTTCTTTTGTGCGACACTCGTGCTTCTGCAAAAGGCTTCTGCACTCACTGATAGCTACTTTTAAAAAGCGCTTTCAAGGAGTTAAACTAATTGCACGTATCGCGAAACAAAAGAACTGCCAAGAACCGGCTCTCAGCTGGAGAGGGAAGGGACAATGTGGAGGTGGAAGACCGCGAAGAAAAATCCGTGCCGAGCTTGCGCGACAGGCGAGCTGAAGGGAGCCAGCAGCGCTGCGACGTTTGACTTCAGAGCATCAGGTAGGAAAAGAAAACATCGTTAAGTTTAATGACAAAAAACAGCTGAGGAAAACATAAATAACCTGCTTTTAGCCATTCATCTTAAAGCCCAGGGTTAGCAGACAATGTCAGCCTAATTCAGTTTCTCCATCCTATAATGCACTTAGAGGTTCAAGCTTCCATCCAGAAAGTCCAAAAGGCAGTTTGTGCCATTTAAGAAAAAAATTGTGTGCGTTTAAGCAACAGCTCCGTTATATTTAGCAGTGACTCGATCAGCCACAGTTGACTGATCCCTGATAAAAGCAAGGATAAACCAAAGAGAGATTTGTCTCTACCCCAAAGGACTCCCGCGGCCAGTTCCTAGGCTCGGGTGGCTCCTGGATTCTGCAGTTCAGGCTCAGGTGGGCTTTGGGATTACTTCGTCCTGGTGAGCCCGGTGAGCCTGGCCATATTGTGAGAACGGCCCCTTTACGCATTACCATCACTTGAACTATACATTTTTTCAGCTGAAAATGAACCCCCTTGAGCTTGCTGGACCCCCAGGTACTCACTAAGGCTGCCACAGCTCCAGTCTCCTGCAGCTCTATCGGCCCCACTTGCTCCACTTCAATCTTCAACTCACCCTCATGCCAACGAGGCTCATTTTGCAGGTGGAGAATTAAGACAGACGTGTTTAAGTCATATCTGAGGCCTGTGA
Organism: Anarhynchus alexandrinus; assembly: GCA_008711295.1. Taxonomy (NCBI): domain Eukaryota; kingdom Metazoa; phylum Chordata; class Aves; order Charadriiformes; family Charadriidae; genus Anarhynchus; species Anarhynchus alexandrinus. The sequence goes on from VUYV01000142.1 coordinate 1,478,771, forward strand.
TGGAACAGAGAGCTGACACCCCATCTTGCTAAGCCCTGATTAATGCGCTGGGTTTTCAACCAGATTTGATGAGCTAATCATTAAGATGTGACCAAAAAAAAATCAGATCTTATCTCAGGAGAGGTACCAGGAATGGGATCGGATGTTCCCAGACCCTCGGGAGCGGCTCCAAGATTTTGCTGTGAACTCTAATACGTGTTTCCCACCTGAAAAGCAGCACTTGGGGCACCTCCTTCCCTTGTAAAGACCTTTTTCCCAGAAAGATCCATTTTCAAGATCGAGTTTAGACACCTCTGGTATTCAATATCAGGGTATTCAAAAAAAGGACACCCAAATCCAAGACGTGCTACAATCCACCATGGGCGAGACCGCAGCTGACGCCAGCAAACCAGTTGCAGGAGCCTCAACTGGAAAGCTCTGATGCTTAAATTGCGAATCCGCTTAATAAATAAATTACCCCAAATACCTTGGGAACCCTGCTGTCTGCTGGGGCACTTTTCTTCCTCTCCCTGCTCTCCTTTCTGATTCCCGGGAAAACCTTTCACAGGCAGGGGGTTACTGTGCAAATCCCTGCAGGTACTTAGCCGGATGGTCTTTATTATATTATATATCACAGTTTTCATAGAGTCATAGAATGGTTTAGGTTGGAGAGGACCTTGAAGATCATCGAGTTCCAACCCCCCTGCCATAGGCAGGGACACCTCCCACCACACCAGGCTGCCCAAGGCCACCTCCAGCCTGGCCTTGAACACCTCCAGGGATGGGGCCTCAACAACCTCTCTGGGCAACCTGGGCCAGTGCCTCACCACCCTCACAGTGAAAAACTTCTTCCTAATGTTCAATCTAAACCTGCCCTCTTCCAGTTTAAAGCCGTTCCCCCTCGTCCTATCACTCCATGCCCCAGTAAAAAGTCCTTCCCCAGCTCTCCTGTAGGCCCTTTAGGGACTGGAAGGCCGCAATAAGGTCTCCCCGGAGTCTTCTCTTCTCCAGGCTGAACAGCCCCAACTCTCTCAGCCTCTCCTCATGTCCATCCCCTGTCCATCCCGGCAGAGTAAGTCCTCACCTGCGGTCCCCAGCCGTGGCACGGGTACAGTATTGCTGTGTGGTTCTCCTGCGGGCCCTGGTCAAGGCAGACGTCCTTCGCCTTGTTGTTTCGAAGCTGTAGGAAATAAAAAGTGCGGAGTTATAGGGCCCCGTCTCCGCGGAGATGAGCCCTAAACTGATGTGCAGCAATTCCTCCAGCCTCTCCTGCTATGGAAAGGATATACGGTGCTGTACCACTGGGCGTAATCGGGCAGAGAAAGGTTTAGTGCGCCGTATGTTTTCTTTAAATACAGGGCTTAACGATGACTGCTTTTATATAATAACCACCATTCAAAGGAGCCAACTTCCTTGAACGCAGTTTTCTTTGTATTTGGTCATGTGCGGTGGTAACAAACGTATTTTTAGCCCGCTGCCAGCACGTTGCCAGGAGCCTGAAATCCACGCAGAATCGCTTGTATTTCATCGAAATCCCAACGTGCTCGATGAGGCAGGGGGAAAAGTCCAGCTAGCACAAGGAGCCCCTTCGAATCACCGTGGGGATGAAGCAGGAGATGCAGACACAGCAAACCAGCCGTCACGTACCGAAGGAGGCGCTTTGGGGGGAGCGTGGACGTGCTGGGTTCATGCTACAAAGCCACACGGCCACTGCACCACAGCCACCGGGTCTGTCAACACCGCTGTCCCCTCTCCGGGCTCCCCGTACGGCGCAACTGCAGTAACGCCTTTGGCAAATACCGCTTTTGGGGAGGTTTTAGCTTGAAGGCATTAAGTAACTTTGATAATAAATCTTTCTTAAAATTAATGCCCATCTGGGGCGCTCGGGCTGCGCTTCCAGAAGCCTTCTCCAACTGCCACTATTCCATGAGACCTATTGCAACAGAGTATTATTAGTTCCCATAAATGCCTGTTTTTATATTCCCAGTATGGTCTCAAAGCCAGCAGAGATTGAATTAAGTCTCCTTACTTTATCTTGTCCTTAAGCTGTTGTGACAACGCACTGTATCCCACAGAGACCTTGTAAGGAATAAGGCTGAGTTTAAGTCAAAGGGTTTTATAAAACGACTATGTATTAAAAATACACATACAGCTGCTTAATCCACAGAGTCAATGGGTAATATAGATAATTTTCTGTCAATTCAGTAAATGAGGTCTTAAAATATTTTACTGTATATGGTCTCCAAGATGAGAAATAAATCCCAAAACAGGTTTTGAGAAGAAACTGTGAACAGATTTATACAAATTTATATAATTATACACAAATAGTAGGTTTTGATTCACATTCTTCTCCTTTGAGGGTATTTCTCATCAGCGACTCACCAGCTGCAAATATTACCAGTCTGATCTAAAGGACTGCTCAGCCTTAGTTACCTCGCCATAAGCGACGGTGTTGTTGTATCTTCTCATTTCTGGATACACGTGGTCCAGGTACCACTGGAAATTTTTGCACTTCAAGCTCTTCCTTAACGCTTTTCTCTCGGAAACGTCCCCAATGTCAATACCCGGATTCTGAAAAATAAAGACACAGCACGTCACTGAGCGGATACTCTTAGAAAAAAAGTCAGAAGAGCATATTTCACTGATGTTTGATACAGCTTCCAAGCCGCCTGGGCACTGCCAACAGCTGAGAAACTCCACGCAGAGGCCGTGCCAGGGAATTTTAGCATGTGTGTCCGAGCTGAAATCATCCTCTCAGAAGTCAGAAGAAGACTTGGGCTTCACAGCCACAGCGAGGAGGAGACGCGGACATCTCTCATAAGGTTTGAAGGCATCCTTGCAACGGCCACCAGACTGGCGCTGGACATGTTTTTGTCCTGGGAAGTAATTTAGAAAAGAGAACCCAACTGAAGACAAGTTTTTCGGAGGAAATACGAGAAGTGTAGTGTAACAGAGGTGAATCTTCTCCACCAATTCCTCTGGGCTTTGGATCCATCTGAGAAAGACTGAATCTGTCAACGGGCACAATGACAAAGTATTTTTAAAAGATCTCACCTCCTCTTTAGGTACTGCCATACAGGACTTCCAGAAAAGACTAACAGCAAACGTACATCAGGATTTAAAAGATGCTGAATCCTGGAAAAGCAAACCCCTGTCTGTGCACTGAGCATCAAATCCCCCCTCCCCCTTACACACCGAGGGTGAGGGACCCTACAAAGGGGCAATGCAGAGGACAGCACAGTTAAAAGGTATAAAATAAGGGGGGGAAAGAAAAGAAGAAAAAAGAGAGAGGTTTAAGATTCATATATAAAAGAGGCTAAGAATAAAGGATAAAAATTACAGGAGAAGAGAAGTTGAGGCTGAACCTCAGAAAAACCTCTTGACAATTTGGACAATTACGCGGTGAAACAGTCTCCCTGGAGACACAGAGGAACCCCACTGCTCCAGCCGATTTGAAAGCAGACAAAGCTATGAGATCTGTCCCCGGAGGAATAATCTTACAGGAGCCGGGAGCAGGGGCTGAAGAGAGCTGCGCCCCCCCCTTTAACCTTTTATTCCATTACAGAATTTGGGGAACTAATGCAGCAGCCAGGTGAAGGAAACCAAAGGCGCGTTGCGGCCCCTTTTACTCCTTCCTAGAGGTGTCTGGGTTTCTACTCTGTTTTAGCTCCTGCTCTTGTCTTTTGCAGTCATCATTAAATACAGCTGGGAAAGCAATTTTCCATTACAATGCTTGTAATGATCTTCTAATGAATTATTCACTCTGCTTTAGAGAAGACACCATTTTAATGCACGACTGGTAGCTCACAGGTAAAAATAAAGATGATTCAGTGTAGACAGGTAGGACAGGCTGAAATCTGAGTGGGTGAGATGGGACCGCAGAGCAAAGCGGGACCGCAAACCAGTCAGCACCTGAAATATTCAGCGCATGGGGTTCGGCTCGGTTTTGAATGTAGTGGCATCACGAAATAATTCAGCGTATACTGAATAACCCCCTGCACAATACCACCTGCCAAACAAGGTTTCTCTAAAATTAAATCTCAATTTTACTGGTAAGACCTATATAAAAATCCCAAATCGTTTTTCGGGTAACCCAGACTGTTTCCCCAGACCTACCCCCACCCTCCCAGTGCCGGTTCGTGCCTTTTCCCAACCGTACAGGACCTGCGGCTCCCGAAGAATTTTAATCCCTTTTTGCCCTGCTCCAAACCTGTTTCTGAGCAGGAGCACGGTCCCTCACCTCTGAAAAGGAATCAGCCCAAGGACCAGGGCTGAACCCGCCGTAATTTATGATCCCTGCCCACAAGCGTTTGGATCTTGCAACCTATTTTGAAGAGAGACCCGAAATCGCTCGGTCCGGCAGGCAGCCCCCCGCCTCTCGCACCGCTTGGAGCGGTGCCCATCGCAGCCAGCGCCCTCCTGCTGGAGGGTAAACAGCTTTTCTTTCTATCTTCTTTCACCATTCCTCTATTCCTCAATAACGAACTACTCCAGCACTCCCCACCGCCCCCGGGGACGACGAACCGGCAGCGCGGGCAGCTCACCCCCTTCCCAGGTACCTGTTGCTCTCTAATGCAGTACGAAGTTGCGACTACCGTGGCTCTAAATGCCACTAACTCTCCCCAGATGTAACCTTTCCTCGGAAAGCAGTGGCAGCAGCTCATGTTTTTGCTGGTTTAATGTTTGGGGTTTTTTTTTCGGAAGGCCCCGGGGCGCAGCGCTGCCAGCCGGGGGACATGGCCGCAGCAGGATCGGGAGGGCAGCAGCTCTTTGCAGGGGTGTGATCTGCGAGATACGAGCGTTTTGTGTTTATTTTTAGCACCAAAAGGGTGGCCATAAATAACTGCTCGCGTGGGGTCTGGCCGCTCACGGAAAAGGTTTTTCCTCGCGCTCGAACAGAGCAGCCCAGCGCTGCTGCTGAAGTGCGCTGCGAGTGGAGTGGGTGTCCGGGGGCTCCGCAGGGCACCCTGAATCCTCATCCCACCCATCACCTGCACAGCGTCGCTGCCTCCCCTTCCCCACCACCCCTTCTTCTCCTTCTGGCAGGACCAGAGGCGGGAGATGGGGGGACTGGCCCAGCCGGGGGTGTTCCCAGCGCACTGCAGGCAGCGTGCAGAGCTGCGAGGCAGGAGATGCTCTTGGGTTTCATGATTAGACCCAACCTGCACGGAGATCGGAGACCAAGCAGCAGCCTTGGACCTACAGAAAGTCCTCCTGGAGCCTACAGAGCTTTGTGCAGGGGATCACCTAGAGAGGTCCACGTGCAGGATGTGTTCCCCCTGGTCATGTTCGATCTTGCTGGTGGGACCCCATGGTTTTCCAAAGACGCACCACGCTGCAACATGGTAGGATTTACATGAAAAATAACATGTCAGATCTAAGAGAATCTACCCATTTCTGTGCAGAACTAAATACAACCACCAAAGCTGAGAGTGTTTCTGGAGCGCTTGCACGTGGAGCTGCCGGGAAGGGATCTCCTGCGGGCCACCGACCTCCGATCCTCCACCTCTGAAGAGGGTTTCTAAGCGGTGACGGCCTCGACGTTCCCAACGCTGTCCCAGGCACGTGGACCACGCGCCGTCCCGCGGGGAACTCTGGGCAGCGACGGCGTCTGCCAGCTGGGAACCCCGCGCTGGGCTGCACGCGACACGGACCTGCCCGAGCCGCGGGAAACAACCTCATGCGCTAACGATGCCGATATTAATCATCTTCTGCCAACCGACTTTACAGACAGACTCCATCTGCGGAGCGGTGTAATGACATAAACGCAAGCTGTGTAAACACTCAACGGGGAGATAAACACTACAATGCAGGTTTAATTTTTAGAAATGAAAATAAAAAAAGGCTGATGTGAACAGTAGGAAATCCTCCAAATTCTGCAGGTTTTGCAGCATCTCCCTCAAAGCCGAGGGAGCTCTGCCGACTCCGGGGATGCCATCCACGGTATTTAAGGCTCTCCTTCACCCAGGGGCACTAAATGCTCTATAATTCAAGTTTTTAACCTAGGTGAAGGTTAGGATAGGGTGCAACGACTGTACCTCCAGCGGCAGGTTCCACGCGATGTAGACGTGCGATTTGTAGTCGTCCATCCACACCTCGGCCACCCGCAGAGCGTTGCGCTTGGTGTAGAAACCGATGTTGTTGTTGTAGGGCTTCTTCTTGCGCTCGATGTGAGCCACCCTGGAGCAGGGCAGGACCTCCATGCTGCCGCCGCACAGCCACACCTGCAACACAACCACACAACGGCGTCAGCACGGGGCTCCGCTGGGATGCGAAGGGTCCACGTATAGATTAAAGAGAAAGAAGTGGTGGGTTTTGAGGTTTCTATAATACCCTGGCGAGTGCAGGGCACCGCACCATCTAGCTGGCAAGGGGAAACCCACGGCCAGGTTTGGTCTTTGCTCAAAGGTGAGACACACGGGGAGAATTTAACCTGTGCCCAGAGCAAAACACGTGTCAACGTTAGAGGCATCAGGTACCCAGCACGTGGTCTTAATGCGTTGCAGGATCGGGTGCTGAGTTTACAGCGATGTTGTTACTAAATAAAAAGGATTAGTGACTGGAACAGTTGAAACAATTGCAAGATCTCCTCCTGCAGAAGGGATGACTCAGTGAAACATATGGCAGGGACAGATTTCTCCCACTTGAAAACATTTGTTCATTATTTTTCTTTCACGTGCTGTTTAAAATTCCCTTAAATCACAGTTTACAAGTTAATAAAATCTTTTGAGGTCTTCTTTTCATCGCACGGAAAGGGAATTCAGAGAAAGACATGCCATACCTGGGTTCTTCCCTCCCTGTTTGCGTTCACCAAGAAGTCATTTATCTTCAATGAAAGACGCGTACTGAGGACACCAGGCGCTGCGCGATCGCTACAAACACATATGCCAAACAGGCCTAATAATCCCAGTTTCGCCTATTTTGCGGTCTGCTCCGCATTATCGTATTGCACAGTTGTTACAACACCCATCGTTTCTGGGAGCTCTTCCAGGCTCACCACCTTTTATCCCATCTGCGTTCCCTAAATTTTGCCCACCCTGCTCAATCCTCTCTCCCAGCAGCGCCAGGCGCCTCCCGGCCGTATCGGCCGTCCTTTTTAACCCCTTAAGTGGTGAGTTTAGCCCACCCAACGCGGGGCATGGGCACATCCCAAGCCCGTGGGCGACACGAGGAGGGGGCAGAGCAGTGGGGAGACGTCTTCCCACGGGTGATCCTGCTCCTCCTGCTGCTCCCGCTCCCACTGCGACACACTATAGGAGCCCACATCAAAAAAATCAGCGCTTAATACTATTAAGCTGGTGCATAAACGTAGCAAAAAAAAATCCCATCTTGCCCCTGTTCTGCTCTTTGACCTTTCTGAACACTTTGAAGATGATTTGGCACCTCCAGAGCGAAGTCAGAGCTGGTCTCTGGGACAAGGGGCATGCCCGTCCCTCCCATCCCACCGCGACCACGCTCGCCTCTGCCCAACTCTTCTGCTCGGAGTTTCGCAAGAGGCCACAGGCTGGCAAAGCAAATAAGAGGTGAACGAGGCAGTTCTAAAGAAAAATATATATTTTTTTTAAAGGAATATTCCCGAGGCAGCAGTTTGACACAAACTGCCTGGGCTTCTTGCCTGCTCAGTTCTTTCGTTTCTCAGTGTCTCGGTGAAATAGGAGCATCGAGCTCTGCTCTTGGGTGGGAGATCCCCAGCACCACCTTTTTTTTGTAGTTTTGGGGATTTGTTAGGTTTTGTGCTGATTTGAGATAAGAGTAAGTATTTTAGAAACGTAAAAACCATGACGTAATTAAAATGTCATTTTCCAGCAAGCTTGCCTCTAGCAGTAAAAGTGCAATGTTGTCTTTCCGTGCTTTAGTTAAATAACTCATAGGACTTTATGATTAGACAGCTTTCCTTGATTTCTGGAATATCTGTACAAGCTATCTGGAAATACACATATCGTAATAAGCCGAGAGAGAAAGAGCGCTGGGCATCGTGCTTATTCATATCCACAAGCCAGTTCCAGAGAGAGCAATAAAAAATTAATTTGAAAAAGGTACTTGCGCAAGGAAAGGCCATACTTCTATCCCCTAAATAAAGCCTAAATTGTCATTATAAATTAAAAGAAACCTAACTGTTTTTACAAGGCATTCATAAACATTTCTGCTGGTAACAACAGGAGCACAGAGAGCTATTACATGGGAATTGGCCAAGTTGCACTCGGCATCACTGTCCTCCGTGTACGGAGGAGTAAACCGTGGCCCCAGGAAGACGTTGCTTGTTCCCATGTGGCCTGGCAAGGACTTGCTGTTCCTGCTGACATCCAAAACTGCATGTGAACATGTCCACAGGTGACTACAATCCAGGGGACATCCTCCACAGCCACAAAGCATGAGGTGCGCTTGCCCCCCAGGCTCAGCGTGATGCTCTGTGCTTGCACTAAGCATGACAGCGAACGGCCCTGAGAAAGGCCCCGGACTTTGTTCTCTTGGCACCAGAATGAGATGAGCTGCGAGACACCGTGACCAAAAGGGCTCAGCAGACCTCCATCCTCCCAGCAAGGCTGGAAGTCATCGCCTTGCTGATACCCCGATGTCCCGACCTGCAGCAGCTTCACCCCTGTGGCACTCGGACCCTGAGGGCAGAAAGTTCTTTGGGAACCTTCATTTATGTCCCTATTGAGCAGCCATCTGTCCCACCAAAGACCTTCAACAAATAGATTACCCTCCTATTAAGTAGATTTTTCGTTTTCATAGCAAATAAACCTACAATCCCTTAAGATACTCTATTTACTGCAACTAACAGCGTTAACAGGACAATCGGTCCAGCACGTCGGTGCTAATTCCGTGAAGAATTATCTCTTAGTAGATGGATAATCAAGAGCCAGCGCAACATTAAGACCAGTCAGAAAAAAATAAGGTAGTGTCAAATTTGTTTAGCCTATTTAAGAAGGCAGAGTCTTTTGTATTGCTTCCTACAAAGGACGAAATCATGATCACTTCATTTTATAAAATATGCACGGATGGTATGTAAAGGCATGTTTAAGGACTCAAGACAGAGGACGTAACAGAGCAGGTTAAATACGACAAGCAAGTCTCAAGTTTCTCCCTTATTTTCTCACATTCAAATTCCAACACGACTATTAGCTTGCCATTCATCCACCCGTAAAGAGACGCAGAATTAAAAATAGCAGCATTCCCCTCCAGTAAATGACGGTGACTCAATAACTTCTCCATCAGTCTACACACAGGAGAAATCAAACAGACAGAAAGATGCTTGGATTTATAAATAACCAGTTAACACTAAATTCTACTGAAGAAATCCCAGAGAAACAAACAGAAAACAAATCCATCACCCAGAGATGTTTGCTGTGTTTTTCAGAAAGATGGTGGGGAATACACTTGTAATTATTTTCCAAGCGAAATCTGACTGTCCTAAGAATTCAGCGTGGAAAAGCAGCCATTCCTCTCAAGCAGTGAAATGTCCCAGTACAGCTGAAGTTCCATCGGCCATCTACTTTCTAAAGGGGGCCTACAGGAGAGCTGGGGAAGGACTTTTTACTGGGGCATGGAGTGATAGGATGAGGGGGAATGGCTTCAAACTGGAAGAGGGCAGGTTTAGATTGAACATTAGGAAGAAGTTTTTCCCTGTGAGGGTGGTGAGGCACTGTCCCAGGTTGCCCAGAGAGGTTGTTGAGGCCCCATCCCTGGAGGTGTTGAAGGCCAGGCTGAAGGTGGCCTTGGGCAACCTGGTCTGGTGGGAGGTGTCCCTGCCTATGGCAGGGGGGTTGGAACTCGATGATCTTCAAGATCCTTTCCAACCTAAACCATTCTATGATTCTATGATTCTAGAAGCTTTTGCACATGTGGGAGGCAAACTCTGGTTAGCACGAGCCTTTATCGCCATGCTCCAGTGATGGGGAGACCCAGTTTGCTTTCTCATCACCCTTCGGAAGCACGAAGGTGCCACAGGTGTGTGAAAGCATCTGTGAAACAGCCGACATCTCAGTGACCTGCGCTGGGGACAACCCACAATGGGGAGCAGATTCGGGGTGACGCAGTACGGCAGTAGAGCTTCAAAGGAGGTCCAGGTGCCTCTCTTGTGCGTGTGTACCTCCCAGCCAAGACATCAGCATCTTCTCTGCCATCAGCCTTCAGGCTTCCATAATCAAAGTTGGTTTTACAGTCCTCTTTGGAGCACTCTATACCTCTTCATTCCCAGGATACGTCCTTCATTTGGTTAGGACAAGAGTAACCGTGGTGTTTGGGACCATCCTGGAAAACAGGGGTGAGCAGGCCGGTGAGATGGGACTGCGAGCAAGCCGAGGGAGGAGGCACCATGGCATTGCCTGGGGAAGCGCATGTCCCCCACGGCCACTGCACTCCTGGTAACGGAGGGAGAACAGAAGACCGCTCACAAAACACAGCGCACCGATGGCCCTTTGCGTATGCGAGACAGACAGCGAGAAAAGCCCAATTTCCCTTGCCCAGCTCGTTGCGGCAGCCGCAGAAACAATCTCCCAAGTGTTATACAGTTACGAACAATTACTGTCCACAGTCCCCTCTGCCCTCAAAAATACACTGCAGCTATCAATTTGCTTTGCTCCTGTCTGCCAGAGCCAGCAATTACTCCCAAGGAGCGTCATTTAAATAAAAGGGCTTTTGGCAATCTGCCTAACGCCAAAGGAGCCAGTTAGGCAGAAAAAGGTGACCCAGAGGAGATCCACCACCCAGGAGGGTGCCGAAAGCCCGTCCCATGCTACACCAGGCTCAAAGCATCGTCCGCGCTCCGCAGTCGAGCCGGGCTAGAAATATGCATTGGAAGGGTTGGCCAAGCTCATGCCTTGAGGTTGGCAGTGCCGGTGCTGTAAGTGCCTTCCAGCTCTGGTTTGCTCGGAGGGAGCAACCCAGAAGATGTGTTTGGATGCCACCCGGGCCAAGCAGGAGGACGGTGCTGAGCGCCGGGGGCCGCTGCTGCCTCGTCCTGCCCCGTCCTCCCCGGCAGGTCAGAGCTGCTCCCCCCACCGCATGCTGTCCCCCTCCGTTCACCCCACGGAGCAGGGGTTCCTCGGGGTCCCTGCCTTGGGTGTAGGTGCAGCAGCACCGAGGTCCAGCCAGCACCCGCTGAGCGGTGAAGGACACACACAGGGGCTCCGAGCAAAAGAACGGGCGAAAAATGAACTTTGAAACCAGAGGTTTAATGCATGTATATTAAGAAAACCTTGTTCCCCTCCCCCGCCTTCTGCAAGCAGTGCTTGCTATGCCGTGGTGCCCACCGGCAGGGCAGAAGATAAAATTAGTAAATTAAGGAGAATATTTTCATCAGAAAATACTGACGCAGGGGCTGCTTCCCCTGGGATGACAGAGTAACTCGTACATCCCGCTCCCCGTCAGGCGGCTGCGAGCCGTACAAGGGAATTTGGGCTCGCCATCTGTTTTTTGCCCAAAGAAAGCCGAGATCGGAAAAAGAGAGAAGGACTTCGGCAAGATCCGAGGCAAAACTGGGGCTGGTCCCCTCCCAGCTGTGGAATGCCAGGACGGTGCCCTGTCCCAGCACAGCACCTTCTCCTTTCATCCATCAGCATCTCCAGATGAAAAACCATACTGTTGCTGCCCTGGGCTGCTGCCTTATATAATGCTGCGCCTCCCCCTCATCCCTGGGATATCATTAATAATAATAATAATAAAAAAAAAAATATAAGAAGGGACAGTGACTACCTTGGGTCCCGGCCGCGGCGTTCTAGCTGGAGCGCGGCGTGACATCCACGATGAACACTGACAGCTCCCATTAAAGGATCCTGACTTTAGTTGCTTTTAACTTTGCCGAATTTTAACTATTCAGACTGAAATATATCCTAGAAGAGCTCGAGCCCGCCTGCAGTTAATGCAAAGAGACATCATGTCTAACGGTGTCAAGATGAGTCTGTAAGGTAAACTTTTAATCTCTGAATGCATTGTGACAGAAGGAAACAGAGGGGGAAAAAAAACCCGCTCCTAACTTTCATTACACAAACTCCAGGCTTTTTCAGCTGATAACTTCATTTCTAAGGTGATTAGCAAAACCGTGCCTTAATTAGCAATAGATTTCCCATTTAGCAGCTTTGCCTTATCTTCGCCCCCCTCCTTTCTTTTTAAAGTAACTTCCTAAGTTAAGGGAAAAAACACAATTACCCAGGGCAGCTAAAATAATAAGGAACGTATCAGAACAAAGACCTAAATAATAAAATTGAGAAACAGCAAAAAAAAAGGCAAAGAAATAATCATTTCTCCACATGCTCCCTCGTATAGTTCTGAGAGACGGTATCTCTCCAAATTATTCCTTTTGTCAGAAGGAACAACACTTTCACAGACACATTTCCAGCTACGCATCCGAAGCTGTTTCTCTCCTTTCCGCTCCCGTTTTGGCCACGCTCTGTCCCACCACGGAGGACATCCCCAGGGCCAAGCTCCCGCTCCCACATCCCGGTGCCCCAGATGCCAGAGCAGCAAAGGGGTGAGGAAGGGGATGAAGAAGTGGCTCCCCACCACCTCTGTAACTCCCCGTGCCCACCGGGACGGCGGGGACGTGGCTGGAGCGGGCGCTGCCGAGGTGGGGATGGACAGCCCAAGCCGAGCTCCTCACCCCCGGGCAATGGGGTGAAGGAGTCCCACAGCTATGGCTGGAACAAGAAGATGTAAACACACGGCGGTTTTGAAGCAACCGTCCCTTCTGCTTAAAATCCCTCTTGACAATGGGATGCAGGACCTGCCTGTTGTTTGAGCATCCTCAGTGCAGAGCAGAGGCGGTGTGTTGGCCTTACTTCCTCTAGAAAGCCTTATGGGTTGGTACTTACACCGAGTATAATTTAGCTGTAGTACCTTTATTCCCCATGCACAAGGTCTTTGTAACATCGTGGTGAGAGACACATACCACAGCAAGGCTGATTTAAATCCAAATATTGATAAATAAACATCTCCATGCCATTAGCTGATGCCTGTTCACGGGCGACAATCAGAAGTTGTACGACTCACACACAGCAAGCTGGATAATATTTTCTATTTTATATATATACACACTCTACCCTATATCATCATTGAAGTGCTCCTTCAAGCTATTGTGAATGCCACTATCTCATGTAACAATCGCAGCAAGAGCTTCAGGAGAAATGTTAAGTTGAATTACATGAAGGTGAGTTAAGAAACCACATACAGAGGGGGGGAAAAAAAAAAAAAGAAGGAAAATCAGCTCTCTTTGAGAACTTTTTACTTCCACTGCAGTGGAATATAGTATTCATGATCTCTGCAGGTGGACACAAGCACTCCTTGAAGAGGATTGCCTTTAATTTGGGTATGTGGATTTTCACAGATCACATCAAGGGAAGACCGGTGGTGTGAGAATTTGTACAAAAGCAGTGAACGTACCACCTTTGAGGCCATTTTTGCTATAGATCCAGCAAAGGTGCAGCGTTGTATCTACAGCCAAAACCAACAACCACACCAACAAGATGGCGAAGTGTTTCTAACTATGGGGAGGGACAAACCCTTTGGTACACTGACCTCAGAAGAAGGCAAGACCATGCATACATGGACAATGTCTGCACCCAACAGAGACCACCTTGTTGGAAATCTCAACACAACGTCACCCTGAACAACTAATAAACCATCTTGGAAACTCGGCATTCCGCAGCTGAACCAGGAAAGGGAATTTCGTTGCTAAACCTGTAGATTTGTTTTCTCTCTCATGAGGCCATGGAAACCCTTTCCGAGAGGATCAGGGCCAAGCAGCCAGATCAGGAGTGGTGTTCATGTGCCATTTCCTTAAAATATGATTTTTGACTGGACCATGTCCTAACCTGACCATCTCAGACCATGTCCATTCAAGCCAAGAATGGAAATGGGAGGAGAGACTAATACTACACTGAAAACAATAAATTCTTTTTCTTTATTGGCATTCCTTTTCTCACAGTTTATCCTCATGGATGATATCACTTTGGACAGGCTCCTGTCCGTGTTGTGCCAGACCAATAACAGAAACGTCCAGGTTGTCCAGTGTCCAAATGTCTTACCTTTCCTGCTGAGATTACTAAATTCATTCCTTTTATAACAGCCACTTAGAAATGCCAAGTAAAAGTGAACTCAGGTGCACAATTCACTCCACAAATCCAAACCTACAGCCATACCAGGGAATAGCTGTGGTTTTCACCCTCTTAACTCCGCAAGGAACACAAATAGTTTTAACATTTGCCATATTGGAGACGTTAGAATAAAGCAAGTTTCACGTCAGTGCAAAGCAGTGATTTCTCTGCGCTGCCACAGTTCAAGGAGAACGACACACACGCACCGCCATGGTGTTTGCTCAAGCTGGGGGCTCTTCCAATGCAAAATTTATGCTGTGCTTCTCCAACCTATGCCACACAACCTGTTCTAAACAGTGCCTCACTCCTGGCCACAACAGGTATTGATCCAACTTTATCACCAGATAAGACAGGTAAGAACAGGCTTGGTGGGAAGCCACATTTAACAGACTCCAGTCACAAAGCACAGCGGGGGAGGGTTGGCTGTAATGCCAAGTGTCCACATCTTCTGGGCTCAGAAAAACTGCTGAAAAGAGGCGTTTTGCTTCTCAGTGCATCGGGACTGATGTTTTAATTGCTGCAAAATTAAACTAGAGCAAACGCAGCTTTGTCATTTTAGCACTTTCAAAATTTATATTTAAAAAAGAGGAAGAGGATATTTTTAAATCCACATCTTGCAAATGCTTGGTGAAACCGGAGAGATGCTCTCACACCTGAACTCCCAGACTCATCTGGAGTTGGAGCCAAAATTTGTATCGCCCTAGAAACACAGAATCATAGAATCGCTGAGGTTGGAAGGGACCTTTAAGATCATCAAGTCCACCCATTAACCTGCCCTGACAAAAACACTTCTAAACCACGTCCCTAGGTACCACGTCTGCCCTTTTTTTAAGCACCTCCAGGGATGGTGAATCCAAACCCCTCCCTGGGCAGCCTCTTCCAAGGTTTGATAACCCTTTGTCCTGGTTTGAGGTAAAACAGAACCAATTTTGTTCAGTAACTTCGCTTCTTAGCTGGGCCTCTTCCAACTGCTGAAGTTAACAGCATATTGTGCAGACAACGTTCACTCTCTCAGAGCAATAAGACCAATGTCTATAGCTGATGCCCAGGGATGGTATGCAGAGAGGCTCTGCTTATACTTATTGCTATAACCCCCAAGGCCAACCAACTTTGTTATGTGCCCCGTTGGAGGGTCGGAAGTGGAAAAGCATAGTGGGGTCCCACCTGCAGGGAGGAGCGGACAGGACAGGTGACCCAAAACTGACCAACAGGGGATTCCACCCCATCTGCCTCATGCTCAGTATAAAAGCTGAGGGGTCAAAGGCTCAGCCCTCTTCCTTCAATGGCCGACGTCTGAGGAGGACCCTGTTCCTCTGCCTGTGACCCCGATCCTGAATGCAGATCCGGAATCCCGTTCCCGTCCGTCACTGAGTCCAGCCTGGGACTGCCCCAGTGCCAGCGGTGTCGTGACTGTCATCTGGGGAGCTTGATACGGTTTTGTATATATTTTTCATTATTTCTTTTAATTTTATTATTAATATTTCATTAAAGTAGTTTGGTTCCTTCTAAACTCATAAGTCTCTTTTTCCTCCTCTGCCTCTCTCTTTGAAGAGGGGTAGAGGGGAGCATCTGTCGGTCCCATCTGGGGTCCCCCAGGTCCCCAGTGGCCGATTTGGCCTAAACCACGACACCCTTTCAGTGAAAAAATGTTTCCTAATATCCAACCTAAACCTCCCCTGACATAACTTGAACCCATTTCCTCTCGTCCTATCACTTGTCACCAGGGAGAAGAGGTCAGCTCCCACCTCTCTGCAACCTCCTTTCAGGTAGTCGTAGAGGGTGATAAGGTCTCCCCTCAGCCTCCTCTTCTCCGGGCTGAACACCCCCAGTTCCCTCAGTCGTTCCTCATAAGACTTCAGCTCACCAGCTCCCATATGGCCGAGACAGGCATTCCTGCGGAGCACAAAGCTCCGGTTACGCGCAGAAGCGGTTTGCAACTATCGTGGTATAAATCCGGGTCTCTCCTAATAAGTTTAGTACTAAAATTCCTCAGTGCTCTCATGTTATCTGATCAGCCCTGGCAGCGTGACAAGGACCTGATTATGTTGTAATAGTATAATGCAAAGATTATTACAGACTCATAAAAGACAAGTGCCTTAAAAACAGCATCAACAATACCTGTAAGCCCTTTCAGAAGGAGAAGAACCTGCTGGGCTTTATACGCTCATAGTACAGAAATTACTGAGGGGATTTGACCCTGAACTACTTGGAGGTTGCTCTTTTTTTTTTTTTTCCTATTGCCAATAATGTTCCAAAAGCATCTTGGTCTCATTTTCCTATTACCATTTCTGTCAAAGCTGTAAAAATAAAATAGCGTAAATAGTTCAGCAGAATTTTGATCTATTTTTCATGCAAAAAAAGCCTTTGGAGAAAATTATCCGCAGACCGTTCTTCGAACTAACACGATTCCACGTGGGGAGCGGCGGGAGGAGGGGGGGGGGAAGGTGCCATGTATCATTTTAACCAGAAGAGGCAGTTCTGAAACAGAATTATTTATGCAGAGAGAGGCAGGCGCGTGACAGCGCGGCTCCTGGGCTGACAGCACCCCGGCTCCACCGAGCTCCTTCCAGTCCTCTTCACTCCAGCACATCACGACGGCGGCTTTTGTGATCTGTAATTATAGACGTCCGCTGAGCAGACGCTGACGGAGATGGCGGTGGAAGGAAGCCGAGCTCCTCCATAGATGCTCAGAGATGGACACGACTGAACGCGACTCAGCCGATCCTCCGCAGAAAACTGCTCAAGTAACTCATCAAAACCCACAGCTAATGAGTTCAGAACTAGAGCGTGCAAATATAGAGGGAGGAAACGTGTGCGGTGTCTGTGCGTGTCTCTGATTTGGTGCAAACGCCTACGAGTACGCGCAGACGCGTCCGCACACAAGGTGTTTCACGCCTTCGGGTGCTCGAAGCCAGACTGACAGTGCTCCCCAAGCTCCCTGATGTTTTTTGCCACGGTCTTTCTCCTCTGTTATGCTCAGAAAGGATTCACGGAATCACGGAATTTTCAGAGTTGGAAGGGACCTCTAGAGATCACCCAGTCCCACTCCCCTGCCAAAGCAGGACTGCCCAGAGCACAGCACTCAGGACTGCATCCAGGTGGGTCTTGAAAGTCTCCAGAGAAGGGGACTCCCCCACCCCCCTGGGCAGCTGTGCCACTGCTCTGCCACCCAAAGTTGCAGAGCCAACCAAAGAAGTTTTTTCTTGTATTTGAACGGAACCTCCTATGTTCCAACTTGTGCCCATTGCCCCTCGTCCTGTCACTAGGAACCACTGAAAAGAGTCTGGCTCCATCCTTCTTCAACCCACCCTTTAGATACTTGGACGCAGTAATAAGGTCTCCCCTCAGCCTTCTCTTCTCCAGGCTAAAGAGTCCCAGCGCTCTCAGCCTCTCCTCATAAGGGAGATGCTCCAATCCCTCAATCATCTTAGTTGCCCTACGCTGGACTCTCCAGCAGTTCCCAACAGCAGATTCCAAACAACAGTGTTGAAACAAACTGCCAGGTTTCTCTTGGGCACCCTACCTTCATTTTACGTCTCGTTCTTCTTTAGGAGGGGCTTCACAGGGTCCTGCCCATCGCTGGTGCACAGTTTGCTCTGCCACCCAGCCGTCGTGGCAGAGGGAGCTGGATGTGTCTCAACCATGCTCCAATCTTAATTTTATTGCTATATTTTAACTGATCACGGGTTAGACAGGAGGAAACGGTCAGACCTGATGTCCAGAAGAGCTGGAGGGAGCCAGCCCTAGCCCAAAACCTGTTTTCTTGGCTCTGCTAAAAAGAGCGATGCTGCGTTGCCGCAGACACCTGACTGTCCCTTCAGCAATGACCTCCGGGCAGCTCAGGTGGGGCAAGCCAGAATCGGAACCTAGATGTTGTCTGGCCCTTCTTTTAGAGGGGAAAAAGTACCTGCCCGTTTTAGGGAGATAAGCCATCCTCGTCCCTCCGCTGCCCAACGCGCTCCCCCCCTCCCCCAGCACCGAGTCTGCTGCAGACGGACTTAGCGTGTGCAAGCTTGAAATGTTAAACTAAGGTCCAAACCAGATGGTTAGAGACCAGGGCAGCTCCGTCGTCTATTTGCCAGTCACTCTGCCATCTGCTTATTTTCTCTGGCAGTGTTAAAATCCCCTCTTCAGCGGAGACGTCTCGTACTCTGAAATAATGAATACTTTGCAACTCAAAGCAAGTATGAAAGTGTAAAGCCTGAGCAATTGCTGTGGCTCTGAAGCTATCATCAGCAAACCCACTGATAACTGATTGTCACAGCCGGCCTTCGTCCTCCGCTCAAAAACGATGTTAAAATTCTGATACATGTGCAGGTAAAACATTGTGCAAAGACTCTCTAAGATTGATAACTTACTAACAGCTGCTCAACTCGACATGGTAGGTGCTATCATCTGTTGAACATCACTCCTTCAAGTCTGGGCGACTCCTGAAACGTTTCCCATCAGGACAGAAGAGCCACTT
The DNA here is from genome assembly GCA_008711295.1 of Anarhynchus alexandrinus. NCBI lineage: Eukaryota > Metazoa > Chordata > Aves > Charadriiformes > Charadriidae > Anarhynchus > Anarhynchus alexandrinus. The sequence continues at coordinate 1,497,308 of VUYV01000142.1, forward strand.
AGCTGGAGCTGTGATTTTAGATTTGGAAGCCCTGTCTTTGGGTGCAGCGTTTTGGGTGGTCACTGAGGCGCAGCTGCTTGAGCTATCCATGAGACGCTCCAAGACCGTCGAATTACCTTGGTGGCCGTCCATCTGGACTCTCTCTTTCATCTTCAGTTTCCAGAGCAAGCGGCCAGGGCTCGTACTCATCGTTAGATGTTGGTTTAATAAAGGCCATGGCATCTCCTTGATGTAGACATACTTCGGGTGCATGGCAAGTGACTTCAGAGGACTTGAACTTGCCTACAGCAGCCAGAAATTCAACTCTTCAACCAGCACATGAAAGCAACAGCCGAGAGGACCGACGCTGTGCAGTGAGTGGGGACAGACTTGAAAGGGACGGAAGCAAAAACATGTCTGATGCAGAATGTTGGGTTTTTTTTCCTCCAGGTATACACAGCACTGTTTAAAACAGAGCTGCGTTCCCATTTTTATTAATAATATTATTGACACTGCTCCTGGACAACCTGATCTTGATCAAAGCCTTGTTTGGATATTAAGTCCCGCCCTCCCCAAGATCAGCAGCACAACCCGTCTCTCCCGGCGCCAGGAGTTCATCTCTCTCTAACCACCAACAGCAACAGCTTTGTGTCAAATGCAGAAGGATTCACATGGTTTTGATGAGGGCTGTCATGGACACATCTGCATGTCCAGGCGTTATGTCCTCCACATTACAAAGGCCTTTGTGTTGGTGGCATTAAAGGCAAATATATCTTGGTCAATTCACTCTTTTCCCTATCTACAGTGAATTTACATGTTTGGATTATTTATAATTATTAAAGAATCACAAGGTACCTTAAGAAAATAATCCAGATCTGCTGGCAAAGCTGCTTGCATGAGCCCTCCCTAAACCTCATTCAACGAAACCCAACGAAGAGAGAACATATTTATATTGCACTGTTCAGGGTGACCCAACCCACTGGAACACGAACACCTTTGGTCGCAGCTCCATTAGGAGATCTGAGATGACACGAATGCCCAGAAGAGCAGCAGTAACCCTCCCCCAGCACAGCCGCATCCACCTCTGCCTACCTCCAACTGGGCACCAGTTGTGCCCACGTATCCCACCTCTATGGTAGCAAAGTGTCCTTCATGGCTGCCCAGAAAGCATCTTGCTTCACGTTAGGTCCCCTTATAACCCACATTGCAAATCTCTCCTTTGATCCACGGCACCAAACTACCAGGGCAGAGACCAAAGCAGATTTGATAGGATGAGGGGGAATGGCTTCAAAGTGGAAGAGAGGAGATTTAGATTAGATCTCAGGAAGAAATTTTTCACTCTGAGGGTGGTGAGACAGTGGAACAAGTTGCCCAGAGAAGCTGTGGCTGCCCCATCCCTGGAGGTGTTCAAGGCCAGGTTGGACAGGGCTTGGAGCAACCTGGGCTGGTGGGAGGTGTCCCTGCCCAGGGCAGGGGGGTTGGAACGAGATGATCTTCAAGGTCCCTTCCAACCTAAACCATTCTATGATTCTATGAAACCCTACCTCTGCTGCTTGCAGGCTCCACGAGCCTGTTACAGCTGGTGCCCCATTCCCGAGGAGCACGTATAAATGCTCTCCCACTCCCGAACACCCAGCCATAAAGCATCTCCTTTCTGCCTATCTCAGGGTCTGGTCACAGCATGGACACCACTTTGTAGGGCACCACAACTACTGATTTTTCATGTAGCAAACGCTGGCTGGCTGTTGTGCTCATTATATTGTACAATTTAACGGCGGCGAGAGTCACACGAAGCTTTAGCCCTGCGCTGTCCCCAGGTGACTCCGGCATTACCTGAGCGGTCCAAGCAGGAGCCTCATGAAAAAGAAAAAACACACGGGCACACAACCACCTTCGTGTTTAAGTATTTGTTCGTGCTTATGAATAAAAATGAAATATCCCAAATTCTTTAGTTTTCCCCTGCAGACGTACATAGCATATAGTCCAAGATGCGTCTTGGGGAGCAGAGGGGTGGGCAGGAGAGCCGTAGCCCCTCTGTGCCCGCAGTGCCAGCCTGGCTGGGCGCGTGGCTGTGAGCATCCCAGGGCTGCGGTCCTCCCTCCTACATGCACCTTCCATCAAGCTCTGGTTCTGTAACTATCCTGATGTCAAACGGTTTATATTAACGTGGACAGGAAAATACGCCTTCCCTATGCTCAGCTCCTGCAGCCAGGATGCACAAGAGCATCAGCACCGGGACCACGAGAGGCTGTGGAGCCTCTGTTCTTGATCCTCCACTGCGCAAGTTCCTGGGAAAGCTGATCCGACTCTGAAGCTTGGCCAGCTTTGAGCTGGAAGTGGACTACAGCCCTCCAAAAGCCACTTCCAGCCGGAATTATTCTACAATTCCTGTGCAGAGATGCTTAAGAGAGATGTTTGGAGGTCACAGTGAGGACGCCTCCGGGCGAGGGTAGAGGAAGTGTGAAATACTGTCTTGGTTCTTCCACCGAACATCTTGACAAGCTATTTCTGTGCTATCTACCTTTGTTCTCTCCTTTTACAACTCATGTAGTCCAACTGAGATACAATCACATGAGCAGAGAGGCTGTCACAACACATGCGGATGGTTCCCAGTGCAATGACAGTCTAACCTCAGCTGAGGCCGTTCAAGATACCGGAATATACGGAATTAATTTGTACAGCAGGACTTTTAGGGATATTTAAAACTTAAATGTCTACTATGGTGTTTTTCAGATGTCTCTAATCTCTGAGTTCTGTGAAATTTTCCAGTTCCCTTCAGGAACTTCTCCAAGTGAGATTATTGTGCATCATATAGGAACTTTTTTTTACTTACCCTTTTCACAGACACTGCAAAATAATTCCTGGACAGCCAGTGTCCACAGGTACCAGACTGAAAACCTGGTCTGAGATGCCTTCTAGGTTCCTTTAGAGCACAGAGGAGATGGGACCATCCATCGTGTGATTCTGCTAGACTAGACAACTAAACACAAGTGAGATGGATCAGGGTACATATTCCTTCTTGTCCACGGAGCAAATAGCACGCAAGGACCCGAACTGTGGGTGAGGCTGTAAGAACAAGAGGCTGGTGGACAAGGAAGACATGGTTAGGAATGTTTTAAAGGTCAGTCTACTTCAACTGATCAAAGATGTTCAATAAAATTACAACAGAGAAGCTGAATCAGGAGAAAAGAGACGGGCAACACAGGCCTATTGCCAAGCGTCGAAGGATAAACCTTAAGGAATTCTGACGTGCAATAAAAGCACTGTTTTTTCTGAACAGTCAAATCTCTCCAGTGAATTACACTGTGCTGGAAGCTGGTGAGAACAGTCATCTTCCCAAATGCTCTACAGCTTAGCTGCAGGAGCTTCATCTGAAGTCTCTGGATCAAAGCAAATCAAAACACCCCTGAACGGGTCATAGACTCACTTCACTGATTTATTTACAAAGTTTAGGAACTAATATTATTTATTTTGCATGAAATGTGCAGCACAGAGATAGTGGTAAAAACCTACACTAACACTTTCATGAGTTCAATCTGATAGGGTACTCTTTATGCATTTGATACTCCTGTGGTTACCACACTTCTGTGCTTTCCCTCGCCCTGTTACGTATAAAAGTCTTGCTAAATATTTAATAGATTTTAAGAATTTCAATTTTAAGTCCCCAAATGCATAGTTGTTGTTTAAGATCATTTAATATCCATTTGTTTCTATTTTCATATTACATCCCTTTTTAAAATCACTCCTAATCACTAAATTACTAATTTACTCCTAATCACCTAATCACTAGATCACTAATTTACTCCTCAAAAAAAAACCAAACCCAAACCTTCCATAGACTAACGATGCCCTCAATCCCTGCAAAAGGTAGTGCGAGCCGGTTAGCGGCACCGCATTTCACCCAGCACAGCCCAGTTTCAAGACTGCATTTTATTAAGAGGAGAACAGTCCTTCTCCGTTCTTGCCTGACTCCTCTTGTCCATGATTTTGCCAATTAGAAATAACTGCGGTGGAAGTGATGCGATCCCACAATGCTGGTTTCAGACAGACTGTCACCCAAATAGCTATTAGAGAGCCGTAAAAAGAGCTCATAAGGAATTATTTTTCCCCAATGGAGCACATGGATAAAAACAATTAATGTTTTCATTTATTTATATGTATCCCTACTTATAAACACACATACTCAGATATTTTATTCTAACATGAAGAAACCAATTACCATTCTCTGTAACTCAAAAAGCACCAGGAAGTATGAAAATGGTGATTATATTCTCATCAGACATTTCCAGGGAGAATATTTCTACTGTTTCAGCTGAAGCCTGGAACAGCACACAAAACAGACTCTCGCTGTAGAAATTCGTCTTTAAGTCAGAATTGCTGTTTGCCACGTCTGCCAAAATTGGGCCGCACTTCAGGCTGCCCAACGTGATGCCGTTCACCTCCTACGTGCATTCCCACCCATTCCCTCGTGGCCCACACTGCTTTGGCTGTGGACATCTCAGCAGCGTTATGAACGCAAAGGCTGAAGGCAGCACAGGGAGTGCCATGCACATGTGACGAGACAGACGGCGAGCAACCCCTGCGCCAGGCAGCCCCACTGCACTGTTCCATGGACTCCAGGCATCCTCATCATCTGGAGTGTCCCATCACTCCAGGCTCCCGTGGCCCCAGAAGTGCAGGGTCCAACAGTGTCCCCCCGGTGGGAATCACAGAATGGTGAGGGTTGGAAGGGCCCTCTGGAGCTCCCCCAGTGCCACCCCCTGCCAGAGCAGGGGCACCTCCAGCAGTGGCACAGGACGGCGTCCAGGCGGGTTTGGAATGGCTCCAGAGGGGGAGACTCCCCCACCTCTCTGGGCAGCCTGTGCCAGTGCTCTGCCACCCGCACAGGAGAGAAGGCCCTCCTCAGGTTCAGATGGAACTTCCTATGGTCAAGTTTGTGCCCGTTCCCTCTTGTCCTGTCACTGGGCACCACTGAACAAAGCCTGTTCCCACCCCCCTGGCACCTTCCCTTTGAGTATTTGTAAGTGTTAGTAAGATCTCCCCCTCCATCTTCTTTTCTCCAGACTGAAAAGCCCCAAGTTCCTCAGCCTTTCCTCAAAGAGAGATGCTCCAGTCCCCTCATCACCTTCGTAGCCCTTTGCTGGACCCTCTCCAGCAGTTCCCTGTCCTTCTTGACCCAGGGAGCCCAGAACTGGACACAGCGCTCCAGACGTGGCCCCACCAAGGCAGAGCAGAAGGGGAGGATGACCTCCCTCCACCTGCTGGCCACACTCTTCTTGATGCCCCCCAGGATTCCATTGGCCTTCTTGGCCACCAGGGCACATTGCTGCCTCATGGGCATCCTGTTGTCCCCCAGGCCTCCCAGGTCCCTTTCCACAGAGCTGCTCTCCAGGAGGTCAGCCCCCAACCTGTACTGGTGCATGGGGTTATTCCTCCCCAGGTGTAGTACCCTACATTTGTTCTTGTTGAATTTCATAAGGTTTCTCTCTGCCCAACTCTCCAGCCTTCGCACTACACATCCTTTGCACTACAGGGACGTATGCCTTATCTACGCTGTGCAAAGATGACGACAACAAGCTGGCTTTGTATGCACACTAAGACTGGCCTCTGCAATGGCAACCATGTGGTGGTATCTTGGATGAGAATGAAGAACAGGGCAAGCACGTGGTGACACCTGCCCCCAGGTCCTTCCTAGCTTCAGGCAACCTGTGGCTTAAGGACTCCCTGAGAAAGAGGTGGAAGTCTTTGTACACAATAACTGTCTGCAGATTTAATTTCGTATTTTTTTCCAGGAGCAGCCACAGGGAGCAGCTCACTGTTTCTAAGTGCCTACACAAGCCAGGTCAGGGCTCTTGCACGTCATGACCATGGTATGTCTTGAATATCACCATCTGTGCTTTTATTTCCCATCTCTCACCAACTAATTTGCTTCAGGCCATTGCCAGAAGAGGGCTCTGATGGCATTTAATGCGATGGAGCTTTATGGGATTCAAGACGACCGCAGTACATAGGGTTGTTGTCTTCCTCGGCTGTGTGAGATTGCCTACGCTCAGTTTGAGCTGGCACCAACAAAGGAGGCATAGTTTTTTAACAAAAAAAAATATTTGTTATCCTTTGCCTGGAGAAGGGCATGCCATCTCACGGAGAAGGTCTGGTCTCTCTAAAAATGCTCCCTCTTTTTCCTTCGGCCTCTACGAGAAGCAGCAAAGCTCTAGATTGCTGAGCACCATCTGACTTTGGGGGCTTTGCTCCTTCTCAGCAGCTTTGCCACCCAAGGCCAGAGCCGCCCTGCTGCAATTGCCTGGACAGCGGACCATCTCTTCATTTTATCACACGTCTGCACAAAGAGTCCAGGGAATAGCCTGAATTTCTTTCATATAAGCAGCTCTCTGACAGAAGGACTGGCTGACGCAGCCGGGTTTCACTCAGTGCTACCACAGCTCCTCCACATCAGCTGTCTCCAGAGAGCAGCTGAGAAGATGTGGGCAGGGCGCTTTCATGGGAAGAAGATGAAGAACGAGAGTTTCCAGATGAAGGATGTACGGGAGGAAAGGGACAAACAGGAGCCCACATGATGTGGGTGCAGCTAGGACGGCACAGCACCACTTGCACTATCACAGGGCTGTCCTGTTGTGTTTGGCCATGCTCTGCCTCTACAATGAGGCAGAAGAGGACTTCCCAGGCTGGGCTGCATGCCATACATCTACAGGACTTTGGTGGCATCAACCCCCAGAGGCAACAAGCTCTTTGTTTTGGATCAGGACAGAAAGCCAGCAAAAGCACTGCTGCTTCTGAAGTACTCATGGCCGCTCCCAGCAAGGGCACAGCGAGGCAGCCTTCCACAACTGGACATCAACGGCCAGTATTCACCATCCTACCTCGTGGGGACAAAAGAGTTCTGCCATCAGATATTACGTCCTCAAAAATCAGCAAGTTTAAGGTCCTTCATGATGTCGTCCACCCAGCTGGTCAAGTTCCTGGTACACATCTGCTTATACATCTAGTACCTTAGAGATACATCTAGTTCAGGCCAGGGCACCACAGCTTCTGAGATGGCCCTGCTCCATGGAGGGGACATTCCTGTTCCCTCTCTCAGCTGGCTTAATGTATTGAAAGTCACCTGTTACAACATGCTGGCACACCAGGGATGGGAAGGGCAATGGGACCTGTTGTGTAGGGCCTTCTGGTGGCTCCATGGACTTTAGTGAGGCACCAGTGAAGGACAAGAGCAAGTCCCAGCAGCGGCTGTTGATGCCCAGGTGGGGTGGGTGGGCGCTTCTATATAAAATATTCAAAATGCTCTGTCTGTGGAAAAAGGCTGTGCTGTGGAAAAAGCAATCCCTGTCATTTAGCAGGAGTGCAGAAGGATGAAAGACATCACCCGTTAACAGTAAACAATTAACGAGGCCAGACTGTTCTCACTTATCTTGGTCGGAGAGACTGAAAAAGATAGGTGCTCCTGATGTAACTGTCACCGCGCTAATTTATTCTGCCACATTTTCCACCATGTATATGAAGTCTTTCCCAAGCCATTTATCTAAATGAAGTATCACGGACTTACAAACAAATCGGCGTACGGTGGTTACCCAGCCACGCTCCAAATTCCGCCTCATCCAAAGGAGAGATTCATCTGGCTTTGGAGCCCACTTCAAGCTTTACTCCTGCCTCTTCCAAGCACTCACAGTCACTCACGCACCTTGAGCCAGCTTTCATTACATTGAGATTAAAAGGACTTTCTCCACCGACAAAATCATAAAATAGAAAATGTCTCATTTCAGCTTTTGCCTCCAAATATGAGCCTTGCCATTCAAGGGCGCACCACCGCTAATAACTTTCTTGCTGAAGCAGCTACTTCTATTTTACTCATTTCAAATGCATGACGGAGGCTACGAAGCCCAGAGCAGCAGCAAGGGACACGTTTTTAAGACCAGCTCTCCGGCACGCGTGTTTTGCTCTGGGAGCCTCTGCCACACCACGAATACATAGGACAGAGATGGGACGTGACCCACTGCGTTCTCACACTTCTACCTTCCAGGTATTTGCTGTGAGTTCAGTATGTAAAGGTCTGGCCGTATCCGAAAAGAGAGATGAGTCAAAAGCGTCTAAAAACGTCTTCCTGGAAAATTTGGAATATGGTGGTTTCAATGAAATGCCGCCAAAAAGGAAACGTGGCATTGCAAGATAATGGATCAAGCCTCATTTAGAGCTCATCAGAACGGAGAGGGTCTGTATTTTTGGTTTTGCATTAAGTTCAAAATTTATAAGAAATTATAATAAATATGAACGCTGTGAATGGAGCAAAATTTCAGATTTAGCAAAACAAAACATTCTCATCAACTAGAGCATTTTTAAACTTCAGTCCTGGAAACTTTTCAGGCTTTTTTTGAAATGCATTTCAAAACCCAAATGGAAATAATGAGTTTTAGAAACCGGAATGTATAAAGTGAATAGTGCCGAAGAAAAGAGACAATGAGCAGCGCTGTGTCTTCAGGTCGTGACGACATTATGACTCATTTCTCATTCATTTGTTTAGATTTCAACACCAATTGTTATTAGTGCCTAATTCATCAGCATTCCTGGGTTTGGTATGATTTTCAAACGACAAATATAGCAATCCCTTGTAAACGCACAAACCCACAAGAGATGGAAACAAAGCGTAACAGCAGAAGATCCCACCTCGATTGCTCCCACCGAATTTTTCTGAACCATCTGCTGGAAAAAGCGCCCATTGCTGCGGCCTCGGAGGCCGGGCAGAGGCTGTCTTCGATGCGTCCCTCCGCTCTCGCGAGGTCATGCAGGAGAAGGGCTGCTCCAACGCTATTCATGGTTTTCCAAGTCACACCAGCACGTTCACAGAATCACAGAATCACAGAATAGTCAGGGTTGGAAGGGACCTCTGGAGATCATCTAGTCCAACCCCCCGCCAGAGCAGGGGCACCTACAGCAGTTGCACAGGACGGCGTCCAGGTGGGTTTGGAATGGCTCCAGAGTGGGAGACTCCACAACCTCTCTGGGCAGCCTGTGCCAGTGCTCCACTACCCTCAAGGTAAAGAAGTTCCTCCTCATGTTAAGATGGAACTTCCTATGTTCAAGCTTGTGCCCATTACCCCTCGTCCTATCAATGGGCACCACTGAAAAAAGACTGCTCCCATCCCCCTGGCATCCTCCCTTTAAGTATTTATAAGCGTTAATAAGATCCCCCCTCAATCTTCTTTTCTCTAGACTAAAGAGACCCAAGTCTCTAAGCCTTTCCTCATATGAGAGATGTTCTAATCCCCTAATCACGTTAAGATATTTTATTTGATTTTACCTGGAAGTCACCGGGCAGCCTTAAAGTCACCTGTAGACCTTAAAGCAATGAAAAGTCTTCAACCAAATTCCCTCTAAAATGAAGCCTGGGCCACATTCTGGCTCCACTTCAAATTACACTTGTAAAGTGCGAGCCAAGTCCCTAAAGGAAAATGGAAATGCCTCCATCCACTTCGATAGGCTTTAAATCAGCGTTAAGTGAGGTCCCACACGCCAAAGCCAGCAACGGTTCGTCTGGGAGGTGCCAACGCCATCATTACCTACCAGGGCTGAGACTGCAATCAGAATATGCTGGTAAAACTTTTTTTTTTATTATTATTATTTTTTTTTTAATTAAAAAAATGCATTCAGGTGCAAAAGGATCTGCTCCTCTGAGGCTCTGGGTCTGAAAAGCGCCTCTCAGCTCTGCTTCATTAGTTTAACCAGAAGCCGCTCATTGATCTTCCCTGCACAGGAGCGAGCCCGAGCACACGTGTCGTGGTCTGGGCTGCGCCGGCCACTGAGATGAACGACAGCCGCTCTGAAGCGCGGTTACGCACATCGTGCTGGAGGCAGAGAAAAAGCCTGCCCGGGCGCTCACATCTGCCGTATTGCCGGGGAGAGTCCGGACAAGGACAGGTTGGGGTTCTCCCCCTGCCCCCTTGGCACTTCTTTGTATTTTTAACTTTCTTTCTGAGGGTAGAGAGCAAGTCAAATGGTTCCCCCGTATTTTTGACTACGCGCTTTCCCCGCTGACAGCCCCACGGCAGAGCAGCTGCGCAGAAAAGGCCCTGGGGGTGTTGGCGGATGGACGGCTGAACATGAGCCAGCAGCGTGCCCAGGTGGCCAAGAAGGCCAACGGCATCCTGGCCTGTGTCAGGAACAGCGTGGCCAGCAGGACTGGGGCAGTGATTGTCCCCCTGTACTGGGCACTGGTAGGACCCCACCTCGAGTGCTGCGTTCAGATTTGGGCCCCTCACTACAAGAAGGACATTGAGGTGCTGGAGTGTGTCCAGAGAAGGGCTACAAAGCTGGTGAGGGGTCTGGAGGACACGTCTTATGAGGAACACCTGAGGGTTGTTCAGCCTGCAGAAGAGGAGGCTGAGGGGAGACCTTATCACCTTCTACAACTACCTGAAAGGAGGGTGTAGAGAGGTGGGGGCTGACCTCTTCTCCCTGGTGACAAGTGATAGGATGAGAGGAAATGGGTTCAAGTTATGCCAGGGGAGGTTCAGATTGGATATTAGGAAACATTTTTTCACTGAAAGGGTTATTAAACATTGGAAGAGGCTGCCCAGGGAGGGGGTGGATTCGCCATCCCTGGAGGCGTTTAAAAAAAGGGTAGATGTGGTACTTGGGGACATGGTTTAGAAGTGGTTTTGTCAGGGCAGGTTAATGGGTGGACTTGATGATCTTAAAGGTCCCTTCCAACCTCAGCGACTCTATGACTCTATGATTCTATCTCTTTCCATCGGTACCTGACCCAGCTCAGAGCCGACAAGGCTGCCCGAGCCTTCGGCACCACCAGGGAAAGAAAGGGTCGGGCTCGGTGGCCCCAAACCTGCCCCGCACCAGGAAAGCACTTTAGAGGTACACACACACAACGACACCGCGTGTATCGGTGTACGAGTGATAATAGGGCTTTGTATATGCTCACAAAGCATATAATAACTTACCTTGTTCTCATTTGCTATATTCTGTCTGTCATGGTTTGGGTGCTTTTAAATGTCTTTAGAGCTATTTAGAATTACTCATCCTTCTGCGGCATGAAATGAGAATCTGAACTCAAACTGCCGGTACAGAGCTTGTCACTGACTGTTTTCATCTCGGTATAATTACTTTTGAGATAGATGCCTTCACCAGAGAGAGAGATGACTCAGCTTTCCCACAGACCAACGCGCTCGCCAGTTCTCCAACACCCTCTCGCTGTAAGAAAACCTTGCTGAAGGTGTTCGGGGCCATTCTCCACCTAAACCCCAGCCTTGCCCCAGGCTCTGTGCTAGCCAGGAGTCCAAGTCCAACCTGGCTCCAGCAAGGATGGGGCAGGATAGACGTCTCCAGCAGAAATCCCTCTGAGGAGCCACAGCCCAGTTGGTGCGACCTTCCCGGTACCAAGAACTCCATCTCCATGAAAAACACTGCAATTTGGGGATTCATTCCCACCAGTCACAGACTCACAGAATCACGGAATGGTCAGGGCTGGAAGGGCCCTCTGGAGCTCCCCCAGTGCCACCCCCTGCCAGAGCAGGGGCACCTCCAGCAGTGGCACAGGACGGCGTCCAGGCGGGTTTGGAATGGCTCCAGAGGGGGAGACTCCCCCACCTCTCTGGGCAGCCTGTGCCACTGCTCTGCCACCCACACAGGAGAGAAGGCCCTCCTCAGGTTGAGATGGAACTTCCTGTGGTCAAGTTTGTGCCCGTTCCCTCTTGTCCTGTCACTGGGCACCACTGGAAAAAGACTGTTCCAATCCCCCTGGCAACCCAAGTCCCTCAGCCTTTCCTCATAAGAGAGATGCTCCAGTCCCCTCATCATCTCCATAGCCCTTTGCCAGACCCTCTCCAGCAGTTCCCTGTCTTTCTTGACCTGGGGAGCCCAGAACTGGACACAGTGCTCCAGATGTGACCTCACCAGGGCAGAGCAGAGGGGGAGGATGACCTCCCTCCACCTGCTGGCCACACTCTTATTGATGCACCCCAGGATGCCATTGGCCTTCTTGGCCACCAGGGCACATTGCTGCCCCATGAGCATCCTGCTGTCCACCAGGAATCCCAGGTCCCTTTCCACAGAGCTGCTCTCCAGGAGGTCAGCCCCCAACCTGTACTGATGTGTGGGGTTATTCCTCCCCAAATGCAGAACCCTAAAATAGTCCCAGACAAGGGGACCAGAGCAGAACAGAAGCACAGACCCTGCTCTTGTGGGGCTCCTCAGGTTTGACTTGACACTACACTGATTTACTGGGAGCACTGGGAGAAGACGCACACAAGGTTTTATTATGGACGCTCCTCACCAAAGCCATACAACCACACCAGCAATTAACCCCTCGGTCAGCAGTGTCGGTGTCAAGCCCGTCTAACACCAGCTGCTTTGGATTTCTCGTAAGCTCCATGCACGGAGGAGAGAGATGGGATTTCGTTTCATCTGCGCTAAGATCACCCGTTACTGGGTCACACACGTGCTGCACAAAGCGCAGCCGAAGCCTTGATGCTGCCAATTGCATCTTGTGATGATGGCAGAGGGACTTGGGTTTAGTCCCAGATCTGTAAAATCTCTTAAAATGAACTAATAGCAGCTGTTAAGCAAATGCACGGTTTAAAGGTAGCAATTAATTTATGCGCTGTCAGGGGTCGCACCCCATGCTATCTGCGGCTCAACAATTAAGCGGTATTTAACTCCTTCCAAAAGGCAGCAACAATTACGTAGGACAATGGTATTGTAGTTGCTGTTTTTCTTGACAGTGCTTTGCTTTGACCAAAACCTATTGTCGTGTTTCATTTTCACACCGGTGGTGTTTCCCTTTTTGTGTTTTTCTAAATGAAAACCAAACCCCAAAGTTTTCACACACCAAAAAAGGAAAAGAAAGCTGAAAACCATTCTTTTTCTGCCTTTCCCTTCCTGCTCCAGAAAGAAAGCATTGAAAAGCTGTTGACAAGTCAAATACTTTCATAACCAGCTCACAGCATTTTCTTTTTTTTCTTTTTTTTTTTTTTNAGAATCACACTGTTCATCTTCCCAAGCTGGAAGACAAGGACGCAGCGGAGATCCGGCAGCAGCTGAGAGGGGGTGGCTGAAGCCACCACCGTCACCTGCCCAAGTTAGCACAGGGCTCACGGATGGACGGACCATCTCCATCCGTGAGCTGTGAAGGGCTACAACTGCCACGACAGCTTTAATCATAGAATCATAGAATGGTTTAGGTTGGAAAGGACCTTGAAGATCATCGAGATCCAACCCCCCTGCCATAGGCAGGGACACCTCCCACCAGACCAGGTTGCCCAAGGCCACCTCCAGCCTGGCCTTGAACACCTCCAGGGATGGGGCCTCAACAACCTCTCTGGGCAACCTGGGCCAGTGCCTCACCACCCTCACAGTGAAAAACTTCTTCCTAATGTTCAATCTAAACCTGCCCTCTTCCAGTTTGAAGCCATTCCCCCTCGTCCTATCACTCCATGCCCCAGGAAAAAGTCCCTCCCCAGCTCTCCTGGAGCCCCTTTAGGGACTGGAAGGCCGCAATAAGGTCTCCCCGGAGCCTTCTCTTCTCCAGGCTGAAGAGCCCCAACTCTTTCAGCCTCTCCTCATAGGAGAGGTGCTCCAGCCCTCGCATCATCAGTTTGTGCTGGATGTGAGTTAACAACCTGAGCTGGGAGCCCCAACCCTGCCGTCGGGGCTGTGCAAAGCCTGAAGCGCTCATCGAGCCAACCAGCCTACTTGCACGTGGTGTCCCACTGTTGGCAGATCTTTCTTCAAATTCACGGCCAGTCCATGCTATTCTTGTTTAGCTCCAGTCTTTCATCCTACATGTGGCTTTGCATTAAAGTGAAACAGAAAAAAAATGGTTTTAGCAGGGAGCATCTCTTCCCTTCCCAGGATTTAATAGCGAGATCTCTAACTCAAGCTCATCACCTCTGTTTTTCCCGAAGCCACACAGAAAGAGAGGCACTTCCACAAACAGCTCTACCCACCAATGTCAGGGTGGGACGGATCATCCCTCCAAAGGCACTTGTCTCCCTCTGATCTGCAGAGAGAGCCCAAATGTGGGGCCAGACCCAGAAAGGCATTTCAAGATAGGCGAGATGGATATCATACAGCTCATCCGCACGTGGGATTACTTAGGAAGGGCTTTGGTGAGAGTTGGCATCCCCATGCGCCCGGCCCTCTGGAGACCAGTGCGCTTCTACGTGGGTCTGGTTGGAGCAGCATATTTTAAGCCAAAAGCAGCGCCCATCAAAATCAATAAAAAATTCCTACGAACCTCACCAGACATTGAATAATGACTAAAATATTGAGTCACCAGAAAGCAGCTCAAGCTCTTATTAGGTCCTTATTAAGCAGAATAAAGAGATTAGTTTAAGAAGGAAAAAAATAGGCCTCCACCTCTGCAGGGCAGATGCAGCCACGCTACGGTCGAGGCCATGCAGGACCCCGTGTGCTGTGCTCTGTGGGATGCGGGCAGGAGCAGATGCCACCACAGCCCCCTCGCTGGGCATCCCTCCCAGCCTCCGCATCCCTCCCACCCTCTGCATCCCTCCCACCCTCTGCATCCCTCCTCCACCCCGCATCCCTCCCAGCCTCTGCATCCCTCCCAGCCTCCACATCCCTCCCAGCCTCCGCATCCCTCCCAGTCTCTGCATCCCTCCTCCACCTTGCATCCTTCCCAGCCTCCACATCCCTCCCAGCCTCCACATCCCTCCTCCACCCTGCATCTCTCCCAGCCTCCGCATCGCTCCTCTGCCCCACATCCCTCCTCCACCTCGCATCCCTCCCAGCCTCCGCATCCCTCCTCCGCCCTGCATCCCTCCCAGCCTCCACATCCCTCCCAGCCTCCACATCCCTCCCTCCTCCGCCCCGCCTCTTCTGCCCCGCATCCCTCCTCTGCCCTGCATCCCTCCCAGCCTCCACATCCCTCCTCCGCCCCGCATCCTGCCTCCTCTTTGCCAACTCCTTCCAAAAGCAGGGATTCATTGGACCAAGTTTTAAGCAAGGCTCATTTTGGTTTGCCGTGAGCTACTCGCAAGAAAGGCACCTCGTCCCTGCCGGTCACCCCGGCTTCCCCGCCTGTCCACGGAGAGGGACGGGCACCGTCGGAGGATGAACTGCACTCACAGAAGTACCCATGTATGTACTAGCTAACGAGGCTAATTAAGACTAAGTATCTAATTTCTACCCGACTCTGTTTCAGTGCCACAAATCCCACTGGCAGTGTCGCTGTGCCAGGGAAGAGGTTTCTGCTTGCTGCAAGATCAGGGAACTGAGCTGCAAAGGCTGTTGGGCGCAGGCAGCCCGAGGGCTGTTACACACGCCTTATTACACCTCCAGGAACTACAGGAACAAACCCGAACACAGTCACGATGAGATTCACACTGTCATGGCCACTGCTGACCAAACAGGTCTAGGTTCCTGAGCTCATCTAGGAAATAAAATAAAATAAAATAAAATAAAATAAAATAACATAACATAACATAAAATGAAATAAAATAAAATAAAATAAAATAAAATAAAATAAAATAAAATAAACCAAA
>VUYV01000142.1:1522765-1584881 GCA_008711295.1 Anarhynchus alexandrinus
CCCCCCCCCCCCCATTTTTGTATCCTTTTGCAATCATTTCGAGCATTGAAATGGTTTATTGAAAAATATGCAAAAGAGACTCTGCTCTGGACACAAAGGTATCTTGCACGGGAACACTCCCATATATTAGAATAAAAGAGAAAAATAGAAAGTAGAACACAAGAACACAGGGCAATTTAAGTGTAATGCAATACTGCTTCAACGGTCGGCTGCTAGGACTTCCATGCCCATGCACAAGTCATAAATATAAACCCGTTAAACCTAACACAATTCAATTGGAAAATTAAATTCTGAAGCGCCCATAGGTTTTCAGGCTCATACTTTAAACACATAAAATCTGTTACCGCACGGATTTTCATTCAAATTTATGAAAGTGCATGAAAAAACAGGTCTTGAAACGGCTCTTTCCAGCACCCACTGGCTCCGACAACAACTCCCTGTCTCGCCCTACTGCCACAGCAACCGCTGCTCCGTCCTCGGCAGACCCTGATGTCTCAGGTACGTAGTGTGATGCATATGATATGCAACATAAAATATTGGGGGGTATTTGCACCCCCCTCCTCCCCCCTCCTGCCACGCTTCACGGGGATTTCAACACAGACTCCTCCCGTGCCTTCTACGTACCGAGGAATAAGGTGGTCTTGTCTGTTGGCCACTTTGCAG
This sequence comes from Anarhynchus alexandrinus, assembly GCA_008711295.1. Lineage (NCBI taxonomy): Eukaryota > Metazoa > Chordata > Aves > Charadriiformes > Charadriidae > Anarhynchus > Anarhynchus alexandrinus. The sequence goes on from VUYV01000142.1 coordinate 1,523,429, forward strand.
CGAAAAAGAAGAGCTGAAGGTGTTATTTATTTGAAAGAGCCGCACCAGAGGTAGAATGCTTTTGTCGCAGTGATGTGATGAAACACATGCTGAAATGGGTATCATCCGGCCAACAACTGTCCTTTTTCAACAGTCATTCCAGGGTTTCTCTTGAGTGACCAAGTGACATTGAGGGCACCCTTAGAAGGCAATGCTGAAGATGGCAAAGGTATGGGTGAGTCCTTAGCGTCTCAGTTTGTAGAAGAGCCAGACTAACATTATGTCTATTAAAAAATCGTAAAATAAAATACACCCCCAATACATTCCCTCCACATCATTCTGGAACCAGCCATAAGAAAAGATACTCCATTCAGACGTGATTTCATCCAACACGACGAAACCATTAAGACAAGTTGGCTTGAGGAAGACAAGGCCAGTCTGAGGCCAAAGCATTGACCTACGCTTTATTTACTCCTTCTCAGGAAAAAACTCTGAGGACTGTGGGCTCAGTCCTGCTCTGCGATACACTGGTGCAAAGAAGGATGAAGAAGAGGAGGGTGAAAGAAGCACCTCGACTCTGTTCCTCTGAACAAAAGGCAGGCCAGAAAACCGCAGGAGCAGCAGCGCACCCAAAGCGGTGAGCAACGCTAATGGACCAATAGCGGGTAGGTGACGGGAAGAGCAGAGTCATCACAAAACAGCAAAGCAGCAAACCCAACCCCACTCCTGCAGCCCCACCTGAGGTGACAAGCTCAGGGACAGACGTGGTCAGTCGGGCAACTGGGACTTGAATCTTCTACATCTGAGCTGGGTGATCTAAACCACCGTCCTTGGTCACGCTTCCAGCACACCAGCACCCTCCTGCCGTTTTCGAAATCATGAAAACTTAGGGGATGAGGAAAGTCAGGCTGGTCAGGAATGGGAGTCCCACACCTCCTGCCCCTCATCCAGGCTCTCCAGGCACAGCCCAGCCACCACGCTAACCTTTGGCTTTCTAGATGGCTCATACCCAACCAGGACCACGCTGGGCTGTAGGATTTTTATTCCATGCCAAATCCAACAATTTAGACCAGCTATAACACCAGCGAGCTGGTTTCATCTTCTCTTCTGTAGCATTGCATCCATCGAAGAGCACCCAATTTAGGTTGGGGTTTTTTTTTTACTGACCACTCTCTACACAAGCTCAGTTGCTCAATAGGATGTTCCTGCTTTGCTGGCAAAAAAAAAGCCCAAGAGTCAACGGGAGTTCAGACACATAACAACAAAATGATGGAAAAAATTGTAATAGAAAGAGCCAGAAAGCTTACTTCTTGGCTGCTGCATAGCGAGAAATAAATGCTGTTAGCGTGCTCAGCGCAAGAAGTCAATATTTTTCTGTACTAGTTTAAACCTCATAAAGATAATAAGGAATAATCGCACCGCACAAACATTTCGGCTCTTTGCATGGATTATTTTACGTGAGGAAAAAAAAAGAAAAAAATTGCTTCAATAAAAATTTTAAAGGAAAACTAACTTTGCAAAACCAGGCACTAGCAGCCAACTAACGGCACCTTTTGTTTTTGCCGGGCAAGATGCCTAGAATGCCTAAAACTCCCTTTATTTTCCCTGATCAAGTAGGCAGCCATTCAAGCGCCCCAAAAGCCCAACCGCAGGAGCTGGGAAGTGATTAATACCACACCAGCTGACCCGCTGCCGTCCTTAATGTGTTCTTCCAGATAAAATTAGAAAATACTTCATCCTCCCTTTAATTTGCATGATATTCACCTGCATTTTCAACACTTATTACCGCATTCATAACAGAATAACTAGGCTAAAGACTGAATGTGAAATTGAGTTTCATTTCCCAGACCATGTATTATATTTTAATTAATTCTAATAACTGCTTATAGCTATTAGCACAGTGCCAAGTTGGGACTTGCATATATATACGAAATTTCATGGAAGCTATTTCTGCAAGAGTATTTCTTCAGAAAAATACTTTTCCAAGTCCCTGGTTTTGTTTGGAATTTGGGGACAGTGGGTATCACCTAGGTTGGAGATGGTTCATGGAGGCTGTTGGAGATGGAGATGGAGACACCAGACTTCCCTGAGCTGAAGGAAAGGCGAAGGAAGAGGCTCTTCCAGCTTTGCATTTGTGACTTCTTCATAGGAAAAGAGAACATGTAGTGCTCAAGTACGTTCATGATGAGGAGATGCAGTAAATACTCAAAGGACTTTGCCCCCCCCAAATCCCAGCTCAATCTCCCCCTTGTCCTGGTGCCTGCAGAAGCAGGGCGACACCTTCAGCACTGAAGACCTTAGACCGTGGTCCACAATGGTCACTCCTTACCCAGCTGCATCCAAATAATCCATATCCATGTGGGTGTTTTGGGGTTGTTACAAAGAAAGAGGATATTTCATTAGATTTAGAGCTGCTGGAAACTATTTGACACTTGGAAGGGAAGGGGTACGGCCTACGGAGGCAGATGGATCCAGCCCCCACCTCCGCTGGTGGAGGAGCTATGGAACTACCACAAACACTCAAACAAAATAGAGTTTAAGGCGCTGTAAAAATTCTGTGCTACGTTTTCTTTTGAGGCAAGCGATCTATTACCGGCAGAGTTTTCCATCACCCAAGCAGCTGTGTGAAACCAATGAAAATGTTTCCACACGGAGAAAGTTTCACTCTTTTCTTCCAAGTAACTTTGCAGCCAATTCGGCGAAACACGCAAAACTTGCACAGAAACACGTCTGCCTTCCAGCCAGCACAGATCGTGCCTTTCGTCTTTTTAAGTAGGCAAAGTGGTTTATTTTCTAAAAGTGGTTTCCATTTCATAGTCAGGAAAATAATATTCCAAGTGTCCTCCTTCCTCGGTGAAACTATTTCACGTAATTCCCGCAGCATCTGGTTTTATTTCAGGAATTTTATGTCTGGCTTTGCCAAGCAACTGTTATAACTGAGACAAGGGACGTGAACTGAAACGGGGATAAGAATTTACAGTATGTTTATTCTGACTTCTGAAAAGCTTCATTAAGGTCCAGACTATCCTTTTGGACAGAGGGATTCGATTTCTGCTTCCAGCGGTTTCCTCCTGAATTCAGCCCAAAGAGAGAAATATCTAGAGAAACTAAGAGCTTTGTATTCTCTTTTTTATCGAGCCTTAAATAATTATTCCTTTTTATGCGTGGCACAATCTATATTTGAACAAGACAAGTGGGAAAGCACATGAAATCCAGTGATTTGTAACTGAAGACTGAGAAAAAACAGATATTTTATATGTGAGGTTTTAGGTTTTCACCGTGAAGGCGGCAGGGGAAAAAATGCAAGTGAATTTATAAGCATGATCTTTCTTTAAATCCTTTCCAAAGAACCAGGAAATAATCAGGCCTGGGAAAAGTTTTGATAAGCAGCTTTCCAGTGCGGAAAGAATATTTTTTGTGATAATGCTGGCCAGTGGCAGAAGAAAATGCCTGTTTGGGGCTCTGCACCGGCACTTGGACGTGAAATTCCTTCCAGCAGGACCTGCTTAAAAAGCTTCATCCAGAGTCAGTTACCTGCAACACCCTGAAGTTCTCCACCACTTTTACTCCAAATTCCTGATGTAATGCCTTCCGGAACACAGAGGATTTGGTTCCTAATGATAAGGCTTTCCCTGATTTCCCAGATTATGAGCATCTCTGTAAGACCAGTTTGACGGAGCCTTGCCCGGCGAAGAGGACTCTGATACCTCCTGAACCCCTGTTTCCAAAAACCATCTCTCTTTAGTACTCATGCTACTTTTATTATTATTATTGTTACTATTATTACTATTACCATCGTTATCTTTACCCTCTGGCGTTCTCTTTCCCAGCTGTTGGGAGTACTTGTACACTCTTCCCCACCAGGGGAAAGATCAGCTGCTTCTCTCCTGAGCTTGCAGGACGGCGCGCTCTCACTACAACGCAACCTCTGAAAGATGACCCCCTTTTTTCAAGAGTTTTCTTTAGCTTTCTCATTTCCCAGTATGCTAATTCCCGGTATTAATAATCACTCGCTGCATCTGGTTGCCTGCGCAGCATTTGTCACTTAAAAGGATTTCACATGTATCAGAACACACTTACTCCGGCAAAGCATTTGATGTGGAGGAACGCGCGGTGCCCTACATTGCGTAGAGCCAGACTGCATTAGCTCTCAGGGGCTTACGCCGGGTATATTGTAAATATACAGCTCTAAACATATCCACTTTTGATCTCAAATCAGAGGAAGAATAGTAAAATAATCCACTAAAGATGGGAGCTTGGGAAGATGCGGTGACTAAAAGCATCCTTTGTTTTGAGGCTAAGCTGGCTCTGAACCAAGAGCTCTCTTACCAGAGATGGAGAAAGCAGTTAATTTGTTCTGCTACTAAAAAACAGATTAAAGTACAAGGCTGAAGCACAGTAAATAACATCGTGTTCCTTCTCAAAGCCAATCGAATGGTTGTATGAAACAAAGAGAAACATTTTATAATTCAAACGGAAAAGGAAAGGAGGTTGAATTTGCACAAGACAGACCCAGGCACAGTCTGTTTCGAAGTATTTTTCTCTCCAGGAGAGAAGCAGTAGCAACCTGTCTTCCACTCAGGAAACCCTCGGCGTGCTGGCAAGTAATCCATCATTTCAAGCTCTTTTTTTTTCCTTCCAGTAATTATTTAGAGTTCACAGTGTATTAATTTAACGGTAGTTCTCATCTACATAGGATGCTAAAAGCTCACAATTAATCAGAAATCAGCCTCACGCTTGCTAAGCACCACCTCTCCCTCGGTTCTTCGATTTGCCTGATTTTGGCAGGGCTGACTAAGGACGAGGGTCTTTTATTCGCAGGCAGGCAGTGCCCCTTACCCAAACCCCAGTAACTCATCGTCAGCGGCACGGCGGCCAGTGCCAGGGCTGGGCGAACAACGCACGCGGAGCAATTCCTCCAGTTCAGACAACAATTTCCACCCCCTCCTCTGCTGATGAATTCCTAAAAGACTTTTGTAAGCGCATAAAATATTTACAGCCGTAGGATGAGCGCATTAATACAAACATCTTCACCTCTCCTATGAGGAGAGGCTGAAAGAGTTGGGGGTGTTCAGCCTGGAGAAGAGAAGGCTCCGGGGAGATCTTATTGCGGCCTTCCAGTCCCTAAAGGGGCTACAGGAGAGCTGGGGAAGGACTTTTTACTGGGGCATGGAGTGATAGGACGAGGGGGAATGGCTTCAAACTGGAAGAGGGCAGGTTTAGATTGAACATTAGGAAGAAGTTTTTCCCTGTGAGGGTGGTGAGGCACTGGCACAGGTTGCCCCGAGAGGTTGTTGAGGCCCCATCCCTGGAGGTGCTCAAGGCCAGGCTGGACGTGGCCTTGGGCAGCCTGGTGTGGTGGGAGGTGTCCCTGCCTAAGGCAGGGGGGTTGGAACTCGATGATCTTCAAGGTCCTTTCCAACCTAAACCATTCCATGATTCTATGATCTCCAAAGGCTGCGGGATCCAGCGGTAGCCCCGGAGCCCTGACCCCGCACAAATACCACAACGCGTTCCAGCAAACACACAGGAACCAGTGACGTTTTTGAGGGCCAATGAGGGGAGAGCAAAGCTGGTTTCAGGTACGTTTGGAGCTACGTTGACCGGCGTTATACACACGCTACATGGAGGAGCAGAGTGTATTCCAGTAACCTCATTAGTTACTAGAACAGGATGTAAGCAATGATGATATAACGGATGGCATGCACTGACAGAAGCCCGGGAGTGATCTAGGGATACAACCAAGTACGGATGACGGGGTCTATCAGCATTTATTAATCCTCCGCGTCCCTTTCACAAAAGGACGGCCCTCTAACGAATGACCCCCCCCTTCCCTCGCAGACTAACGCAAACCCAAACCCGCCGCTTTGCATTTCATTCCAATCACAAGAGACACTTCAGGAGGTAACAAATTGAAGGGATTCTCGCCCTATATATTTTCACAACAATAATTTGCTTTACTTTATGCAAAGGATGTCATGAATATGTATTCCAATAGCAGCACACATAAATCAGCGCTCGGGGTGAATACACAGCACGCAGCTCCTCAATTAGAAACCTGCCTTCCCCGGGGATTAAGCAGACTGTTGGCAGAAAAACACCAGGAGCCACTTTGTCCACAGCAGCAATAGGTTTAAGTAACGCGTTGCTCCAGGCTACAACACTCCACGCACGTTCCCATGGCCAGGTTTGCTGCGCTTCCCTCTCGGACCTATTTTACCACGTGCAATGTGTTTGCTGGAGCACCCGGTCCCAGATACTCACAGGTCACAGCGGTGGCAGCCCGTAACATTCGTCCCCAGCAAAAAGCACTTGTCTGAAACACCCCGGCGTTGCTCTCAACGACATCTGGCTCAACCGCGCGGTGCGGTGCAGAGGGACCAAGTCTCCGGTTTGCGGTAGACTTTCCCATGTTGGAGCAACGCCAGGGAGGGAGATGAGGTTTTTTTTTTCATGGCGTTTTTATATGAACAAGCAACATTCATTAACACAGCATATTTTATCCAGAGACCAGAGAGAAACGATGACATGATGCTCGGCACAGCCCGGCCCCTGCGAAACGCAAAGCTGGCGGAGCAGACCCCAGTCACACTCCACAGAAACCAGCAGGCACTGGTGACTCCAGCAGACACCAAGCCTAACCTAAATCCTTTGTCGCATCCAGATCACAGGTTTGGAAAGGACTCTGCAAATCTCCTCTGGAAAATCTGACCTAGAGAAGTGCAAAGTGTTATTACTCTCATCAGCATCAATCGTTCAGCTAAAAGGAAGGTTCGGTTCCACCGGGACCGGTGGTTTGACTCAGATGCCATCCCCAAGCATTACTTCAAAGCAGCAGCAATTATCAAAACAGAAAACTGATGAAACACTCAGGGAAAATACATTTTCAAACGATGAAACCACCCTCAGCCGGGCGATTGTTGTCTGTATCGTGAGTGGGCACAATCACACATCTTCCTAAAAACCTTGAGAGCAGAGCGAGGCTGATGTCACGCGACTCAATTTATTGGAAACGTTTACAACCCAACCAGCAGAAGGCCAGGACAACTCTCACGAGGACGAGCCAACTGGAAAACCATCTGCCTGTCCACATCTCATTCTGCTGCCTGTTGAAAGCATCTCGGAAGGAGAAGAGCAGAGCAAAATGAAGAAGGTGGCGTTGGCTGCATGTCCCTACCCTGGAAATGATGCCTGTGAACATGTTCTTGGATGCTCAGAAGATTTCTTGCATGGTGCGAGGCCTTGTATTTCCACGCTTAGGAATTCATCGTGCTCATCGCTGCGATCTCATCGCCACTTATTTCATCATCAAACAGGGTCTCGGCAACAAAGCTGGGTTCTGCGGTTGCTTAAATTCAGCAATACTCCAATCTGAGGACGTGCTGATAATAACAATAAAGATCCCAGAGATCCAGACATCCCATTTCAACAGCAAATTTCCACCTACTGCGATGGTAACCAAGAGAAACAGGAAAATGCCTGAATAAAGACTCCCTTTTTATACTTGCAAAAGTCATAAAAACAGGTGGGTTTATTTTACGTTTTAAGATTTTCCCTTACCTAACACCAAGGAGTTGCCACTTTCTGCCTACAGGGAATTTGTGGATCAGCTCGAAAAGCATGAGAGCAGAAAAATGCACATTTTCTAGTAACTTTAGTTATTACCTGCTGCCCTGCACAGGTTTATGGAGAAATAAGCCAGCTCACTTCTTTAAGATATGAGCGTGCCACTTCCAGGACATCACCATAATTTAAACAGCAATTCTTATGCAACATGCAGGAACTGCAAGGCAAGACATCCTGAAATGTGTTTGGTATTTGTACATGCTCAGGAGGAACATTTGTTGTCTTTAAATAGCATTGCCTTTCGAAGAACCCGATATAGAAAAGAAAAAGTAGGTAATGACAGTCTGGGAATCGGACTTTTCTTGCTGGTCCTCCCTGTGCAGAGCCCTGCACGGGGCAATCCCCAAAGCCTCCCTGCCAGACCAGGGCCAGAGCCGGTTACCCAAAACCTCCTGGAGAGCAGCTCTGTGGAAAGGGACCTGGGAGTCCTGGGGGACAACAGGATGCCCATGAGCCAGCAATGTGCCCTGGTGGCCAAGAAGGCCAATGGCATCCTGGGGGGCATCAAGAAGAGTGTGGCCAGCAGGTGGAGGGAGGTCATCCTCCCCCTCTGCTCTGCCCTAGGGAGGCCACATCTGGAGCACTGTGTCCAGTTCTGGGCTCCCCGGGTCAAGAAGGACAGGGAACTGCTGGAGAGGGTCCAGCAAAGGGCTACAAAGATGGTGAGGGGACTGGAGCATCTCTCTGAGATGATGAAAGACTGAGGGACTTGGGGCTTTTGAGTCTGGAGAAAAGAAGATGGAGGGGGGATTTTATCAACGCTCATACATCCTTAAAGGGAGGGTGCCAGGGGGATGGGAACAGTCTGTTTTCAGTGGTGCCCAGTGACAGGACAAGAGGGAATGGGCACAAACGTGACCATAGGAAGTCCCATCTCAACCTGAGGAGGGCCTTCTCTCCTGTGCGGGTGGCAGAGCAGTGGCACAGGCTGCCCAGAGAGGTGGGGGAGTCTCCCCCTCTGGAGCCATTCCAAACCCGCCTGGACGCCGTCCTGTGCCACTGCTGGAGGTGCCCCTGCTCTGGCAGGGGGTGGCACTGGGGGAGCTCCAGAGGGCCCTTCCAACCCCCACCAGTCTGGGATGCTTTAAAGCAACATTTCAAGTGATGTCTCAGCTACGGCACAGGATGGCCCAGCACTGGATGAGCATTAGAAACTTAAACTTGTATTTGAGATGATAACAAGGAAGAAGCAGCAATCGGTTGTCTTAGGTGGGAAGTGTCTGGCTCTAACACAGCGTGTTAGCAAGTATTTAAGATAAGTGGACTGACTGTCGCGTTGTTCGCTGGAAGGCAGGAACCATTTCACATTGACAGTTCAGGCTCACGGTGTCGCGTTTGCTGGCTTCGGACTTTTCATGTACTGCTGGTGTTAAGGCCGCCGAGACCTGTCTTTCCTTGACCCAGCCCCGGGACTGTTAGATATCGGCTGCTTCGCTACACTTCAAGCATCCCTCAATATTTTTCCTTTTTTTTTTTTTAAAGCAACATTTCAGTCACTCTTAGAAGAGAAACACCTTTTCTAACGCGGGGACAATTTCTCAAAGCAGCTCTTCTGGAGAGTATAAATGTCTCCTGCAGTGATTTTTTTTTCACCTAAGCTCCGCTGATGCATTGATTCTGTTCGTCTTCTTTCTAACCTACTGTTCGTGTGAAAAAACAAATTTTGGCAATAACAGCAGCACCAGAAATTGCAATTGAGATGTCTACTCCGTCAGCCGCATCTCCACAACTCATCAATGCCAGCGGGCATGTCCCGGCTACCTGTACATCACCTTTCCGACAGCACACATTTTTATGGCCCATCTAAACCTCCCCAAAGTGGTTTAAAATGAAAGCGCTGATGCATCAGCCCTCGCTGCAGAACGGGAGCGCCAAATGCAGCATCTGCGCAAAAGGAAAGAGGTATCGCCTTCGAGCATCTCTGCTAGTGATGTACAAGGAAGGGTCAAACGAGGAGCAACAGCAGGAAAAAAAATCAAATAGAAAAATCTGTAATATGTGCCAATGCTGTCTTTCAAGTGGCTCCGATGGGCTGGCAAGAACAGGAGCGAGGAGGAGGATGAAGTCAGGCACGCTAATCTGATTAACAGGCGATTAAAGGACACGGATTGAGAAAGGAAAGGGGGTAAAGGGTTAACAAATACCGCACTCCCAACAGCAGGAGAGAGGACGCTGTCTGCCTCGATGATGAAACGAGTGTAGTTTTGACAGATCTGGGTCTGCTGCGCTTAACCTCTCCTGCGAGGAGATTTTGAGCTGATTTGCTCTGTCAGAAGAAATCCTGCCTTGCTGCTGAGCGCTTCCCATACTTATTAGGACGTAGCTGGCGGCACGGCGCGCAAACAACTTGGAAATCACACGCTGTAAACTTGCGTGTGGCTTCTGTGCTTTATGGCTTTCCCGGAGTTGTCCTATAAACACACGCGAGCCGTGAGGCGAGGCCCCACAAACAGAGGTGAAATGAGGACTGGGAGATGCATCTCTTCTCCCCGATCCAAAACGTCGGCACCCAGCCTAAGGCATTCATCCAAACTCCCACCGCAGGAGTTAAACTTCAGCGGGATGAATCGCTCCAAGTGCTCTTTCTTCTCATTATAAAGGACACACATTCCCCTCTAGGATTTTCCAGCGAGAGATGCAAGAGGAACCTTCAACTAAGAAGCCCAGAGCTGCAGCAGCATCAGCGGCCGCATCACGCGGCCACGACCGGGTGCATCCCCGGCGGCACCGCTTTCGCAGGCATGGTAAAACAAGAAGGAAAGAGGTGGGGCTTGAATAAGCTGAGCGATGATGACATTCAGGAGTCAATCTCTTTGCTTTCAGCCACATTCAGGCCCAGGTTTTGAGATGAGAAGTGAAGCTGGATGCGGCCAACAAGTGCTTGGTGAAGAGGAGAAACGTGTAGCGATGCCGCCCCAGAGCTCGCTCCCACCCCCAGGCAGAGACGTGGGTGACAGAGGCACTCTCCCTAAATTTATAGCCCTCGGTAGATTTTTTGTCCATTAATTAATCCAGGCACCTGTTGAGCAAGTGAAGTTTCAGCAGCCCAGTGCCCACAAACAGTGTGAAGAATCACAGGCGTGAAGAATCATAGAATTGTCTAGGTTGGAAGAGACCCTTGGGATCATCGAGTCCAACCATCTACCCTACTCTACAAAGTTCTCCCCTACACCATATCCCCCAACACCACATCTAAACGGCTCTTAGAAGCGCCATCTTAAGTGTTTTCAAACGCCTCTGTGCTCCCTTTGGCATGTACCCCACTGAAAGGGCCCCGGAAAACCCAACTCTCCACTCACTTGCTGTGTGCCACTTCTGACTTTGCAGCTTTCCCACGTGCTCCTCTGCTATCCGCGCTGCAGCCGCCCTCTCCACCGAGCGCTCCCCCCCCCGCAGGAGCCCTCTCGTACCCCCCATTACCTCCACTGCCCTCCTCCGAACCGTTTCCAACTCTACATCAGCATTTTTGAGACAGCTCCAGGAGCCACACAGCACAGCTCAGGGTGCGGGCAGCCACAGCAACGTCCTCGCCTTTATTCTCAGCTCCTTTCCTGATAAATCCCCGCGGTTTTGGTGCCTTTTCAATTGCCGCTGACACAGAGATGATGTGTTCAGCAGCTGCTCAAAATGAGCCACTGGAACACCAATCCCCAACTCCCCACGCAGAGGACAGAGCTTCACAAAGAAAAGGACGGACATCAGCAGAGAAATCAGTGGGGCGCGTACGACCCTACATCGAGTGTGGGTCAACCACAACAATACTTCTACATTTACCGCACCGAACGCCGCTGAAGTAACGCCAACAGAGAAACCTGCACATGTGTTTACTTCTGAGAGCCACAGACCCTTCCAGGTGATTATCAAGAGCATTTGTACAAGGGGCTTTTCATGCTCTTCAGTTGACATCATCAGATATTCTTTACGATCTATTCTGTTTCCATGATACACATTTGCCAAGAGCCAAATGCTTTCAATGAGAATAATCTACTACACGCAGCTCATTTAGAATAAAGTTCTCCTTTTTCCTTTACAGTAATGCTTTCCAGTAATGAAAGCAGCTGGTCCCCAAATGCCCCAGGACTTACTCTTAACTGGAATTGAAATATGGAAATTCAGGGCAGGGGGGGGGAATCTCATTTGCATTTCTTGAGATGCGCTCTTATGCCAGAAAAAGCCATCGGTATCATTCCCTCAGTGCAATGCCCGGAGATGTCCAGCCTCGGGCCAGGTCTCCCGCAGCTATAAAAAACCCCACTGCTCCTCTCCCTCCATAAACCTACATGAATTTCCACCAGCAGGATGAGCACAACTGAACAGAAGCTCCACCAGATACACCTATTCATTTATCCACAGCCCACACAACGTACCTAAGGGGCGGGTAAATGCCTGAAGAGCGCGTACGGTGCACTGCTTCACATGTCGCTATAAAACAAAGGAGTGTTATGAATACCTGTTGTTTAGTTAATCATCGATTTATTTCCGCAGCCTGCATACTGGGAAGTCAGATCAACTTTAGGAGAAAAAGGAAGAGAGATACAATTTTATGAGAGGATAAAAAAAAAAAAGAGGTTTATTGTATATTACCACTATAGATCCTCCTTCAGATGTTTCAATGTCTACGGAAATTTAAAGCTCTCTCTGTTATTTCCCTCCCTCCTTCATAGCGATGATTGCCTTTAGATATATATACACCAGTTACAGTAATATAACCGAAAATGATGACATGCCATAGGTATTTTATTACGCATTCAGTTTTTTAGGACTGGGATTATAACTGCATCGCAGAAGCCTGGTCAGTAAAGCTGAGAGAACTTCTGCAAAGACAGCAAAACTGACAATTTCCCATTTCCTACCACATTTCCAAAAGCACTGAACATATCTCCCTCTTAAACGTTACAGGTCTTCTAAATTTAATACCAATAAACACATTTTTCCCTTTCTGTGTGTCACAGAAAGAGCCAAGCAAATCCATTAAACACGCAGACCGCCACACCATGAATGAGGTCTTCCCCCCCGACCAAATGGACTCAAAGCAGCCCAAGGACGGGTTTCCCCGGGGCGCTCCATTTTTAGGGAGATAGTTCTCAATTTTATTGTTCAGAAAGATGCCGGGAAGAAGGGAGGAGAGGAGCAATTCGGTGTCTAAGTGTCCCTCACCAAAAAAAAAAAAAAAGAAAATACAGTTGCTGCAAATGTTTTTAAAGACAAGAGGTATTTTAGAAACAAGAGGCACTTCCCAGCTGACACTGAAGCAGAACGTACAGCCAAGCTCCATGCCCTGATGCGTAAATCTCGATGAAGAAGAGCAGCTTTTGGAGGCACGGAAGGCATGGAGGAGATGGGCACAGCCGCTCCACCTTCTGCCCCAGCGACACACGTTTTGGTCAGAAGCATTTCCTTCTCAAGGGAGTTGGGGTCTCGCCCACACAGCCCACCACAGACACGCTGTACCTTCCTCCTGTCCCCCCCCGTCACCGCGGGAGCTCTGCCGCGGGCCACCCGCAGCGGCCACGCTGCCCTCCGCGGGGACACAGCCCCGTGTCACCAGGTCGTTACACCACCCACACACCAGAACAACAGAACCTGCTCCTCAAAGAGACTTCAAAATACGCTAAACCCATATCTGCCTCTGGGCCCTCACCTCTCCTGGGCAGGCAAAAAAAGACACTTCGCTCACCAGAAATCCTCCTCCATGAGCTCCTCCTTATACTGGGGACCAGAGTCAACACTGGGTGCAGCTTTAGTTACTGTTAAGCCTATATGTTAGGAAAAACCCCTAAAACTACTAGTGGTTTCAGCTGAGGAGGTAACCACCCTGTTACTGTTCTTGCACCTTCTCCTTGTATCATACAAACGATAATCCCCGAACAACTGTTTGCTCCTGTAATATAATCTAAATAGACAACATAACTCTTGTAAAAATGAGACAAAAGACATGACAAGACACTCTTTCGTGTATCTGACAGAAGCAGCAGATGATGTAAATGAACACTTTTGAAAGGCTTTTAAAATGGTTCACTTGGCTGATTTTTGACTGTCAGCGAAAATTACCATTAAGATGTCCTGCTTAAAAAGGTCTGCGCGCTGTTCCTGCAGCTCCTACGAATCTGAGTAACCGAGACCTCTGAGGCAGCGATCAGACAGGTTTGTTTTCTTAATAATTTATCAGTCTTCTGTATTTTGAAGCCTTTGCTCCGCCGCCTTAGAAGCACATGGAGATGCATCATTAGACGAGATGGGGGCACCGCACGCAGACATGGGGGGTCACCAAACCCTTGGCCAAGGGGTTGAGTCCAAGTAAAGCAGATACGGTCAGTAAGAGAGGCTATAGACGCTCGTTATCGAAGCAAAGCAGTGGGAAGCAGTGCCACTGCTCTGACAGGATGGCGCGGGATGAACGGGCAGGCGAGGAGCCAGGCTGGGCGAGCAAACAGCGCCAGTATCACCACAGCACGTCAACAGCCCCAACGCTGGGCAGCCGCCCCTCCCTGCCTGGGCAGCAGAAACGCAAGAAAACTACCGGGGACTTGGTAGCTGTGATGAGCTTGGACTAGAAACGTGGTTGGAACCTTCTGATAACGTAGGTAGCAAGAGCTGTGAAGGGGGTTGGGATGGACGACACGGCTGGTCACCCTTTTGGGTGCTCTGGCAACATCTGCTGGGCTCTGGGTCCCACACCCACACACTGCCCCTCGCTCGTGGCTTTGGGTATGGCTGCAAGGAGCCCTTGGTGGGAACAGATGGGTCCGGGGGCTGTCAGGATAGCTCAGTGCAAGAGGTGGCTGGAAGATCCGAAAACGGCATTTATATATATGTTTTCAGCTCTGGGTTTTTCGAATGGTGTTGAATGGAGACATCTGTGCTGGCCATTAAAGCAGGCGAGAGCGGAACCCCTGGGGCAGGCAGCATGTGTCATCTCCTGTGACTCACTACCGCTGAGCACCCACTGGAGATGCCACCGGAGCAAGCACAGATAAGGAGAAAACAAAGCTTGCCCAAAATCCGAGCTCACCGGCACGGCGAGGTGTTACGGGACGCGGAGCGGGCTGAGCAGAACCCAAAGCTACAGGAATGTTTTTGTAACGTTCACAGCCAAAGCCCAGGCTCCTGATCCTGGAAAAATCCAATAAGGAACACGAGCTTTTTGCAGACCCACACGGAGTTTCAAGTACAAATGGCAAAAGCGAAGGTTTGGAATAGAAAACAGATGTAAATCTGTGCATCTCTGTAGTTTTTAAACCCAAAACCCCAGGAAGGAGAAAGGAAACATTTTACTTCTGGATGCAAACTTTCTTGGTGTCTGTTTGTAACTCTCCAGCTGCCAAGACAACCAAATCAGACCCCACGGAGGGGCAACAGCCAAACCTCAGGTGTGGCTTTAGATTTAAGATTTACTCTCCTGGAGCTCACGAGGGGACTGGGAAGAGGGGGATGCATCCCGCCAGCACAGGGGGCCCAAGGAAAATCACAGAGGGATGTTTCAACCCCGGGATTTGGACCAATTCTCTCCATCCAGAGCTCCAGGGACAAAATGAGCAGGCACTGGGGGCATACAGAGCGCTTGGGGTTAACCCAGACACATCTGTGCTACAGGACCCCATAAGCAAAAGGAGAATATCAGGAGTCACCTGCCTTTGGCGAGTGGATCGACATCTGTGGATGGAAAAGACCATACAGTAAGGGGTTTTATTACCACTCACAACGTCTTTGCCAGCAACGTTAATGCTAGCTCTTCTTAAACATTAAAGGTTACAGCGCCTCCCCACAGTCCTGCCTCGCCATTTAATATCCAGCTCAGAGCCTTCATTTGGAAAGCAAACAAAATGCATCCTCAGAAGCAATTATAAAACCACTGATATGCCCTTGGCACAATCGATACTTGAATGATGCCAAAGCAACAAATAAGAGAGAAGAGCTACTGGAAGCAGGCTGCTGAGCCGAACGGGTCAGCAATGGGATTATCACCCTGCCTTCTCCTGCAGACAGGTACCCACCTCCCGTGGTCTGGGAGATGTGCAGGACACGGACGCGCAAAGCGCTGGGCAAAGACCTGAAGCATTTAAGAGCCGATGAACAGGAGCATCCCCAGGGCCTCTGCTCAGGAGCGAGGCACCCAGGGTGCTGTCCCGGCCCGCGGCACCCCGGGAGCGGGGAAGGGTGACACCACCGAGGACCGTCTTCCTCCTAAAGTGAGCACAGAGCAGGCCAGCGCGGGAAGTCCTTTGTTATCTATTGCTTCGGGTATTGCTATCACCTTCTGTCTTGGAAAAGCAGAGCTATAGACTTAAACCCCCTATTTTACATATTAAGTTAGATATATTTAGTCCAAATGCGAATTTATATCTAATTGTCTCTCTCCATTTAACTCTGTTGCTTTGACAGAATGAAGTACCTTCTACAAAAATAAACTTGGCTCCTTCGTGCCTGAGGCAGATCTCGACAGTTATCTCCTCTATGGGATTACAGATGAATTCTTCATTATAAGCTGCATTATTTGCAGCAGTTTCTGCAGCGCCAGGAAATTCTCATTTTCTTTCTCTTTTCGGTCCTAGCACTGAGCTTCAAGGCACAGATCTGATATTAAGGCACCGCAGTCAGCACAAAGCAGTATATCTTAATAAAGTAAGAACGCAAAAAAAAAAAAAAAAAGGGGCGATCTCAGCTTGATTGATGCCGCTTCATTTGCATATGCCCACAAGCACTACTTTGGTTAATTAATACGTAGCTTGTGTCTGTAGATGAATATGAAATAACGGGTGTGCTATTGAAGCTTTAGGTATAAATTTACTCAATGAACAGGTTAGTTTACGTCCTGGTGCTCTCTCCCAGTATTTTCTGTGCAAAGAAGACACAATAACTCTCTAGAAGGTGGTGACACGTGACAAAATCCAAGAAGGAGGCACTTGTATTTTAAAGCTAGATGAGTTAATTAGCTTATAAAATGGAAGAACCGTTCGGAGAGGGGGGAGGGGAGGCAGGATGAGAAACACCACCTTCTTCCCGTGAAAAAATTTTTGTTTTGAAAACGTTAACCCTTATGGCTCAAGTTCAGCTCTGATCGGCCTCGAGGCAGAAAGGCACTTCAGAAGCACTTACATTGAAGCAGGCGCAATAGTGCCCCAGAATTTAAGACAAGCGCCCAGGTGCCTGAAAGTTAAACGCTCTGCTGGATCACCGCCTGGGTAGTCAAAGGTGGAATTGCATTTTATTCTCTGATCGGCCTCACCAGATTCCTGCACCGGCTGCTTCTAACCACGCATGATGCTGAAAATATTGCTAAAGCCCCGAGTGCAGAAAAAGAAACTAACATATACTTTAGTTCCATGGTATCTAATACCTCAGTGGGTGAGTTTTTAGGTAAAGCCAGGGAAATTTTGGTCAACCACCTGAACTCTGATGGAATCTGCGGATGGGATTTGGCTGGCAGCTTGGTACCAGCGCCAGGATCTGCCGAGGAGGAACCCACGGAGCAGAGGGCAAACTGCGACGTTTTCCCTCGCCCCGGCACTGCCGGGAAAACCCCGAAGTCAAGGAGATGAATGAAGACTGTGTGTAGTGTTACCAGGGTTAACTACCTTTTATGCATTACGGCAGCCGTGCATCGCAGCGATTAGGTCATCCGTGAGGCAACAGTCTTGCTATGAATAATAAATGCACCGCGGGGAAGCCAGAAAGTTCACTGCTGTGATAGTATTCGCTTTACAGGGAGCTCCGGCTGTGAATGCTCTTCAAAATGAGTCCCACAGAGCACCACCTCGGCAGTCCCCATCGGGTATCACAAGGACACACTAGACTGAAGGATAAACGCACCGGGAAACATAAATCATGTCTAGTTATTTCCACTGTTCTTCTCAATGAGGCACAGGGCATGTCTCAAGTGATATCACATCAAGGGACGGGCGTTCAGCGCCAGGCTCTTGCTAGTCACGAAAGGGAAGAGGAGATTTTCCAGGATGGCTGAAGGAGAGAAATGATTAGTTCCCACCGAGTTTTGCTGGGAATTCGCTCCTCCTTGTCGCACCAAAGATGTCACTCACGTCTGCCAGTACTGAAAGAGCTGTGGGAGAAGCGAGCCAACTAATTTGAGAAGACGACTGAAGAAGCTGATGCTTCTTATCACTGCTGTTAAGACACCAACCACTTTTCTGAACACATGAGGCGATGCGATTCCTAACCCCAATCAAGCTCCACATACATTAGAACAAGCCCAAATACATAGGATTTGCTCAGATCCAAGTAATCCGTGGGCTGGACACCGCACGAGCTGCCAGAGGCAGAGATCTTCCAGGGCTTTCTGCAAAGCTTCGGAGCCGGGCAGGAACGCGTACCAAGCGTTAACATCCTTATTCAGTGTTTCACCTCTGCTTTGTACTCTCCGCGCGCCGGAGCTCGTGACAGCACAACGGCAAATCACGCCGGTAACACCGAGAAGCAAAAGGTCAGGCGGCAGGTGACTGGCATACAAACACGCCGGACCGAATTTCTCGGAGGAACGGGTGACCGTAACGCGGCACAATCCATCAAAACCGGCCAGAAGCTGACATCAAAGAAAGCGCTACAAAGCAATCCCAAAAAGCAGGCTACCGGCCTCAAAAGGATTCGGATGTTCAAGGGGGAGTCCAGGAGGTGATGCACGGTCGTCCAGCAAAACTGGGATGCTCGAAGGGCACGTGCGGGAGGCAGCGTAAAAGGCCTTCCTTAATTGGGGAGCGAAGCTGGCCTCGCTACAGGCCTGGGACAATATTTGGTCGTGAACACTGTTATTGTTACTATAATTTTCTGCTGAGTTGGCAGAGCTGGGACGGACATACGCAGGGAAACGCAGATGGTCTCTGTTTCTTGCCATCAGCCGTCAGGCTGTCAGCTGCCTTTGAACCGCGTTCTGCGCTGGTGAGGAGCTCAGATGAACACGAAATACGGCGTGAGCGGCTCTCGGAGCCAAGGCTGCGACTGCAGCAGGGGCTCGCGGAAAACGGCCGCCTCCTTCGTAAAAATCAACAGCTTTGACCTGAAAGTCCTTGAGAGAGGATGACTGCAAAGCCTTACACAGACACCGAACACGCTAAAAGCTGGTTGGGAATTCCTGACTACGAGCTTTTTTTTGGTTGAAAATCACGGGAGTGTAACGGCATTGATTACATCTTCACCAAGAACAATCCTCAGGCCTAGGAGGAATCTGTAGTCAACGAAGAGAGTGTCTTATCCTTGAAAGAACCCAGCGCTCGGTGACTACGAGACGGGACCGCGCCGAGGTCTGAGGCTACTGCCCTGCCTGAGCCGCCGGAGCCCGGCGAGACTGATAAAATCAACTTTGTGGCTCTGGGCGAGGGAGGGAAGAGAGCTGCGTGTCCCACAGCCCCGGCAACCGCATCACAAGTTCGTCTTCTCATAAGAAAGGACAGATGAAAAGAGAAAAAAATAACCTTGCCTTTGCAGTCATGATGAACAGGGAGCTTTCTGAAAGCTTTATGAATATAATGGGATGAAAAAAAACCTCATTCCTCATCTCAGTTTATTATGAGCCTCATTTATTGGTGCGTAATTTCACGTCAAATTTTCTCTTGGCATTTCCCAAGCGTGCTTTTTTTGTAAGAAGACAAAGTTCAGTTTGGCTTGGAGCTGGTTTTTAGGAAGACACAAGCCTATTTTTTGTTTTATAGGGTAATTTATATCCCAGACATTGTAGGCACATGCACAGAGTAAATGCGCTGCTGCTCACCTTGTGTAGTGATGAGTGAAAGGAGAAAGCAGATTTCAGAGAGTTATTGTTTCAGACACCCAGAAATACTTCAAAGGACAGTTGTCCTCCAGGGAGCGACGCTATAAAACCAGCTTTCAGGGGGCCTAACTTTGCTACATCTCAGCAGCTCCTGACCGAATCGCAGCCTCCAGGCACTGTGAGAGCTGGGACCGCTCCGGCTCATGCATCATCCCCACATTAACGAGTGCTCAGTGCTGGAAACGTGACCACGGCCCAGGCAACGGGGGACGGGAAGGGATGTCCCCGGGCTGCTTCCACTCAGCGGGGCCCAGAGGGCTAATAAAGCAGCAAACCAATGTGCCTTGCAGGACAGAGGGGAATATGTCACTTGAAACACTATGGGAATCCTTCTTCCGCTGCTCATACCCATGGCTGTCGTTTAAGAGGACTTAAGTAATTTATTTCCCTGCAAGAACACGGAGGGTGAGAGCCAAAGCATGGCTGCGCCAAGGCTGCTGCCATCACCCATGCCACCCCCTTTGCTTCCCAGACACACCAGCCTACGGCGAACCCCAACACAACAAGCCTCTGGCCCACACCGTCCTTCAAATGCCTGCTGATGTACCCCAAAGATGCAACCTGGATCCCACATTTCAGCACGCCCCGATGTCCCTGCCCAGCCAGCCAAGAACGTCTCCTGCTACAGGAAGGTCTCTCGAATCTTCCCCACATAGAATCCCAGACTGGTGAGGGCTGGAAGGGCCCTCTGGAGCTCCCCCAGTGCCACCCCCTGCCAGAGCAGGGGCACCTCCAGCAGTGGCACAGGACGGCGTCCAGGCGGGTTTGGAATGGCTCCAGAGGGGGAGACTCCCCCACCTCTCTGGGCAGCCTGTGCCACTGCTCTGCCACCCGCACAGGAGAGAAGGCCCTCCTCAGGTTCAGATGGAACTTCCTATGGTCAAGTTTGTGCCCCTTCCCTCTTGTCCTGTCACTGGGCACCACTGAAAAAAGACTGTTCCCATCCCCCTGGCACCCTCCCTTTGAGTATTTGTAAGTGTTAGTAAGATACCCCCTCAATCTTTTTTTCTCCAGACTGAAAAGCCCCAAGTCCCTTAGTCTTTCCTCATAAGAGAGATGTTCTAACCCCCTCATCACCTTTGCATGGATGGAAGGTGAGGCACCCTGAGCCCCATGCCCAGCAGGGTTCAGACATTTCCACATAAAATACGGTGGGAACATGGCCACGAATGGATGCACCCCTGCCACATCTTTCTCTGCAGAGAATGGAGAGCTGGTAGCCCAGGAGAAGTGAAAGGACTTACGGGATGGGTGTCATGCCCAAGAAACACAGCACGTGATAGAAAAAAAAAATCAGCCCGTCTTGGGGATGCTGGAGGTGCCTTTGATGCCCACAGCCTGGACGTGTGCCCACAGGGGTGTGGGCAACTGCCTTTGAGGAGCATCTGGAGCAACCAACCTTACCAGACAACCTCAGCGTGGTCCAAATCCTATAGCAGTGGAAATTCAAACTCCAATTTCCACAAATTCAGTGCAAAGAGCAACATGGGAGCGGCTCTGTCCAACAGGAGCAGAGTTAGGCCAAAGACGAGCGCTGTAGAACCTCCCTCGGTATTTAGGCTCTTTTCTAAAATCCATTGGTGAAAAGCTTAAATAAACCCAACAAAACTCTGGGAACATGCATGGCCGCGTGCCCTTGCTCTCCGCAGCCCCTTTAGCCATGGAGATGCTGCGGCTGCTCTCCGCATCTCCACCCAGGCCCCGAGCCCACGGTGACCAGGGTGGACTCCGACTATGGTCCGGCGTGTTAAACCAAGGCCTGGCAGATCCCTAACTGCGCTTGCCAGAGGCGCGCACCCATCCTGTGAAAAATCGGCGAAAAGCTGACACCCGCCGGGGTTTCACGCGGAGATAAGGCACGGCTGAGTCCTGAAACGGATTTCTTCATCCCCCAGCGAATCTCAACCACAACACGCGGCCCATCGCGCGGCCAGAGTTATCATCTCTCCCAGCAAAGACTATCGGCGTCTTCCCGGCACGAAAATCAACTTGTCAGTAAAAACACTAGAACCCGGTGGGGTGAAAATAGCGGTCCCTCCCCCCTACCCTGGCTCTACCTGTCCCCATCTGTCAGCGGGTAACGGGCAGGGATGACAAATCCTTTTCTACCGCGAGGAAAGAGAGAGACGGGAGCTCTGCGGCTGCCTGCCCGCGATCTCCTCTCCTGAGGAGGGACAGGCACTGCGGCGCTGAGAGCAGAGCTGCTCTCCGGCTCCCGGCGCAGAGGTTATAGCCCGCTTCGAAAATAATCAAAACACGGCTCCATTTCCGTGGAGGCGGTTGCGATGAAAAGCATTTCACCAGTTTGGAAAACTACGCCGGAGCTTCTTATAAAGCATCTTCAAGCACCTACAGTAAATACTGAGCTGACAACTGAAACGCCAAACATAGGATGGGAATTCATACTTGTACCGATTCCTGCTCTTAAAATAAATACAGGCAGTGATTGGATATTGTTCAGTGGTGGAAATATTTCTTCCAACCCCACAAGAATCACTCTGAAGAGGCGATACAGAGGGGAACGGGAATACAGGTACAAATAAACAGACTGTGGCTGTACACGAAGGCAACATATTACCTTCGCATCGCTATTTCTAAAGCTGTATTTCCGAGACCTTTTCCAAGGTCAGTCCTACCCTGCCTCTTATTTTCTTCCAAGTTAACTTGATTTTTATTTGGAAACAGCCTTAAGCCCCAATTTCTAAGTGGATTTTGGTGCCTGCCTGCTAAAATACTTTTTAAAAGCTGGTCTTGAGTTTGTATTGTTGGCAGGTTTGGGCTGGGGGGTTGTGGGTTTGTTTGGGTTTTTATGTTTCCTAAACTGCAGGAGCCTCCGGGCTCTTGGCAAGCCGGAGGCGGCTCTGCGGTAGCCTGCATCAAACCCACCGCTGCTGCGGCTGCCCCAGGCTACTGGGTGGCTTTTTGTGCCTGGAGCTAGAGGAGGGAGATGTGATCCATCCCCACGCTGCTTCGTCCTCCGCGTCAGGTTGGGCCAACCATAACTCCGACATCTATTAAATAAAACTTACCCCAGGCTTCACTGGTTCCCCCGGTACTTTTACCGAGGTTTAGCCCCCAAATTTTCTAACTGGCTCTTGCTTGAACTCCAAAATTTCTTTCCCTGCTAGGGGAGCCCAGAGTTTTACCTCCTTCCCCTCCTGCCAACAGCCCCACTCCAGCACCTCCCACCGCTGGCACCGACTTCTGCATCATCTGCATCCGACCAACTTTGTGAAGATTGCAGTTCCTCAGTATAAATTCTCAGAATCATAGAATAGTTTAGGTTGGAAGGGACCTTGAAGACCATCTCCTTCCACCCCCCTGCCCTGGGCAGGGACACCTCCCACCAGCCCAGGTTGCTCCAAGCCCTGTCCAACCTGGCCTTGACCACCTCCAGGGATGGGGCAGCCACAGCTTCTCTGGGCAACCTGCGCCAGGGGCTCACCACCCTCACAGGAAAGAATTTCTTCCTAATATCTCATCTAAATCTCCCCTGTTCCAGTTTGAAGCATTCCCCCTCATCCTATCACTATGTGTCCTTGTAAAAAGTCCCTCTCCAGTTTTCCTGTAGGTGCCCTTCAGACTACTGTGTGCCCTCCCCGCCGCCCTAAGGATCTCAAACTCCACCATCTCATGAAGAAATGTCAAAAGAGTGGATATCTGAATGGCATATAATCCCCAGATAAGCAACTGATATCTGGCAATTTTACCCCAAAGCCTTCAACTAGTCCAAGGCACGTTCTCTCCTTCCCTGCAACCAGAACCGCGTGCCGTCTGATGCACCGACACCTCCTGCAACCAACCACAAAATAAAGCTTGGGAGACAGCTCGCAGCAAACCCTATCTGTGCTCCTCAAAGTCCTTCCCTCAGAAGCGTGGGCTGATTTGTCCCCACACTTCCCCAAAAAAAACCTTTCGCTGCCGCGCGTGTAATTTCATGACTAATTCAGTCTCAGCAAAGCTAGGTGAAGAAAGGGAAAAAAAAAAAACCTGCACATCATGAGAAACTTGATTCAACCCTAACTACTGCGCCTCAGCCAACCCTCACCAGCCTAATAAAGCCTTATGAATAAATTACATGCTTTTCAGCTTCCTATTTTTCAAAGCGATAAAAAAATGTAACAACACATCACTGCAGATCTCCCGCGTCCCACCACGCGCCGCATCCTGCAAGCCTCGGCGTGCCCATCGCCCCGCCGCTGGGGAAGGCAGCGGACGCGCCGCTCACCGGAGGAACGCTGGAATTCACGCCCGGGCGCTGACGGACAGGGTGGTTAAAAAGGGATTTCAGGTGCTGCCTACCGTCAGCTATCTCTGCCTGCACCCAGACTTTAATATATTAATCAGAAGAACAGAGAGAGAGAGAGAGAGACGTTTGAAGACGATCAAACAAAAAGCGCCGGCAAAACAACACTGCGAGTGACAGCAGTAACACACGTCGCCCAGTCAAAATGTGACACCTGATATGAGATGTCTGCGCGTTTGGTTGACATTAGAGAAATAAATTCCACCCTAACCAGCGATATTTTTACATTTTGATGACAGGCACTAACTATTTAGATATTAGGTTCATGCAAGCAGAAACCTAACCAAATACCCATCCAGCAGCAGCACTTATGCGCTCCCCGTTACGCTCACGTCCATCGCTCTCCATTTCAGAGATGGGCACAACCTCTGATGAAGACACAGAGTATCCTCACCGCAGCCTGGGTTCCCAGTTGGGCTGGGAAAGCAAGCCTGCGCTAGCGTTATTTTTACCAAAAAAAAGAGGGGGGAAAAAAGCAAACCATCTTTCTCTTGAGTCACAGCCCTGCCCCGCCATCCCTCCTCCGCTCCCACCCAGCACCCCATGGAGGGGATCTTCTGCCTCCCGTAGGGTTGGACACAGCCTGCCCGTCCCTCGCCTCGGACCCGACAAAGGCACAGATACCGAAAGAACCACCTCCTCTAAATACCCTCACTGTTTTCTTCGGAACAAAAAGATACAGCCATAATTTTTGTGGAAAAGGTACGCAGGAAGAGAAGGATTTGATTTTGTGACTGCAGAAAGAGCCAAGCTCCCTTGTGGAATTTAAATATACCTATTTGATGGCTTTCCTTTTTTTTTTCTTTTTTTTCTTGCCTGACCCTCTCAACATTTCAGCATATGAATAATCGTACTCATATAAACAAAATGGGCTCCTTCATGGATGAAACGCACACAAGAGATTTGTACCATTAAAATGCTATTTAATCTATTTTAAGGGTTTCTGAAAGACTGAAGGGTACACAGGCACGGTTACCCTCTGGGAGAGGATCAATGTCACTGCCGCTGCAATGAGGTTACTTTTGTGCCTAAGTGGCTGCAGGATGAGAGTCTGATTATTAAAGAAATCGCCACTAACAACAATACGCTCAACGCGCTCGTTGTACCCGCTTGATTTCCAAATCTCCGTATGCCCCTACAGCTATGCGCACGGACGCAACGCCGCCCGCTCCATGTGCGCAACCGCTGGCTTGGCAGCACCCGAAACCCGGCCGGTTGAATGTAGATGCCAAATTTGGGGAAAAAAAAAATAAATCTGGGCTATTAAGAGGACATGCTGTGCTCTTCCTCTGCAAATAGTTTAAAAAGATCCAACCCAAACTTCAGACAATTTAACATTCACAGTAAAAAGCAGCTCAAGTCAGTCATTAAACCTCAAAGGGATCCCTGAATTGTGCTCTTCTTAATGAATTCAATAATCGATTCTTCCTACACAAATAAGGTGTGGGATGGATCAGCTAATAAGCATTCTCAGTTAATTGCTTTCTCCAAGTGACAATTTGTACAAATGATACCATCAAAGTAGCAATAATATCCTTATTGATTAAATTAATCTCTAAAAGACAACTCAAATAAGTTTAATTAGCAATGCATGACAGAAGCACAAAATACTTTGAAAACAACCTTGTAACCCATCCCAGACGTTGAAATCGCGGCAACAGCCATGCAGGAGACGTTTGCATCTCTATTCAAATGGACACGCGCAATTTTACGGAGCATCTTTAGCCAATGGCCGTGACTAACCATGAAAACCCATGAAACCCTCCCTGCAGAGAAAAAGCGAGACACGCGGCAAAAGCAGTCTTCCCACTTAGTCACACAGTCACTAAAAGCCAGGGCCATGAACAGTTTTTAAAATAAAAGACAAATTTCCAACAGAAGGAGCAGAGCCGGTCAGAGAAGGCTCTGTGCCAAAACGCACACGTGGAGCTGGTGGGGACCCAGAGCAGTGTCAACACTTTCACGGCGTGGAAACTGGACACCAGGTCTCAGCCTGGAGAAGAGAAGGCTCCGGGGAGATCTTATNCGTCAACACTTTCACCCCGTGGAAATTGGACACCAGGTCATAAAATCAGAGCAGAAACTTGTTCGGTACAGCGAAGGGTTAAAATAGTTGGCTCAAAGCTTGTTCAGAGAGAGCACATTATTCTTGCTGGGACCAAGACCAGGATCTGGTCTACAGCACCTGCACTGCACNACTCGATGATCTTCAAGGTCCTTTCCAACCTAAACCATTCTATGATTCTATGAAAATCAGAGCAGAAACTTGTTCGGTACAGCGAAGGGTTAAAAGAGTTGGCTCAAAGCTTGGTCAGAGACAGCACATTACTCTTGCTGGGACCAAGACCAGGATCTGGTCTACAGCACCTGCACGCTCCCCGGGACGAGCGGTGGGAGCTTGGAGCAATACTCGCTCTCCCACTCCTGCGGGAAGAGCGAGACCAGGAGTGAGATGACTCCACGTGCCCCAGCTCCAGCAGCGTCACCGGCGTCGCCTGGTCACCAGCCGGGCGCGAGGATGGGACCCCCCGAGCAGTCTGCTGTGGGGAGCGACCTACGCAGGAACGTTTGGTCCTTGTGGCTCTCACCACAGTAGCAGAGACCCGGCGCCACTGTGATTTGATGCAAGGCACACTTTGGGGGAGGAGGGGAAAAAAAGAAAAGGCATATTGAAAACCTCTCGGTCAAATTATTACCCCAACCTGCCTCGCTTAGCAAACGCTTCTCCGCTCCCTGCCAAGAAAAGGGGAATTAGACTCAATTCTGCCTCGGGAAGCGAGGCAGTGGACATCAGGGAGGAGAGGAGGGAATAAGCACAACCTTCTGGAGACACTCCAGCGCGATAAAAGGAACTACAACAATACAGAGAACAGCATGTTCCCCTTGTCAGGGGCAGAGCTACCCCGCGAGCAGAACAGGAATTTGCCTGGGGCAGCAACGTGCTTAATGGCTTTATTATTATTGTCTGAGCAATCCGAGGATGCTTCCCGGCACGCACGGGAGAGCAGCGAGCCCAGAGCCACCGCTCTGAACGTGAGGAACGGGGTTTTATTTAAGTGGCCCACGCAGGAGCTTTCTCGTTGAGCGAACTGAATGCGGGAACTGAAAGAAACATATGGCCCATATATTTCATCACACGTAGGTACAGTACAGCTTATTTCAGAATATTTGAAGCACATGAATAAAACAAGACTCTTGTACAGTATACGGCCTTGGTCCTTAGCACAGCCCAACCTTCTCAACTCTTTATTTCACTTTGTTATTCAGACTACTTGCATTTAATTTCACCATAATGTAGTTAGCTAGTGCTTTTCCAGACACATGTCCTCCTTGTAGCCTCAATGGGTTTATTACCTCATTTTTGGTTTTTGAGTGTTTTTGGTAATCCAAGAATATAACGTTTCCAAAAATGCCATATGATTCTCAGAAAGATGATGGAATTTGCACCAGCATCAAAAGGAAAACAAATACTTTCTGTATTTATTTTCATCCAAAAATCACTGAAACAAACAAGGAACCACCAAATTACTTTTCCAACTACAGCCAGCAACTTACCAGGCAAAACAGCAAAACACCCACAAAAAGCCTAATCATTTTCTGTTCGACTTGATCCTTTACACCGATTTTGTTTAGAAAGAGTCCCATGTTACTGGTACCGTGCCATGGCTGCTCCAGACCCCAGCCGTGGCAGGTTGCAAGCCCGTGAGGAACCTTTGTTGGCAATACTCTCCACAGGCCGAGAGAGTTGGGGCTGTTCAGCCTGGAGAAGAGAAGGCTCCGGGGAGATCTTATTGCAGCTTTCCAGTATCTGAAGGGGGTCTACAGGAGAGCTGGGGAGGGACTTTTTACTGGGGCATGGAGTGATAGGACGAGGGGGAATGGCTTCAAACTGGAAGAGGGCAGGTTTAGATGAGATATTAGGAAGAAATTCTTGCCTGTGAGGGTGGTGAGCCCCTGGCGCAGGTTGCCCAGAGAAGCTGTGGCTGCCCCATCCCTGGAGGTGGTCAAGGCCAGGTTGGACGTGGCCTTGGGCAGCCTGGTCTGGTGGGAGGTGTCCCTGCCCAGGGCAGGGGGGTGGAACTTCAAGGTCCCTTCCAACCTAAACCATTCTACGATATGTATATCAGGACTTTCAGAAACAGATACATCCATCTGAGACCTGACATCTGCCTGAATCCATAATGACTCTCTATCCAATGACCAGCACTTGGATAAACTATCTATAACTGAAATCTTACTAGGAAGTGGAACTCAAAATATCTGGCAAATGCAGGTGCACCATCTCCAGGGCTGCTCTCCCTCACCTGCACACACACCCGCCAACATGCAGTAAAAGGCACTGATGTGCCATTAGCTCTCGGTCCATAAATAAGACACTTGCACAGAGACTGATTTTTGGAGCTCAGGTATCTTTGAAAATCTACTTTCTACATAGTCTTACAAGGTGGATTTCCTAAAGTATTTTGGCTCTCAAAACCACCAATATTTTTAAAACCTTGACTGGAACACACAGCATGTGAGTGAGCAAACAGCAGGGAAACACATGGGTTGGAACCGCAAGCCCTGGAAAGTCACTTGGGAAAGTGAGGGATTATTTTTTTCCAAAAGGATGTTTATTAGATAGCCTTTTTAGAAAGTTCAGCATGTGAAAAAGAAGAGGACATATGCTCATTGCTTGTCCCTGAGACATCCATCTTATTTTTCCAGTTAAGAAGCCAATCTTCTATGAAATCCCCCAAAATCCTAGCAGACAGGTTAAATTACTAATTTTGAGAAGACTAATTCCACAACGATATTATTAAAATACCCCACAAACAAACAAATAAGGATAGCCACAAGAGAAACTTGGTTTAGAGCGGGATCTCTCTAGACCAAGGAAGTGAGCTGCATGATGATGTGCAATAATTACTTCATATGGAGAAGAGCTATGTGGCATATTTAAAGCCTTTAATTTCTACTCCCTTGTTTAAGTGAGATTATTGCTCCCCGTAGCCAATAACAATAGATTTCTTAAGTTTCTTCTGATTTGCCAGCAAAGCAAATATCCTCTGGTAAATCTATGAGCTGAACAATGATTTTTCATTTTTACAACAGCACAGTCAATTCCATTTTCCAGTTATAAGTCTCCAGCCTCTCCCTATCAGCTTGTTAACGTACAAGCGCCGTACTCTAAAACACGCCTGGAAGAATCTCCATAGACTCTGCCATCCCAAGTCGCTTCTGAACGCTGCATTCATTGCGGATGAATCACTTCACTGTATGTAAACACTCGAATCACTAAGCCACATCTAATATTGCACATAGTAATCAAGTGACGCTGTCACGGTGGATTCTGGAACGAGGAATATCTGCACGGATGCACTGAGGCAGCTCTAAAACCGCAGCTATTAGTGTCTCACTTTTAAAAGTAGGTTTTGCCTGTTGGTGAACTTATTTTATTTGCAGATGCTGAACGCCTGTAAAGTATTTTCAGGCTTTGTGTCTGCTTGAGATACTCACCAGAGTCCCACCAGCCCCCCTAAGACCGTTCGCAGGAGAAAAACGCCACAGTATTTTTCAGGGTATTTAAGATATTCATAACTCGTAGCAACGGTGGGACAACGTGACCGGGGCCTGTTTAACTGGGCATGCCATTTCATCCCAGTAGCTTTCTCCATCAGATCAGACAGATAAGCATCCAAGAAAAAAACCTATACTCACCACTAAAAGCAAGTCATTTTTCCCCTTTAAATTTAAATTAATATGCTACAAAACACATCAACGCGCAGTTCCCCTACAGCATTCTAACAACCGTTTATGTTAACTTGTTAAAGAGTTGCTTTGGGTTCCTTAAATACTGTTAGGTGCGATTTTTCTGGCACACGTGTCACAAACCTTGATGCCGAGCTCGATGTTCTCCCCTCCGTACACATCCATCCCGGGATCCAGAAGCCCAATCTCGCCGAAGAACTTTCTGTGCACAACGAACGAGCAACCGATCATCGCCGGCGTCCTGTACGAGAAGAAAACCAACAGAAACGCACAATTATTGACGTTTTCTAATTTTTAATGGACTGAGGGTCAGTTTCTGCAAAGTTATCTCAGAGACTTGTCAGCAATGAGGGAGCTCTGTGCCTTTGAAGACATTACTTCACCACTGCAATGAAATTGTCCAAAATTTCAGTTCATTTTGCTGTGTAGACTGGAGAAAGGGCTCTCCTGGGATTAAACTACTGAAAAGCCTTCAGGTGTTGGCTCTGTCACAAACATCTTGGTGTGTCTATGGGCAAGGGCACAAATTCTTGGGATTTCCATTCCCCATTCGTGAAGGAAATACAATAACGGCATTTCCTTTCTCTTACTTTCTTCCAGCACATCTAGTAATAGAGGAGACTTCAGGAGAGACACTGGTTTCACGGTGCCTTGTGAAATGAGCTTTCCGACTGCCATCTTTCTTATGTATCACAAAGGAGTCGTTATCAACTAGCGACAACGAGGTAAATTGCAAATCTGCAAAAGCAAATTCTTTAAAAACTCAAGACAACTGCCTGCAGAAACACGTGCCGCGTCATCTGCCCAGTTCCACCGATATCGAGGGGGCTCCGGGTTAGAGATCAAGCTGTCGCATTGGTCCTGCGATCCCTCGTGCCCCGCAGCGACCAGCGCTGCCCGGCCCCGCTTCTGCGAGAGCAGCCACGCGCAGCGTCCGCTCACGGGAAATACCAGAGAAAAATGAGAGCGATACCAACACCACTGACATCAAGAGAATAGCAGAAAGATTGAGGAAAAGCTCGGTGTCAGGGCTTAATTTATCATAACTATGCTATTTCGAGGACTTAATAGATGACTGTTTACTAACGACCCCGGGTGCCACGTGCACACGCACCGTCCCTCCCTCGTTGCCTTGCAGAACGCTGGACCAGATCTCCATCTGCCACAGCCTCCCCGAGATGAGGATGCTGTTCTGATTCACGCAAGCCGAGATCACATTTGGGGGTATTTTTTGAATGGTTAAACACTTGTGACCCTGTCCATAAAATTACACTTTGCCACAGAGCATGGCACTGAACAAAACCGTGTCATTATGCTCTTGCTGCCTGGGGACACGCTAATCTGTTGCGGTTATGGTATGTGGAAAGCTCACCCCCTGGGATATTTTCTGTACTAAAATAGAAATATAAAAACCGTTCTCCCCTTTAACTTGCTTTCATTTTAATCCACGCTGCAAAGAAAAATAAAAACAGGGATCCACTCAGAGGGATCAGCAAGAGGAGATGATGAATTTTAGAGCTAAGCCGTGCCGAGGTTCTGCCAGACTCTGCTCGCACGGGGAGCTGCGGGACCCCCCTGCCCACCCTCAGCTCAAAGCTTCGAGCAGGGACAAGCTCCACCACGCAGGACGGGATGGCCATCCCCTCCGCAGCTCCTGGCCTGGGCCCAGGGGACACTCGCCTTCTGCTGCCGGGGAGAGACTTGCAGGGGGTAACACCAATGGCAGCCCACGGACCTGGAAACCTCACACCTCTTAGAAACGCCCCTTCTTCCAAAGGGAACCTGATGGTAAGGTAGAAATGGGCAACGGGATCGTGTGCTTTACCGGCAGCCCCAGAGTCCTGCCTCAAAGCACACTTCACGGCTTGTCCACGCTGTGGAGCACCTTCAAGGCTGAACTAAGCAGTTACGGCCGGCAGAGGAGGAAAGCACCCTCGAATATACAGAGACAGGTTACAGACGGCGAGGATCAGGCCCACGCTCAGGCGCTCCATCCACACCGCCCAAACTGCCTGTACCCACCGGAGGAGCACCCGGCGTCCCCAGCGCACCCCGGGCAGCCGCGGGGCTCAAGGACCCCCAAGAAACCTCACGGCTCAGCTCTGCCCACAGCCGCCCCAATCAATCCTTGTGAAACCCTTGAGCTCCTTGGATGACGAGTTCCAGCCACTTAAGTGCTCTTATTTATAGACATTTTAATACTTTTAATAGACTGGTAGAACAGCTGAATGCTGCTGCCATATTAAATTAGCTAGAATCAGAATCCATCAGAGGATTTTCTTCCATAGATCTCTTCCCTGACAGCCAGCTCGGCCTTCCTCCCAATAAGCAGTATAATGTTTCATGGTTTGCTGCCACTCTAGTACTTAAGATTTCAATTCTACTGCTTTATTTGTAGCAAGTTAACTGCCATTAGCAGAAACAATTCTTTCTGAAATGATAAGCACCTTAGAGATGCCAAACCTAATAGCTCCATTATCCTAGATTACCTCCTGGAATTAAACAGAAGGGTAAGTTGCTCCGGTTTTACATGGAGCGTGAACAACCCAGTTCACCTCCTCTTCTGGGAATAGGCGTGGGGGAGCACAGGAACCTTTGACTTCTCCAGCCACAACCTGTTAGGTCTGTTAAAGGCACTCAGAGAACAGCTAAAGCCAGAAAAAAAAAGTCCAGGTGAAACTTTCAGACATATGAAACTGCATTTCTGATCCAATAATGTGGCTCACTGGGAACTCACCACCAGATAAACGAGGTTTTCTGAACTGGAAGCTGCTCAACAGCCGTGCATGGGAGCCGTAGCCTAAGAAAGCTTTTTTCATCATTATTTTGCAACATGACTTCACTTTATAGACCACAGAGTCACCGATCCTTTCCAAAACGTTCTCGGAAACAGCCTGACTGGGACTTTGCAACTTCACCTTCAAATTTTCCTCTTCTTCATTTTGCGGCGCATTCCGTCTCCGACACGCGCTACCGTGAAGCATGCAAAGCAGCGCTCCCGAGTGCATCTGAGGTCCCTCAAGCAATACAAATTAACTGCTACATTCTTCTTTGTAACAATGCCTCCATATTAAATAAATGAGGAATCAAGCGGCGCTCAACAATTTAAATAAAAACACCATTTGATTTTGTAGTAAATCCTTCCAAAAGGTGGACGTTTACAATAATAGATAGCCCATCCACAATGAAATAATGGCCTGCAGACAAAGAGCTGATAAAGCCTCTTGTTCCTCTGCCCCTTAATTAAAAGCATTAACACAGTTTGTTTTTAAAAATCACACACAGCTCAGCTCAGCTCAATGCATTTTTATTTGTCCCGATAGCTATTCTTTCTTTAATGAGAAAGGAAAAGCAGAATTTGGCAGGAAAGGATGAACAGAGATGTTTAGCAGAATTACTGGGTTTGTATCCAGAAATCCACAGCGTTAGCTCCTCGCCACTATTTTGGTTGGATCCTCTACACAATAAGTGACGAAAGGTCAAAAAGAGCAGCTTTTATGAAATATCCTCAGCGTGAATCTCTAAATAAAGATGAAGACGATACAGGGAAAAACGTTTCTCCTAGTCTATTAAGTTACTTTAATGGTCTTCCGTCCTTTAGTGCACAGTTATCGTCTAATGATTAGAAAGTCTCAAGTAGATTGCTTCTTCAATTCAAGGAAATTAATTTTCCTACACAATTGGATTTTGCTTCCAATTTTATACTGAAGCGCAAGTTATAAAATATGTAGAAAAAAGATATTAAAAAAATAATTAGCGGTCATACCACTGAGCGCAAGATGGCTGAGAACTTACTTCAAGAACTGCTGGGGTGTCCAGTTTCCATTAAACTGCTGTTGTTTTTAATGAACGTCAATCATGGAGTTGCTCACCTTCGACAACACAATCCCAGTGCTTCAGGAGACACATCACCGCATTTAGCACGTTTGGGATGGCCCTTTACCCACCCAGAAAAGTGTTCTTTGTCCCTCTCCCAATCTTGCCATTCCTAATTAAACGTTCCAAATTCAAACACCTTATTTTCCATTTGGAGATTCCAGACTTGTCCAAAACATGCACAATTTCCCACTTCTGCTGCCCGTCTGCACCTCCACGTTTCAGCCGGGGCTCACGGGTGGGAGCCAGCTGCGCAAGTCCATGCGACCTGATGAGATACATCATGAGAGAACTGGCAGACGAAGTTGCTAAGCCACTATCCATCATATTTGAGAAGTTGTGGCCAGCCGGTGAGGTTCCTGCCGACCGGAAAAGGGGAAATATAACCCCTATTTATCCAGTGCACCCTCAGCAAGTTTGCTGATGACGCCAAGCTGTTTGGTGAGGCAGACATGCTGGAGGGGAGGGATGCCATCCAGAGGGACCTGGACAGGCTGCAAAGGTGGGCCCATGCCAACCTCATGAAGTTCAGCAAGGCCAAGTGCAAGGTCCTACATCTGCGATTGGAGCAATCCCAAAGCACAAATCCAGGCTGGGCAGAGAATGGCTGGAGAGCAGCCCCGAGGAGAAGGACTTGGGGGTGCTGATTGACGAGAAGCTCAACATGAGCCAGCAATGTGCCATCGCAGCCCAGAAGGCCAACCGCATCCTGGGCTGCATCAAAAGAAGTGTGGCCAGCAGGGCGAGGGAGGGGATTCTGCCCCTCTGCTCTGCTCTCATGAGACCCCACCTGGAGTATTGCGTGCAGCTCTGGAGCCCTCAACACAGGAAAGACATGGACCTGTTGGAGCAGGTCCAGAGGAGGTCCACAAAGATGATGCGAGGGATGAAGCACCTCTCCTATAAGGACATGCTGAGAGAGCTGGAGTTGTTCAGCCTGGAGAAGAGAAGGCTCCAGGGAGACCTTAGAGTCCCTCTCAGTACCTCAAGGGGGCCTACAGGAGAGCTGGGGAGGGACTGTTTACAAAGGCATGTAGAGATAGGACGAGGGGCAATGGCTTCAAACTGGAAGAGGGCAGGTTTAGATGAGATATTAGGAAGAAATTTTTCCCTGTGAGGGTGGTGAGCCCCTGGCGCAGGTTGCCCAGAGAAGCTGTGGCTGCCCCATCCCTGGAGGTGTTCAAGGCCAGGTTGGACGGGGCTTGGAGCAACCTGGGCTGGTGGGAGGTGTCCCTGCCCAGGGCAGGGGGGNNNNAAACCACTCTGTGATTCTATGATAAATAACCCTGTAGCTTTAAACAGTGGTTTATGAATTATTTCCCTGATGATACCAGCGTAAGGAAGAACACCATCTTTACTTTTACGTGACACTCTATGACAAAACACTTGATTTTCTTTTGGCCATAGACAAAATTAAGAACCTGATTTGCAAACAGAGACAACTGTCAGTGCTGTCACCTCTGGGCTTCGGCATTAAGGACTGACCCCTCTGGTGGTAAGACAGGGTTACTCAGACCCTGCCCGCAGGCAGCAGAACTCCACGGGGCAGACACCGTGCAAAACCCTCTCCTCCGCTGGCAACAAGCCGTCTCCTGGGGGCTCAGGGACTGCTCAGCCTCACAAGGGGACTCCAGGGTGAAGCCCTCCCGCTCCGGCTGCCTTCCTGGCCAGTCCAGCCCACTGCAGACCACGCACTGAGCCCACTCTGACCACAGCAGGACGGCTCTGGGGTGGCGGAGGGGCAGCATCTCCACTGAGCCATCCAAAGGCCACCCCGGGGCTGCTGCCATCCCTGGGTGACGTGCTGTTCTGACGGGGACCTGCAGTCAGTCCAACTGCAGAGCCAGAGAGGAAACCTCTGGTCCCTCAGGGTTTGGGGGGCAGAGAAATGGAAGAGGAGATGAAGCGAATGAATTAAAAATGAACTGGAAAACAACAAGCCCATTTTTCAACTGCACTTGGCTTAGTGACCACCCGCATCCTCGGGACCTGCCCCGGCTCTCGCGGCCCCTTGGTGGCGAGGCGGTGACAGGAGAGGTTCAGGCAGAGCCTGGAGCTGGAAGCGACCCCATTCTTCTGTGAAACAAGATTACGCCAAGGCAAGACAACTCCCCGCGCAGGGGAAACGGTGGGGCCAGGCAGACAGAACCAGCGACCCAAAGATAAACCTGGCCCTGCCCAGCCTGCAGATCAGCTCTACCCCACCACTGCACCTTGCTCCCCTTCCCCTGTCCTCACAGAGGGTTTGGCCACATCCAGGAGGCACCAGCGAGAACGAGGATGAGGATGCAGACGAGGCAGCACCCTCCTGCCTGGCACCTACCCTTGCAGCCCTCCTCCCCACAAGCTCCTCATCTGTGAGGGCAAATGCCTTATTCAACATATTCATCAACAACCTGGATGAGGGGATAGAGTGTACCCTCAAAGTTTGCTGATGACACAAAACTGGGAGGGATGGCTGACACACCAAACGGCTGTGCCACCATTCAGCAACACCTAGACAGGCTGGAGAGTTGGGTGGAGAGGAACCTAATGAAGTTCAACAAGGGCAAGTGTAGGGTGCGGCACCTGGGGAGGAATAACCCCATGCACCAGTACAGGTGGGGGGCTGACCTCCTGGAGAGCAGCTCTGCAGAGAAGGGCCTGGGAGTCCTGGTGGACAACAGGATGACCATGAGCCAGCAATGTGCCCTGGTGGCCCAGAAGGCCAATGGCATCCTGGGGGGCATCAAGCAGAGTGTGGCCAGCAGGTCAAGGGAGGTCATCCTCCCTCTCTGCTCTGCCCTGGGGAGGCCACATCTGGAGCGCTGTGTCCAGTTCTGGGCTCCCCGGTTCAGGAAAGACAAAGAACTGCTGGAGAGAGTCCAGTGGAGGCTAAGAAGATGATCAAAGGACTGGAGCATCTCTCTGTTATGAGGAAAGGCTGAGGGACCTGGGGCTGTTTAGCCTGGAGAGGAGAAGGCTGAGAAGAGATCTCAGCAATGCTGATCAATATCTAAAGGGCGGGTGGCAAGAGGATGGGGCCAGACTCTTTCCAGTGGTGCCCAGCGACAGGACAAGGGGCAATGGGCACAAACTGGAACACGGGAAATTCCATCCCAACATGAGGAAAAACTTTTTTCCTGTGAGGGTGGCAGAGCACTGGCACAGGCTGCCCAGAGAGGTGGGGGAGTCTCCTTCTGTGGAGAGATTCCAAACCCACCTGGATGTGTTCCTGTGCGACCTGCTCTGGGTGCCCCTGCTCTGGCAGGGCGTTGGACTAGATGATCTCCAAGGGTCTCTTCCAACCCCTGCTCGTCTGTGACTCCGTGAAACGCAGGGTGCCCCCGTCTCACCCCTCAGCCCCATTCCAGCTTCTCCCTAAAGCCACCATGCAGGGCAGACACGGCCTGGGTGCGTGTTACGGAGTGGTATTTGCTTTAAAAGCAAACTTCAGATCATTAATTTAAGAACTTTGCAGTAGTGGAAGAGTGTCTGAGCGCCAGCGCAGCCGCGGGAAGCGGCTAACAGTAGCGCGCGAGGGCAAGATGCTGATCGCAGAAGCCCGAAAACTAATGTCACACCCGAAGCGCATCTCCAAAGGAGAAATAAATATTGCTTCTGCCTCCTACGGCGGGACATCCACATGCAGATGCGGAGTCAGGCAGGAGCCACGCTCTCAGCTTCCCTTCGCTGCCTGCGTAATGGCTTGGGCAGATGAAAGCTGGATGTCTTTCACAAGAATGTAATAAAATTTCTACAAAGGAACGGCATTTTAGCCCACAGCAGCGTACCTTGCTTAATATTATCCCCAGGATGGCATCTGCAATAGTTGTTTCTTGAATAATTTTAGCTTCCCTGCCCCAGTGACCTTGGCTAATTGTCTGTTTCAAATGGGTTTATTTTCCTGCTGTTGCTAAGTGCTACAGAATCTGCGAAACAAATTAAAAAGAAGAGATACCGCATAAAAGAGATGCTAGATTGAATGCCTTTTCTGAATTTACTGGAGATTAATACGACTCGAACTTTTAATGGCAAAGAAGCTGTGAAAACTATGTATTTTTTAAAATACCTATTATGTCTACCCATGTCCGTGACCTTGCTCAAGATAGATTTGACTTTGTCGCCGTTGTGTGCCTGCTCCCATTTCCACGTCGAGCAGCGGCTCGCTCGGGGACCTCAGGCAACGCATTTAACTTCTTTGTACCCCCGTTTCCTCATCTGTCAGGTGAGTATAATACCTAGACGCTCCTGAGAAAAAGCTTTTATAAATCACTTCAGTGACTTCCACATCGGAGCTGCTGAATTAACCACCGATACCATTACGCGTGCCAGACCCCCCCAGTATAAGTCATCTATGGTGAGAGAAGCGCTGGTAGTTAATAACCTTATAAGCGAGGAATGGGACATCCCGTTCGCCATTTCTAGCCTTGCTTTAAGGCACCAGCAGCAAGGAAAGCCGCGTGCACGCCCTTGTGGTGCCCACGGTGCGCTACGACACACTGTGCGAGTCTACAGAAGGTTTCTGTTTACACGTCCAAGCCTCAGGGCTATGACTCAACTCCAAAATTTCCCCTCCGGGGTAAAAACCGCTGCCGAGGTCATTCCCTTAAAGCATTCTCCTTCCTTGTGTATTCTAGAAAACCCAAGGATGTCCCAGCGCTAAAAATCACCACACGCCTGAGCACCCACCTCCACGCTCCCGGTTCTTCAGCACTTTCTGCAGGAGTTTTCCTACAGATGCGTGCTGCTAACAGCTGCCAAAATGCTCACGTGCAGGTAGCAGCTGTCCCCAACTCTACCTATTTTGTCAGCTGAAGTACAACTCCAGCCCCAAACATCTCCAGTACATGGAGATGGGCTGAGCCCATTTTCGCAGCAGAAGACAATTCAGCCACGTGCCAACTGCCCAACCATCTCCCACGGCCATCTTCGTTGGGACCTCAGCAGAAGACACCAACCTCGAGAAACCCTGCCAGCCCAACAGCCCTCAGATGGGAACAAGCCTTGCCCGGGGTCAAGAAGATTTGTGGAAGGCCTTTTGGGCTGTTCTCCGTCCGCGGCCCGAGCGCTGGCAATAGCACAAGGCGTAACTCCGACGGCCCTGGTCCTCTCTCCCCGTGCTCACGGGGGAGCAGTGCTGCATCGCGGCGTTCCGGGTGCGTGGCTTTGAGTCCTGGAGTACAAGCCCTGAAGAAGTCACCTTGGAGAAAGCAAATTTCGTGATTACCCTTCAAATGGGACTCAGTCTCTGTTCAGGAACGGTTTTGAGGAAATAGCTGCAATTACAGGATTCTCCCTTGGGGTATCCTTAAAAGGTGGCGCTTCATTTTCGCTGATTTAATGGCAGTTGCAGAGCTATTCCTGGAGGCAGTGCAGAGCCAGGCTCTCGGGGGACACCCAGTCTTCCACGCGTGGTCTGAACCCTTCGTCCCGCCACGCGGGGCGCAGGTGCCTCCCCGGGACACGGGGGAAGAGGCTCCTTCCCCCGGGCCGCTGGAGCGGGACGGCACAGTCGCACACACCAGCGCGCCGGGGGCTGACCCCTAACGGTGTCCCATTTATTCACAAAGGCAGAATTGGGCGAAATAATAGTGATCACTCGTAGTGATTTATTAGGGACGGTCCTAGAGGAGAGGCAACGCAGAGCGTCAGATTTGGAGGCTGAGATAAAACAGAGCATGATTTTCATATATGCACTGCCTCGTATTGGAAACCACAGAAAAATGTGTAAAAAGAGAGCAAGAAAAATACCTTCCCTGTGTGGAAAGCCATTGCACTTCAAGCCAGAATACAGCGGGGAGCACAGATTGGCACGGATGAAGAGTCAGAAAGGCACAGTATTTAGTTAACCCGGTTTTACTTTTCCTATACGCCTGGTCCCCTAAAGGTCTTACACTCAAAGCAGATCTGGAAATTGCCGTTACGTTTTACTCGCACAGAAATTATCCAGCCGGAGCACATCTCGTAATCAAACCCAGGAGCTAAGCCACAAAGCCTCGGCTCCGCGAGGAAAATAGATGTTTTCTTACATCTCATTAGTTAAAACACGTTAACCAACATGAGATGAAACTGTAGCAAAACAAAGCCGTTTGCAATTTTAATCTGAGCCGGGAGGTGAGAGTAAATCAGAGTCTCTTCCCCACGCCGTGTATCCGCACGGGGCACAGGAAAGCTGCTGCTCCGGAACACAGGGTAGGTAAGGAGAGCGCATACCTCTAAAGATTAATCAACAGAAGGTCACGGTCTCTTCCTACTATCGACTATCAGTCGCCTCTTCAGCGCAAGTGGCAAGCGTGCTCCTGAACAGCTTATTCGGGGCTTTTCAATCCCACGTGAACTTTTCATTAAAAGGGTAGTGTTTGTCTATGCAAATCAGACCTATTTATTCCACGCTGGAGATGCGGAATTCCCCAGGGCAACGTCAGGGACTGGCTTCAAAGTTTCACCAGAAGTAGTTTAAAACCTCAT
Source organism: Anarhynchus alexandrinus (assembly GCA_008711295.1). NCBI lineage: Eukaryota > Metazoa > Chordata > Aves > Charadriiformes > Charadriidae > Anarhynchus > Anarhynchus alexandrinus. Next base: position 1,563,196 of record VUYV01000142.1, read on the forward strand.
TTCTGCTAATTGGCAGCGACTGAAATCCACCTCGTTGGGCAGCTCGGAGCAGAACGGGAAGCGCCTTCACCAGTGCCCCTCGATACCGGGACTGGATTTGACGCACGCGGGTAGGCACCCAGCGCCTGCAAGCCATTTCCCAGTCCCTCAAGGAGACAACGTTTTTACGTAGTCCTAGATTTAAGGATTTGTATTTGCACCCCTTCCAAAATCCCAGGGGCAGGAGAATGCTAGGATTTCACCTCTATGAAGGTGAAAGGTTTCTTCCACTTTATCTCCTCTAACGCGTGACCCTTTGGCACTTCCAATCTCTGACATAACAAAACACTCAGTGCAGGAAAAGGGAAAGGGGGGGGAAAAAAAAAGACGGAATGTTTCTCCTTAGAAATACCGAGATGGAGACCAGCGTTTGGGTGTCAACGACTGCACGTGCTCATCCAATCCAGTATCTAATCCTAATCCTGCTCCCACTGGTTTTCAAATGGGAGCGTCTCATTCCTTACAGACAAAGTCAATATCAAAGATGGAAAACCTGCAGCAGCTCTGGGTCTCTGCCGTCCCGCTCGCTGCAGCCCCATCCCGGCGCGTTCGGCTCCGCGGCGCTGCTCGCCGTCGCCGAAGGACCCGTCCCAATGGCTTCCGCAGGCGTTGCTGCATCGGGAATACGGCCCTGCGCTTGCCATCAGTAATAAATGCAATGTAACTGTAACTTCAGCTCCTTCCACTGTCGCTAGACTGCTAATTAAATGATAATTACTTTTAGCCGTAACATGTATAACTAACAGGCACTTAACAGGAACGTGTTATTTACTTTTCTTTTTTTTAACGTGAATATATTTTTTTCTCAAGGGCAGCAAAGCTGCCGACGTTCAGTCCTGTTCTTCCTCTCCACCCAGCGTGACAATCACAGCGAACAAATTTCACAGGTAAACAAATTTCTCCTCTCCTCCTGAGACACAACTCTCAGCCCAACGCAGCAGCAAGCCGTGCCCCGGTTAAAGCACCGAGCCGGACCTGAAGGATCCCTCACTCTGGTCTGAGCTGCCAAAGACCCCTCGGTACCCAAAAATGGGGCTTGGGCAGCGTGTTGTGTCCTAGACCAGGAAAATCAGTGTCCCCATTTAATTTGCTGGGCTCCCAGGTCTTAGCGAGCGCTCCCCAGGGCTCAGCTCTCAGCTTCTCCTCACCTGGAGAGGAATGAGCTGAGTGCAGAACCTCAAGTGCTCTCTGCCAAAAACCCCAGGTGGGGGCGGCGGTGCCACCACCCCATCTTTCACACAAAGCACACGGCTGCACTTGTACACCTCTATACGGACCAGTCCGAGCAGGGGGGCGCAGAAGGCAGATACGGCACGGCGGTTGGGTTCCATCCCAACCCCACGGCTCCTTTTCACTCCTCGTGGATGGAGATACGTGATGTGGCAAGGAAGACATTCACCATGAATTGCACAAACCCAAAAAGCATTTCTCCAATGCAGCGCCACCAAAATACTCCTCCAGCTTCTAAACTGGCTTCAAGCGACTCTCAAACCCCAAATGAAAAAATTGCAAATGATATTTAAAGGTGGTGAGAGATAATATGAAGATGGGCCCTGAGGGCCATGCACGTAAGCGTCACTCTCGAACAAACCTGCTCTGTTTGCAGCTGAAATGTCATTTTTATTCTCTGAACGCTCCAGCCAAACCCCAGAAATCGAGAGAGAAACCTCTTTTGGTGAATCATTGCCTATAAGAAAGATGCCGCAAGCCAAACCCACGCATCTGGGGACAAACCCCCAAATGAAACTGTAGGCTGTCACAAAGCAGAGTTAAGAAGTAATTCCCCCGACAGGAAGGAACGGAGCGCGAGTCCCCGTCAGCTCGGCTGGCCCCTACGAAACAACACGAATAAAGGAGCAGCGAAAGATGAATGCCACCGTTACGCCTAGCCCAGCTCGGGAATGCAGGCACACGGCACCTCCTCCAGGAGAGGGTTATTTTGCACAGAATACAAACCTACAGCGTAACCACAACTCACCGACCGGTCCCAGTTTCCTTCGAACGCTCCGAAGTACCTCCTAGACTTAAATTCCTCCTAAACACTCAATGCAAGGCGCTATCGGGAATACGCGTTGGGTGACTATTGGGCTCCTCGTTATCAGTTTGGCGCAGAGCCGTGCTGCTCCCCGATACATCGCTGCAACGGGCATTGAAGATAAAGATTCAGGAGACTGAAGTTACTGGGAATTTCAGAGATATCTCTGCAGACAGAATTTAGGCAAACGCGGTTATGTTCGCCATAGGCTGATACTAAGAATAGGGACGTGAGTAATGGTTATTGACAGACGGAGCACTTTCACTTTGTGGGTAAATGAGAGTGCACCGAAATAGCCCTGTAAGCACCTCAAAGAAGCCGAGTAATGCATTTATTTTGACAACTACTTGATAGGAGCCTGTTCCTAGGGAGGGCAGCTCTCAGGTTCATCTTACCCTTCACGCATCCATAGCGCAGAAGCACAATTCCTGAGAAACAGAACAGATACATTTTGTGCCTCCAGCATTTAATAGTAAATGTCATTCTCATTTCTCAGGGTTTGGAATTTATTTTATTTTAAACACTGAGCGAAGCAGACAGAAAAGAAAAATGAATATGGGAAGAACTGTATCGAAATGTAAACGCAAATTTGGTAAAGACGATTGCCAGGTAAGGAAACTCAGAGGTGGAGAGGCCGTTTTGGATTCACCTCTATCTGGATTAGAGCAGCTCTACCCAACCACAAATCAGATGTTCCAATATTTGCAAAGGGATTTAACCAAACTGCCTTTTTAAAGGGTTAGACAACTTAGGGATTCAAAAGCTACTTTTGAAAAGCTGAAATCACATCCCATCCCAGGTACATTTATCATACCAAGACACCTATGAAAATTTTAAGGATCTGTGTGTTTCCTCCTGTAGATGTCCACAGGTTTGGGACCACTACTTTGATGCAAGAGCTCTTGGAAACGGTGGTGTGAAGCAATGCTGATCACAGTGCAAGCAACGAAATTGCTGAAGATGATCTACTGACTTCAAGTTGGTACAAAGCTCCATGCCTGAGCACAAGAGCCTAGCCAGTGACCGACTTCTGCTGGAATGGGGCACACTCAACGTGAACCCACTCAGAGTCAGTCTGCTGGGGGTTTTATAGGTGGTGGTTTGGGTTTGTTTGGTTGGGTTTGGGTTTTGTTGTGGAAGGGACGTTGTGTTTTCTTTTTTTCTTTAAAAAAAAACACCAAAGGCATTGATTTTCTAAATGGAGAACTTGGATTCAAGGTCCTCTTCAAGTCATCAGCAAAAACTCTCAGCAAGCTCCTCGGCAGCAAGAGTTCACCTTCAATGTTTAAGAAAAAAGAAGGAGGTGTTTGAATTACAGGTTGCTCACGTAAGCAAGCACTGTACGTCACCGGCCAGCCTGCGCTCTCTGGCACCTGATAATTAGGTGACGGCACAAGTTGGGATGAATGGGCTTAGCCATGTGTAAAGGCAGCATCAGCCCAAGAAGAAGTGGACCTGAGGAAGAGCCAGGATTTCACTTATACACTTACTATGATGGGCGCTTCCTTGAAGTCAGCTTCTTAGGGGAGCAAAGGGAATGGAGAAAATAGGTCCTTTTCACCCTTCCAATAGTCATCCCAAGGAATATAACGTCATTCACTGACTACACACAGTCAAACTGGAGAAGGCAGCACGAATGTTCATTTAGCCACGTTTGCAGGTGTTTTCTTGCAATTCACGACCAATTTGGCAACAAGGTTCCCAGGACAGAAAAGGAGGAGGTGGAGGGATGGCTGGTTCCCCACACCCCAGCCTTGGTGCGGGCACGGGCTCCTCTCCGGGAGGTGATGGGCACTGCCCCTCAGCCACCACGGTGCAGGTTGGGCGGAGGGGGATTTGAAATCGGTGGGTCTTTCAGCTCTGCAATACGGTTTTGTAGCTCGACGCGTAAAAACGCCGCCGGGAGCAGAGAGGGAACTGCTTCCACTTTCCAGAGAAAGGTGACATTTTGACACGGGGAATCCCAAGTGCTTTGCCATTCTCGTTTTGCTAACAAAGCGTTTGTCCCTCGCCACAACCCGCTTGTGGCCAAAAGGCTGACTCTTTTCTTTGCGTCTTGCCTAGAAGTTAAGCAGCGCCAGATTCCTCGGGGGAGAGGATCTGCAGTCTGCCCTGGCAGACCTCCAGCACGCCGCAGGCTTCGCGCAGATCAACACTTGGGTGATTGAATCCACGGTCTGGAAAAAACTGGAGGAAGTGGATGTCAGCATCTGGACTCCTAGAAAATAAATCGGATTAGCGAGGAAACCTTTACCAGCGGATCGCCTGCGGAGTCCCGCAAATCCAAAGGCCGTTGAACCAAACCAAGAGCTGCAATGAGTTCATCCCGTAAGGACACGCTCCGTACCTTCTAATCCCAACTGCTTTCTGAATCTTGGACAAACGAGTATTAATTGAAATTGCATTTTTAAGTGCCTTTGCAGAGGCTTCTTGCTTGTGCAAAATTAACAGTGGGAAGGAAAGACAGAAAAACCATAGGCACGTGCTAGGAATCACTGCCAGTTTTACTGTGTGGAATAACAATTAAGCCCTCTCTTTCTGCAAAGCACCACGTGCCAAAAGAGCCAAAAGCACTTTCCCTCCACTTTTGCCTTTAATCAGAAAAAAACATGTGTTGATTTTAACAGTCTACGGATGGACCGCAGAAGAGCCAAGGGAAGTTTTCAGCTCCCCGCCGCCAGAGCCGGCTGCAGGAGGAGGCTGCTTTCTAACAGCACACTGCGATGTTAAGGAGTCCATCAGAAACGGGGAGTCAACAGCAAAACCAAACTCTTCTGAAGCCGTGGGGTAAACCTGTACATAACCTCCACAGGACAAGTGCTATAATGAAAAGGTTCCTAATCTGCACGTGAAACGCACTTGAACGCTTCAGCGTTAATGCTACACTGAAGAACCTCTTTATTGAGGTCCCACTTTACCATCCCTGCTTTAATTGAGAGGCGAGAATCTGACATTTTAAAAGTTGAGAGACTAAATTCTGGATGGCATGCTCTCTCTGAAGAATTTACTCTGAATCAAGAAAACCATTTAAATCCACAGTGATGGCTTGTGACACATTTTGGAGATTCCCGCCTAGCAATTTTCAAAAAGTAAAAGAACGCTGTCGTACAAAACACTGTACAGCATTCACGTTTTTAGAAATTGCTGCTTTACGCCTCTCTACATGTAGTGTTAAGAGGGGAAGTAGGGCACGGCAAAAGACACCATGGAAACAAGCTGTCCCACTGGCAGCCAGTTTAAAGAGCGTCTCCCAAATTGGAGAAAAACCAAAACAAACCAAAACTTCGCTCTCGTAAATATCTAGCCACTAGCAGTTAGGAATACTGTTTGGCAAATTTTGGTCTTAATCATCCAAACAGTACTGACTTCAATAATATGTTTTCAAGTAAAAGATGACTCAGTGAACAAAGCTTAGAGTACGCTTTTCCACAGGATCGGTGCTTACTCCTGATCTTCATACAGGCTCCGACTCTGCAAAACCCTACACATGTCCTTCACATCAACCATGAGTCTCTCCAACAGCTTCAGATCCCTGATGGTACGTACACATTCCACTCTTATCCCGATGCAGAGCCTCAGACCTTTCACTAAGGCCAAACCAGCTCATTAGATTATCATTATACATCAGACAAAACTGCTCCCATCCACCTGAAGGTTTGGGAAATGCCCCCCATCCCCCAACGGTTTTTAAGAGCAAAGGCAAACCGGAGCCCACAGCTCCACTTACACAAACCTCCCAACAGCACCGCGAGATTCCAGCCCTAAATCTGGAGCATGCGAGAGCTTCCTTGGTAATAAGAAAGAAAAAAAAAAAGGAAAGAAAGCGCAGAAGTGCAGAAAGAGGAACTACAACAGTAACCTGGATAATAAGAAAAAAAAAGGAAAGAAACTGCAGAAAGAGGAACTACGACAGCAGAGCACGTGCTATCGCAGAGACGCAGTGTGCCAGGTCTGAGCTGCCTATGAAGAGCCAAATCAAAGCCGTTTACAGAAGGATGATCTCGGTTCTTAGGTATGGTTAAAGCCAAAAGCCCACTTCCCTCTCCCCTTGGCTCCTTCTCTGTACTTTAAAATACAACGAGCAAAAAATAAGCAGATGGCTGGTGCCGTTCTGGGACTGCCGCAACCTTTGCCTTAATTACTGCCCTGCACGAAAATCATATCTGCATCCAGCGGACACAACGGTTCTGCCCTTAAGCAGCTGCGGGAGCTCGTGCCAGTGGCCCTTTGTCACTGGGGCCGTTTGATCTGGAGCTCTCTCCAGCTGTGAAGAGTTGTGGGGCAGAGAGAAGACTTCAAGCGATCTCGGAAAAAACAAACCGCCTCCCAAAAAGTCAAATTGTCAAATTGGGGAAACGCTTCCCGCACATTCACACAAGTTTCCCAACAACTTTTTTTTATACTATTATTTTAGCAAAAAAAGCTCTTCTGGCCAATGTATGAAATGAAAAACTCCTCCTCACTGCCCACAGCAAATCAGCCCCATCATATATGCACACGTATGCAGAAGGAGGTCACAGGCAAATCCGGGATTTGACTCCACATTTCTCCTTCAAGAACTGGATGAAAAATTCAGCTCAATTTAAACACAACAATTGTTGCTTTTTTGCCTTTCCGAGTGCCCCAGCGTCCCCGGAGTTGCTTTAGAGCCACACTGAGAATCAGATGCGAGAGCCAAAACTCCGCAGTATTAGCCTGGGATTTAGAGCATCTGTGTGGTTGTTTTTTCTCCCCATTAATTTAATTTGACAGAAAAGAGCAGGAAGGCTTCTGGCTCCCGTGTGGGCAAAGTGGATAAACAGCAGGAATTTTAAGGGAAGCTGAAACGAAACAGAAAAGAAAGAGGCTAGTGCCCTGGCTAACAGCCTTTTGTGCTTCCCCTCCCCCCGCCCCCATTCTCCGTGCCCTGCATGTAATAATGAGACCATTTCCATGATTACCACTTGCCTGTTTCAACCTATCCTTTGCGTTTGATTTAGGCCACTTTGATGGGAAAAATAACATGCAGCACTCTTTGAGGAAAGGTCACCTCCCAGGATGGATGCCGTGATGCGGGAGGAGCAGCAGCGCCCCACCGCTGCCCGACCGCCCCCCAAATCCACCGCATCTGGGCTCCAGAGCAGCAAATCCTAACCCTGCCGCTTCGGAAAAACCTACCAGAGTGAGATGGAATCACAGAATCATAGAATCGCTGAGGTTGGAAGGGACCTTTAAGATCATCAAGTCCACCCATTAACCTGCCCTGACAAAACCACTTCTAAACCATGTCCCCAAGTACCACATCCACCCTTTTTTTAAACACCTCCAGGGATGGCGAATCCACCCCCTCCCTGGGCAGCCTCTTCCAATGTTTAATAACCCTTTCAGTGAAAAAATGTTTCCTAATAGCCAATCTAAACTTCCCCCAGCATAACTTGAACCCATTTCATTCCTTAATGGGAAAACATTTGTGTAGCTCTGCAGACAGAACTGCCCGAATTTAGCATCACAACTATTTTTTGCAAAGGAGATCTTGACGCCTTGTTTGTTTTCATTATTTTCCTGAAGAGTTTCCAGTGTGGGCAGCAGCGCAGCCTGTTCACCACACCTCCTCTCCTCTCCAGTAAGACCTGGTTAAGCAACGGCTGCTGACACCGGCTGGCTGACACCCTGCGGAGCAGCACCGGGTCCCATCCGAACCCGAACAGCGCTGACCTCTCAAGCAGCATACGCGAGCGCAGCATCTTCCAAGCCGCATCGCTCCTTTTCTTTCTCTACAGATGTCTCAGCCAAGCTGAAACGCAGCCAGACTGGAAGGAGGCTGAGGTCTGATCCCAGCCCTGGTTTGGAAGCTCGCTACCTCCAAGCGGGGAAGGAAAAAGGTGACTTTGCTGCCTGACACGGCGCGTGGGAGTCGTAACTCGGCTCTACGCAAACGAAAACAGGCAAGTCAAGCTCTTCCTTCTGCAAAGCACATCCCACAGCAGAGCTGCTGCAACAATAGCTAACACCAGGGCTAAACCTCACCCCCTCCCTCTTCAATAAATGGAAAATCTTGGCTCAAGAGGAGAAGGAATTTTGCGATCAGCTTCAGTAGGGGAAAGGGCTTTAGCCACGATCTTCAGGGCTTTGGCAGAGGAGTTCGGTACAAACGCTAAGCCCTCTGCGTCTGCCCCACCTCTCCCAGCAACGGCAGCTTTTAATTAAAGCAGAAACATACGACGCTAATTGGCGTTCTCAGTCGCCCAACCCCAGCAAACATCCAGCACAACCCCCTGACCGACTCCGGATTGAGCCCAGTGGGAGCGAGATCAGAGTGTGGCCCATCAGCTATATAAGGAACGCACTAATTAAACACCAGCTGCTTCACAATTTTCTATAGTTTTATCAGCCACCCACTCTGACGATATAAACAATCAACAAGACACCGCTATGAGAGATGGTCTACGGCTAAAAGAGGAGGACGGCTCATGAGAAAAAGCCAATACAAATCTCCTCTTCGTAGGGGACCAACCGCACTGAGGGTCAAACACGAGAGACCCAAATGTCTGTGGTTATACTCTGATCTCTGGCGGCGTTAGGAGAAGGCAGGATCCGGAGATATACCACAAACCCCTCAATCAGCTGTTTATCGAGACAGTTTGGTTTTATTTTCCCCGCTGCGACCGTAACTGCTCAGCTGTCGCTGTCTGCGCTACCCCTCCACCTCTCGTCACCTCGTAGCAAACACCTACGTGAAGTCAATAGCAAAAGGTGAGTACCAGGTGGACTTCATAGATGGAGATGGGCAACCATTTTCACAAAAAAAAAAAAAAAGATTTTAATTCAAAAAAATATATTTAGTTCAACCAAAAGACCCAACTTCTTTAACATTTCAACTGAAGAAGGCCAACCACAGCCTCCTTAGTTATCTTCTCAGACTCGAAAACTTTGATTTTAGATTAGTTTGCCCTCCCCCCCAAAATCCCAAAGTGACATTGTTGTGTCAGATGACCGCCCGGTTTTCATTCAGCTGCATTCACGTAAAGAAATGGGCACATCCTTCACATCACGTAATGATGGAAACAGAAATCTCTGACAAACAAAAGTCACCGAGAACTTAACACCAGGCTTAGAAAATGATGCAGGCTTCAAAACTTGCCCTCTCCGGAGCTGCCAGCAGCAGTTACCCTGCCCACAGCCACCTACGCGGGCAGGGAAAGCTAAACTGCACTTTCCCAAAGCAGGGAAACCCGTCCCCGAGGTTCCTGTGTCACCTACAGCAGGAGCTGCCTGCTCGGGGGCTCTCTCACGAGCATCAAGTAATGGCTTAGCACGAATTAAAAAGAAAGGGAGGTTGGAGGGGACTGCCTTTGGGCTTGGGTTATGTTTTCCCCCAACGCAGAGAATAATTCGCTGTGGGAATGACCTACGCAGAGGCGCCCGGGATTCCGCCCCCATGGCCATCTTTGCTGAGACATCATTTCAAAAGGACCGAGGAGGGCTTCATGCACCAACCAGCCCGTTGTTGGTGGAGCTCAGAGGATGAGGACTGCAAGTTGTCCCCCCATGAGAGATCCAGGGGCTGGTCCTCGGCTTTACACGCGTCCCGACAGCGCCCGACCCACTCGTGCCCGCTCAGCCCAGCACGTGGCCACCTCGGGGACATGGCTGTCACACAGGCGGCCCTGGGGGATGAGCCAGCACAGGCAAGGACGCAGCTAACCCACACCAAAGCCGACCCTCAGACCTGCGCCAAGTGGCTTCAGATAAAATGGATCATGAAGCAAAGCTTCCAGAAAACCTTCAGTCTCCACTTAAAGTATCTGCCTTTTCTAAAGGATCTTAATATTATGCACCGATGCGTACTTACCTCCACGCAAACACCAGTTTGCAAAACAACCTAGAGACATCCAATTTCATTTTTCAAATAAGATATTTTCATTTATCCAAACACGGAACGCACTTTAATACGGTACTTTGCAAAAATAAAACTAGCGGCATAATAGTTCCTTCCATCAAACAAAGAGGATAAGAAAGAGAATATCATTTATAACACCTTTATTAGTAAAATTTGTATAGGATACATCTAAAGGCTTCAGACGGCAAGAATGGCACTTGTGCTTTCAGAAAATAACACGAGTGCTCTCCCTTTGCTCCGCTCTTCAGCACCCGCACCGCATCTCCCGTGCCCAGGAAAGGGACTCAAACTCACCTGGAATTTTTTATGGAACGTGAGAACTGGCAGCAAATTCTACCGCCGCAGTTCTGCGCTCCCAAGCGACACAGAAAAGAAGGCAGAAATAGCAGGTCCGGTGCAACACTGGGAAGTGAACCGGAAGATTAAAAGGTTCAGTAGGGAATAGTTTACCTGATATTTCTCACAGAGAAGATGCTGGAAGGCAGGAACGTACCGCAAGGAATTACGAAAAGAAAAGGTTACTGGAAAAATAAGGGATGCTGGGGATGCGCTGCCACAGAGCACAGGGAAAAGCCGAATATTCGGGATTTCTGGAGGGTAGGTCCAGCGGCACATTTTCAGTGCCCGGGTCCAGGCACAAAACGGATGCGGAGTCCAGCGTCGCTCATAGCACAGGGCAGGAGGGAAACGAGCACCCAGGGCTTGCCTTACTCCTGCTTTTCACGGGTACCCCGTCACCCGCTCGCAGAGGCGGGACGCTAAGCTGCATGGGGTTTTCATTACATTTAATATGACTATTCTTGTAAAACTTCATGATTTTGGCAACTAATTTCCTGATCTATTGGTAAATGTAAGGTTTCACGCAGCATCCTCAATGCTCCAACAATCAATACAGCCAACATTACGGTGGGTCATAAAAAGACAGAAGCAGAGCATTTTCCAATACTGTTTTCTTGAAAAGGACCTTGCCTTCATTCTCCACGAGACGCAACATTTCAGCAAAAACCCAGCATCAAAATTTTGACTTCTGACATTTCCAACCGGCACAGGAGCTCTGTGCCGCTCCACGCATGACTGAACTCAAAAGAAAGCACATTTCAGATGAACCGGCAATCTGCACAAGGAATTTCAGCAACGCTCCTGAGATTAATTCAGGAGAGTAATGCCATCCCAATCACACATCATTTCTGCCTTCCTTTGATACCATTTCCCATTACGTGTGCGTTAGCACAGCAGCAAGTACTCTGCTCCGCTAGTTAAAAGCTACGCACGATCGGGACCTCAAGAATAAAGTGGCAAAATATCCAGAGGAGAGCCACGAGGATGCTCCGAGGGCTGGAGCACCTCTCCTATGAGGAGAGGCTGAGAGAGTTGGGGCTGTTCAGCCTGGAGAAGAGAAGGCTCCGGGGAGACCTTATTGTGGCCTTCCAGTCCCTAAAGGGGCTACAGGAGAGCTGGGGAAGGACTTTTTACTGGGGCATGGAGTGATAGGACGAGGGGGAATGGCTTCAAACTGGAAGAGGGCAGGTTTAGATTGAACATGAGGAAGAAGTTTTTCCCTGTGAGGGTGGTGAGGCACTGGCACAGGTTGCCCAGAGAGGTTGTTGAGGCCCCATCCCTGGAGGTGTTCAAGGCCAGGCTGGAGGTGGCCTTGGGCAACCTGGTCTGGTGGGAGGTGTCCCTGCCTATGGCAGGGGGGTTGGAACTCGATGATCTTCAAGGTCCTTTCCAACCTAAACCATTCTAGGATTCTATGAAAATGTTCAAAACAATTCAGCTCGGCTGAGAGCCCCCAGCCCAGGCAGGATGGATCCAGGGTCACGGACAGTCAATAAATGACTACGTCTTTGGAAACCAGAGTCCACCGTTCCCCTCGTCATCACAGAATCACGTACAGACAAACCAGACTCCCTTCTCAGGATTAACAGAAAACATTATTCAATGTATTGGCAACCGCGCGCGTGACTATATAAAGCTGCTCGCTCCAGACGTTTGACCTAAAAATCACATCTGCCTTCTTAACAAACGCATACACTACACTGCGTTTGTGTGACCAAAAATTTCACGCTTGCCACACTGCGCTCGAAACAGATGCTTGACAAAACTCCAGGGATATAAACGGGGCAATCATTTACTAAGGCCATATGTTGGAAGCATGTAAGATGGGCTCGCTTAACTTGAGGAGCCTTCAAAAAACAGTAATGATAATAATAGGACTGAACAGACCTCAGATCTAATATTCTTTGGAGCTTTTTGGTTTGGGGCATTGTTCACTAGAAACTGAAATGCCCTCCAAATAGCTTTCCTTTGCCCTCTCTGACAAACCTCTCCAGTAACGATGGCCAGCTACAGGGGCTGACTGAGTGGGTCAGGGGCGCAGAGGTCCCTGTGGAGAATGGAGCTCACCATGACAGCAGCGAGAAAACAACCCTCGTGTGATGCCTACAGCACGGACGTCCTCGCTGCTTAGAGCGGTCTCAGAGTCTCGAAGACCCTACAAATGCAACAGAACGCATCTCTGACGGCCCACCCCAAAATTCCTTGCTTGGTTAACACCGAGGTGATTCCTCCAGCCACCGCTGCAGGAGCTGCAAAGCAGCATTCCCAGGGACCCCGAGGAGGAACGGGCAGCGGGAGCTTCAGGAAATTCAGCGAGGACAAACGCCAAGTCCCGCACCTGGAACAGCGTAACCCTTCGCATGAAGACGGGCTGGGGGTAGCGCAGCCGAGGCGGGACGGGCGTCGCGGGGGACGGCAGGCTCAGCACCAGCCAGCACAGCACCCCGAGAGCAGCATGGGCTCGCGGCACAGCCGGCGGCCAAGGGGACTGTGCCCCTGGGGGTCCTGCTCTGAGCGACACAGGACTAATTTATCTTCTAANGCGCACCCCGAGAGCAGCGTGGGCTCGCAGCACAGCCGGCGGTCAAGGGGACTGCGCCCTGACACCTGGCGCTCGTTGGGTTCTCTTCTAATACTTGAGAAGACTGCACTCTTATAAGACTCTAGTGTCTGAATTTGTGAAAATATTTCCTTCACAGCCAGCGATGGTGCAGGGGTTTCAAGGTCTCAGTGTTTTCAAGCTCACCAGGTGCAGGGATGAGGNTGCCTCACCCCGGTGCTGGAGCCCTGAGCCCTTCCCTTCCTCCCGAAGCCGCAGCGCTCACAGTGTCCCACATCTGCTGGCAGCACACGGCTTCTATGGATAGAATGGGCTGAGTATAATCTTTGCATATTCTGTATTGGTATCGGGATCAATATTGGTTCTTTAGTGTTATTAATGTTAATTATCTAATCTTACTCTCTTAAATCTGTTTATACCTCAACTCCCAGGATTCCTTTTTTTTCCCCCATTCCCTTTCCCAGGTGGGGAGGGGTCATCGGGTGATAGAATGATTGTCTAAGGGACAACAAATTGTTATGGGTTTCTCAAACCATAACATTAGGTCACATCTGGAAGATCCTCCAGTGTTGGGTCCTCCAGGGCAAGAGAAGGAGTGGCCCCGGGGGAAGCGAGTTCAGCAGAGGTCCCCAAGAGGGTGGAGGAGAGGCTGTGGGAACAGGGCCGGCTCAGCCTGGGGAGGAGAAGGCTTCAGGGACACACACCTGCTAATAACCTCCATATCTGCTAATAACCCCCACGCCTGCAAGGCATCTGCCAAGACCATAGAGGCAGGCTCTGTCACTCCCTCTCCCAAAGCCAGATGTTCGAACTCACCATGGTTAACTGCACGGCTCTTCAAAGAGCTCCATCCAGATACTGCGCACTAATGCAACAGGACACGTTACACAAGATTTCTTTGTTATTTCCTGGGCAGAATCCCCTTCCCTTTCAGTAGCCTTCATATTTTGATGTTTCTAATTTCACTGTTATGTTTTTTGGAACATTAAATATTTCCTGGGTTTGGTTTTTAAAATACAGGAAATTATGCGCGCCATATGCGAGGGGGAGCAGAACGTGCTGACTGCGCAAGTGGGTGGAAGAGTCCAGGGAGAACAGCAGCAGAAGGAAGGGAAGACGCCGCATTAAATATTAGTGTTTCAAAGTTGCTGAGCAAAGTAGGAAGGTTCTGGTAGCCAGGTTTGAGATACACCCTTGCTCCATCACTCCAGTCCCCAACGGCAAGGGAGAGAGAGCGCGAAGCCTCGTGCCCAAATGTGAAACATATGGTGAATAATTCAGAACTCATCCGCTTTTCTGATGAAATCTCAGGGAGGAGATAAATATGCCAGTATTTGTCTGATCCTTATTACTGCACAAAGGGACAAATCCTGCAAGGTGCTGATCATCAGCAACCGTTTCGAGACAGACCCGCAGAGCTCAATCTCATGGGCACCGAGGATGCTCGGTACCTCTTGTCCATCAGCATCCCAGCTCGACTGCTGGGAGAGTTTAGCTCTCCTTGTTCTTGTCAAGCTGCATTTTCAACTTCACTGCCTCACTTATTTCCCCCTCTCTTGTTTCAGAGGCTGAATATTCAGCAGCACTCAAAGACGACTCTGATGCTGGATGAGAACATATTGATCTCGGTACGGAAACCAAGAGATACGGCTTAAAGCTTAGGGGCAGGAGTAGCTGGTTTTAGAGAAGTTCATTTTCTATACATGTTGTTTTCATTTACAGTGAATGACAGTTTACAATAGTTCACAAAGTTTTGGCTCACAATGAATAGTAATTGCACCCTAAAACCTCCAACTGTTTCACTGAAGCAAATCGCTCAACAGTGCTCAGATGTCTTCAAAACCAAAATCCAATTTTCAAAGGTGACTTGGATGCCTGAACCTCATCGATTTGGGGCAGATCCCCTCTTTTCTCTTACTGCTATGAGAGACGAGGAAAATGGTTCTGCAATGCCATTCGCTTCCCTAATACTGCAGGAGAGGTTCAACGTTAACAGCGAGGTGGGATTGCTATAGGGTGACTTTGCTGGTCAACTCTATTCTCAGCAATGCGGCAGGAAGCTGCTTCACCAAAATCATAGAATCATAGAATCATGGAATGGTTTAGGTTGGAAAGGACCTTGAAGATCATCGAGTTCTAACCCCCCTGCCATAGGCAGGGACACCTCCCACCACACCAGGCTGCCCAAGGCCACGTCCAGCCTGGCCTTGAACACCTCCAGGGATGGGGCCTCAACAACCTCTCTGGGCAACCTGTGCCAGTGCCTCACCACCCTCAAAGGGAAAAACTTCTTCCTAATGTTCAATCTAAACCTGCCCTCTTCCAGTTTGAAGCCATTCCCCCTCGTCCTATCACTCCATGCCCCAGTAAAAAGTCCTTCCCCAGCTCTCCTGTAGCCCCTTTAGGGACTGGAAGGCCGCAATAAGATCTCCCCGGAGCCTTCTCTTCTCCAGGCTGAACAGCCCCAACTCTCTCAGCCTCTCCTCATAGGAGAGGTGCTCCAGCCCTCGGATCATCCTCGTGGCCCTCCTCTGGACACGCTCCAGCAAGTCCAAATACCTTAAGACATATCGGGAGCAACCTGGACTTTCAAGTTTCCTCCCTGCTGGTTGTGCGTTTGGGGCTGGGCCCTGACAGAACACCCTCAGTAGCCACCCTGACCAGCTCTGCCGCCAGACATCAAGAGCTCCACGTCTTCAAGAGCTCCCAACGGTGACAGAGAGGCCACCCAGGCCTCCCTTGTCCGTAGGGTCATGGAGATATCCCCAATATGCCACCCCCACCCTCCCAAGCTCTTCCAAAGCCACTCTTAAATCCCAAAGATGTGTTCAACCAACAGCTGGTCCTCGGTGTGTGGGGGCACACTCCAACCACCGACTTTGGAGCCATGACAGGCGTATGCCACCACAGCCCTGCTGTTAATAAGCAGACGTTTATTCCAGAGCCTTCCCAAAGATAGACTTTTTTTTTTTTTTTCTTTTGGAAGACAGCGTTGTCGTTCTCCCTCTTTCCAAAGCCACGCTGGATTTGCGGCTGTCTCAGCAGCCTTTGATTTGAGCGCAATCGGTACAAACTCACTACACTTTGCCACCACTTCTTAAAATCACTCCGCTCCACAACTGGACTCCTTCGGTGCCTCTGGGGCAAAAGGTGTGAAACACCAACTTCCCCAGATGCCTCACATTTACCTGAGCTTTGCTGATCGCTACCAGATGAGCAGATTGTCCCACCCATTATATTTGCAGCTTCTCTCGGAGCAGCAGTGTAGGGTTTAGCTCTGCAAAACCACGTACGGGCTCCCCAGAGCTGGCTCGCGGCTCACGGCACGCCAGCCCCGGGGATCTGGCTCTGCAGTGACAGGGATGTCCTTCAAACTGTCACAAAACGAGCCTCATGAATTATACACACGGAGCGGGCTCGGCGGCTCCCAATTCATCACCCTGCTGCTGTCAGCGCCCGGCCACAAAGAGCAGGATCATGCCATGCCATCATCCAGGGGTGCTCAGCTGCCAAGTGGGGGTCAGCCCAGGGGACTGCCACCGTTTACTGGCGATGCTGAGGCAGTTTTGGACTATTCAGCACCTCCATCACTCTTCAGGGTTGATTCAGGGTTCGGGACATTAAAGGCGGTGGTCTCGGATGCGCTAGGAAGATGCATCACACCCCGGCAGATTTTTCACGGGATGGCATATAAACCAACGCGCTTCTTCTCAACAGCATCATTTGTTTTCTGCTTCCCACCGCGCAAGAGAGAGCGCACGCACCACCTTACACAAGAGCTTAGTTTAAAGGAGGCAGGTACAGTAAATAAATGTGCTGAGAGAAGATGTGAATTAGTGTTTTGCCCTCAGGGTAGCGGCCGATGGCTCTATTCCTGTCCTCCTTACAGCTCGACGTGTGGCCTTGGGCGAGCCACTTAACTCCTCCGCTTCGCTCCACCTGTAAACACCTTTCTCCGGCTATTCAGACTCCAAGGCCTCTGCAACACACGCGTTGCTTCTGCTACGTATTTGACGCATGCCTGTTAAACGCTTCGTCTTGTGTGGGACCTTCACGGCAAGTCCCGCGACACAGAGGAAAAACACCCAGCAGAGTATCGGCGGGTCGAGGAGGGAACAACCAGGGCACGTACGACACAGAAGAGTTAATGCTGAACACCCCTCCTTCCTCCCGGGGCAAAAAAAAAAAAAAAGAAAGGAGGAGGAGGAGATAGATCTCGTTGACCAAAATAAGGTTCAGCTGGTCAAGCTGACGATGAAGGCCTGCAAGTCCCATCAGTAAATTAAACCGCGACCACTTATACAGCCGACGCGATGTTTTTATGAACCATCTGCTGCTGGCTTACTTCTGCTGTCAGATGCAGCTAACGTTTGCAGTTGTTAAACTTTGTCATTTTAAGACAGTTTCACGTTGTTATAAATTAATTTTAGCTTGTATGACTCACACCGCCGTTAACAGGATACTTCTTCCTCGAGACAGAAAAGGCAGCCCAGCCATCCCCTTTGCATCCTCCCGCCTTCTCCCAGTTCCGCCCCGTCCCCTGCCACGTCCCACAGGCAGCAAATGGGGTTCACCGTCTGCCGGTTAAACGTGACACGGCAGACCCTGGGGTGGAAACCCCCAGCCCCAACACACCCGGCTTTCCACAGAGATCATTGCCAGCGGCCAACACTTTGCATGACTTTTGAAAGAGCGTTTGCAAATAATTAGCATTCCCTTGCCCTTTTTTTCTCTCCCACCCAGAACCAGGAAAAAAAAAAACATATCTCTCCTTCCTGAACTGCAGGACACAAGCCAAGCTGGATATTTAATGGGCCACTGTGGTTATATACTGGGAAGATTCCTCTTTTCAGGGAGGATCCTTGATGCTGAATGTTAATGAGAGACAATCTTTCAGAGCAGAAGAGCTCTTCAGAGATTTGAAATATCTCTATTTCTCGGGATTTCAGAACTCAATCAACATTTCACATCTACGAGGTATGAAAGAAGAGCTCGCGGGAGCTCTGCAATCCAGCCTCCAGCTTCCCGCTCCTCTGCCCTCTCCTCTTAGAAATATTTCTATAGGGCAACCGCAGTAGCAAAATACAGGTGGTGCCATAATTCAGAGTACAAACTCTCTACTACCCGTTACCAACGCAGTCTCTTTGCAGTCCCAAAGGCTGTCACGCTGACTCTCCTTGGCCGCCCCTTCTACACGCAACAACGTACAACGGGGCACCGCAGCGTCCTTCGCCTTCATCACCCGGGCGGAAGAGAGAACCAAATGGCCATTCAATTTTTCGGCTGCTGGATGAAGATGTTAATCATCTTGTTGAAGCCACCTCCCAAATATTAAGTCAAGAAAAGAAAGAGCAGAAAAATTCATCCTGCAGAGAAAATTAATAAGCGGTTCAGTACTACATGTTCACATCTAGTGTTAAGCTGGCCATATAGAAGACCTCTGGAATTAGTTTTTAAAGTTTAGTCTGAAGCACAACACTACAGATTGTTTCTCATCGTTTCTCCCCTATGTTTTGCAGGGAACAAAAGTAGATCTGTCAGAGTCCAGATCCTAACATGTAAGTGTGGGGAAGGGGAAAGGGGGAATAGGAGAGAAAAGGGTTTAGAAAGGAGACTCTGCACAGAAGAAACTCTAGAGGTTGTCTTGTACTGGGTAGCGCAGTGAGCTGGCACTGGCCAGAAGTCAGGATACACACAGCAATTCTCCCATTCCAGTTTACTTCATTTTCTGATTACATTCAAGGTAAGCTCTGCCCTACTCCCCGGCCCCTCAGCGTGGGCACACAGCTCCTCCACCAGAGATGCAAACCTGTGCAGTCAGCAGGTCCCCATCCGGCCTTGCTCCAAACCGCCTCCCCACTTGACGGGCACCACAGGCACCGACCTGAGGACGCGCCGCACCTCCAGGTACCGCCGAGGCTCTGCGGGAGGTTCGCACACAAAGCCACACGCTGCCTGTGCGTGCCTCGTCTTCTTTTAGTCTCCATTTTTAACTCACTTAAAAAGAAGCAGAAGGCTGAAGAAAGAGCTTCTATCACGCAAGGTGTGCCTCCATCGTTCATCGCAGGGACACGCGTGTCCCTTCTGTCCCTGCCCTGAGCTCAGCTCACACAGCCCACCGCTCACCCTGGAGCTAAAGTCACTGCAGAGCTTTTAGCTGGCTCCAAGCAGAAAAAAAGTGAACTTGCCTCTGGCTACCACCTTAGCCAGGCTAGTGGGACAGCCCTTGCCAGAAAAACCACAGACTGGTCAGGGTTGGAAGGGACCCTTGGAGATCACCTAGTCCAACCCCCTGCCAGAGCAGGGGCACCCAGAGCAGGGTGCACACGACGGAGTCCAGGCGGGTTTGGAATGGCTCCAGAGAAGGAGACTCCACACCTCTCTGGGCAGCCTGTGCCAGTGCTCTGCCACCTGCACAGGAGAGAAGGCCCTCCTCAGGTTCAGATGGAACTTCCTATGGTCAAGTTTGTGCCCGTTCCCTCTTGTCCTGTCACTGGGCACCACTGGAAAGAGTCTGGCCCCATCCTCTTGCCACCCGTCCTTTAGATATTGATCAGCATTGCTGAGATCCCCTCTCCAGGCTGAACAGCCCCAGGGCTCTCAGGCGCTCCTCAGCAGAGAGATACTCCAGTCCCGTGATCATCCACGGTGTACCATCAGCCGAGGGGTGACGGCAAACCAAAGGGCTCAAGCNACCAGGTCCCTCAGGCGCTCCTCAGCACAGAGATGCTCCAGTCCCGTGATCAACCACGGGATGATCATCCATCAGCCAAGGGGTGACGGCAAACCAAAGGGCTCAAGCAGAGCGACGCTACCCCTTGTCTTCAGAAGCCAAGCGCGCTGCTCCTCACAGCCAAGCCCTGAACTCTTTTTATTCTAAGCCAGAAATCACAAAAGGTTGCTCTGGTGGAAATAAATAAATAAATAAATAAAATGAAGGTTATTTTTCCATTTGCTTGTACACAGCGAGAAAGATAATGCCGGTTTGCTTTAGAATAAAAATGCCACTAGTTATTTATCCAGGTGAAGAATTAGGTATACCGCACTAGCTAGCAAAAGCTCAATGAAAAAGTAAATCCTTAGGATGGAGCGCACAGGGGAAAAAAAAGATTAATTGATTTGTGACTACAAGGAAGTTTATTCAGAACCATATTTATCACTACAGTGTTTTTGAACTCAGTAGAAACTCTACTCAATTTTCTTCTGCAGCCTTTCTTTGCTGTTAAAGGAAATATATCAGCAAGAAAAAAGAAATGACACTTAATTTTAAGGAGCATCACCTTGCTTTGGAAAATAAAGCAGAGGCTGGAGCTGCAGCTCTGGGCTGTGCGCCCACCGTTCCCGCCCAGGGGGGATCGGCAGAACGGCAGCACTCCTCAGCCGACAAAAACGAGAGCATCCTCGCTACAGCGGAGGAACCAAAGATTTACGTTCCGATTTTACCCACTTTTCACCTCAACGTGCTGATGTTGACAAGTTGCTCGGAGTAGAAGATGGGGGGAAAGGGAAGATGCATATTTTTCTCTCTGCACTAACTTCTGCTTCACTCCCACTTCTGCAACGGGGTCTGTACGCGGGGGCCGGGGGGCTCCCACTGCCTCTGCAGACCGCAACTCACCGCAGAGTTTGTCCGTGGCTTTAAAACGCACTATCTGGAGACACCGTCTGGGGACCATGCCATGACACAGCTCACGTGCAGCTGAGAATTCACTCACATTTCCATAAAACAGACCAGTCTATCCCGTGTCTGAGGTTCAGCGCCCGTTTGTACCCATCAGCGCCGTTGCCTTCTACACCACAGTAAAGAACCTGCCAGATCTTTCATCTCTCTCCATGTAGAAATTGCTCTGCAGACCAGACCCATATTTAGAAAGCTTCCAACTACTGCAACGTCTGTGTACACCCCCAAGGTCGCTCTGCAAACACAGGCGACCCCCGACCACAACGGGGCTGTTACAGCCGTAGCACAGAGAAGCTCTGACGCCAGAAATGGAGAGAACCAACCCCAGCGCAGGCGGCCAGGCAAGCCCCGAGCTGGGGAACCCGCACGGATTCCAGCATCAAACCCTCCGATTCTCGTGTCGTTCCTATATTAGATGTTCAAATATGCATTTGCTCGTTCTTACCCACTATGGCAAATGGGACTGCATTAAAATACATAGAGATTTCAGTACTATAAAGACAGGTTAATCATTTATTTATTGTTCGCTTCTTATTTCAGAAGCCCGAATTACACCATAATTACTTGAAGAGAGGCTATAAAGACCCAAGCTGTTTGTCTAGCAGCCTCATTTATTTTTGCATGGCAAAGAAATTATTCCCCCCAAAATCAGAAAAAATAAGAAAAATACCCTTGAGTGCTTCATCCAATTTTAAAGTAAGCGATGTGTTAGTTCACACAACAGTGAGCAATTTAATTCTCAATTAAAGGATTAGATCAAACAATAACTCTGGACCGTTTTGGCATACCGCAAGCAACTTGGAAAGGAACAGGCACATTTCTGCAACTGCAAGAAACTCTTTTCTCACACAACCCTGCCGCAGACACCTGAGGTTTCCTTCGCAGGCTGGAAGAGAAGAGCAGAGAGCGAGGAGAGAAAAGCAAGTGGAAAAAAATTGGGTGGAAAAACATGAAAGGCCCAAACTGAGGGAAACCTTCATGTCCTGCGCAGGAGCCAGGATGCCCAAAAGGAAAGGCGAAGCCCAGCCAGACTGCCGGAGGGTCACAGAATCATAGAATGGTTTGGGTTGGAAAGGACCTTGAAGATCATCGAGTCCCACCCCCCTGCCATGGGCAGGGACACCTCCCACCAGCCCAGGTTGCTCCAAGCCCC